>JAJAGP010000353.1:91111-458503 GCA_025084515.1 Ancistrus triradiatus | reverse complement strand
AGGGACATCGTGAATCCACGAGCAGTGAGAACAGAGTGAGGGTTATATAGTGAGGGAAATGACGAGGGAAACGAAGAACAGGTGCGCGTGATCAAGAGGTGCAGCGAGCCGGGCGGCCGGTGGGCGTGACAGGTGCCCAAACTTTTTCATACGACTGTATGTATTAACGATTATCCTAAAGCCCATAATTTACATGTTTTATGTAGAAAACAGTTTTAGCAAATTTTCACAGCAGGTTTTTACTGATTTACACTTATGTTTAACCACTTAAAAGTGTACTTTTTTTATTGTCCTCTGTAGTGGACATTGGGACTTACTTTTTGATCTGATAATAACAACTCATTACAACCAAGATATGCAAAAGAGCATCTCTGAATGCACATCATATCAAACCTTGAAGCAGATGGGCTACAGCAGCAGAAGTCCGGGTGCCACTCTGTCTGCTAAGAACAAGCAAGTGGCTCACCAAAACTGAGAATATTAAAAAAAAAAACCTTGCTTGGGCTGATGAGTCTTGATTTCTGCTGCGACATTTCAGGGTATCATTTGAATGGATCCATCCTGCCTTGTATCAACAGTTCAGGCTGCTGCTGGTGGTGTAATGGTGTGGGGGATATATTATTGGCAAACATTTATGCCCCTTAATACCAATGAAGCACCATTTAAATGCCACAGCCCACCTGAATATTGTTCCTGAACATGTTCATCCCATTATGGCTACCTTCATCAGGATAACGTGTCATGACACAGAGCTCCAATAATCTCAAACTGGTTTACTGAACATGACAATGAGGTCACTGTTCTGAAATGACCTGCACAGCCATCAGATTTCAAGCCAAAAGTGCACCTATGGGATGTGGTGGATTGGGAGATTTGCATCATGGATGTACAGCTGACAAATCTGCAGCAACTAACCACTGTGCCACCCTACCACCCTCTTAAAATGTGAAGTTAATCAAATGAATTAGCTCTGGATGAATGAATATGGCTTTTTAGACAAACTTAAATGTAACTGACCCTGGATGAAACCGAGTACCATCCTCATACATCATATTAATTTCCCATGGGTAATATATACCAAGCATAATACACACTGACAAAATGACAAGTGTCTCTAGCATTTGAGAAAAAAAAAAGAGAGAGGAAAAAAAAAAAGCTTTCCCAAACTTTGTGAAGTATTCTGTGAAAGATGAATCAATACATTACAAGTCAATCTCAGAGAAATCCTTCCACAGAAAACTCGATTAACTCAATAAGTAGAGTCCTAATTGTATTTCTTATTATTCTGAAATCGATAAGTACTGCAATGAGGGCACAAGAGTGATAACTTGATTTTATCAAATAGACTTTCCTGCAAGATGAACCTAATGCATGGGTTTAGTTTTGTAATTCTGCACAACTGACCATCTTGTTTGTACCAGGATGAGTGTCTCTGCTCTACAGAATATTAAAATAAGATGGAGGTGATAGTTGTGCATGGACTGAATTGCAATGCAGTTGACTTTTTGGCTCCCCAAATACCACGGAAATACCACACACACACAAACACATGCACACATGTGCATGAACTGCAGTGTCTCCAACCTTTAATAAAGCTGTCTCTCTATGCTGAATAATTACCAGAAATGAAATGTACACAAAGAGCATATCACTAAATAAATGAATAAAGATAGAAACATAATGCATAAATGATAATGGCAAATATCAACAGTACATAAGGCCTGTTTAAATGAATGGGTGAATACATCAAACATATATATCACAGATAGGGCAAACAAAAAAGTATATTGGGTTGGACTCTCTTGCTTTCAGAACTGCCTTAATTCTTCATGGAATAGATTCAACAAGGTGCTGGAAACATTCCTCAGAAATTTTGGTCCATATTGGCATGAGAGCATCAGCAGTTGATATTCGTAATATCAGCAGATATATGCATTATATTACGAATGTCTTACAAGTGAGTGTTTCTGACATAGCAAACCTGTCTAATTAGAATGGGTGTCCACAAACTTTTGTCTAAATAATGTGTCTAAGTAGCTTAAGATGTTGTGAGGGGACAAAAACTAGTCAGACTGCTTGTTCGAGTTATCATTGTAGAAGTATAAAAACAAAATAAATTAAATAATTTTATTAAACCCTTATAAAAACACCATCTATTTCTACTATATTCCCATTTGCCATTCATTAGAGCAGCTTTGGCAGGAAGTCAGTTAGCGGAAGTTGAGATTACACCTTAAATTTGTGAAATACAGTATATAGATAGATATTTTTGGACACCCAACACTGCATACAAAAATAGGATGGAATTTGCCTCCCACACTTCTGTGACAACAGCCTTTTTTCATCAACATTGGATTTCCACTAGATTTTGTAACATGACTATGAGGTCAGCTTCTGATATTACACAATAAGCCCTGGCTCGCTTTTGGCTTTCCAGTACATTTTCAAGATTGAAATGAAGTCAAGCTTCTGTGTAATCCAACCAAGTTCTCAATCAAAGTTGGCAAACCAATTCTCTGACTTTTTTAAATGGCAGCAGTGCAGAAAGTTGGTGAAACTGCCTTGTTGGAAGTGGAAACCTATAAATATGTCATATTTGGAATCACTAGGGTATTCAGTGCCACTTATTAATACTGCTACAGTTTGTACGCTTTGTATTATGAACATGTTACAAGTGAGTGTTGCTGAAGTAGCAGAGCTCATTAATTAGAACGAGTGTCCACAAACGTTTGTCTATATGGTGTATCTAAGAATTAGTGTGGCTGCTCATTCGGGTTACTATCTTACAAATATAAAATCTAAAGAAATTAAATAGTATTCTTTTGCACCCTTTATTTGTAATGGTATAATCTCTTGTGACCCTAACCGAAAAATGACTGCAAGACCTTTAAATAAAAGCTCTTTTTGTCAACTTTCTCAAAATGAACGTTAGGTTTGTTCTGCATATTGGACCCATTTTAAAATTCTAGAATGCTGGGCAAACAGAAATGACTTTTATTCCATGAAAATTCACTATAAATTCACATATATAACACTATAAAGATTTTGTGACGCATAAACACTAGGGCACACTGATTCATAACTTATTGCAATATGCATGTTCTATTGAAACTCATCCTTAGAATCCTCTGCACTCCAGTCCCACTCCTCATTAGCAAGATTTCTAGTAATCGGTCTGGGGGAAAGGTTTTGTGTGCACAGCTGAAAGTGCATTAGAGAATAAGCTTCTTTAACTGCATAGCTGCAGAGGTTGGCCCAGTGAAGCATAAGCACACTGACCCAGGGTTAACTACAAATCAGGTCAGGACCACTTTCCAAGAAAATCCTCCTTACCACGGGTCCAGTTGCAAACCTCAGCTAGTGTTAACTGAGTCTACAGCAACTGATACACTTTATGATTATATGTGGGATAGGAACAAAGAGAGAACAAGAACGATATTCACAGTGACATAAAAATACCGGCACACACACATTTTCTATCATTGTGAGGACTTTCCATTGACTTATTATTACTGTAGATCAGTGGTTGCCTAACTTTTTCTGTAATGCCCCCTCTGTAGATATGAACAAAACAAAATAAAGCAATAAATCACCTTTACAACTTAATTATTACAATTGACATGCATTATGTATCTTAAATAGGCTTCATTCAGTTGCCTTGTTGTGCCCCCCACTTTAGGAACCGCTGCTGTAGCTAACTAATTAAATACCTACATCAAACTTTAACCTCAGCAACCGGTATGTCACGCTCCTCGGCATTACGGACCGCCTCAGCTGTCCCGCGGACCTATCCGGAAGCCCCACAGCGATCGGACTCATTATTGAACTCCCCTGTGGGGTTTCCAATATAAGCGCGTTCACGAGAGATACTACTTGCGGTTTATTCTCCCTCCTATGGGTATCAGTTCCGCTCCTGCCCACCAAGCTCGTCCGCTATTCTCCTGTCCGTCTGCTATGGGTATCGGTTCCGTCCATACCTTCCGAGCTCCTTCATTATTGCCCCGTCCGTCAGCTCCAGAGAGGCCCTTCCAGAGGCCTGTCAGCTCCAGAGAGGCCCTTCCAGAGGCCGTCAGGAAGGGCCTCTCTGGAGCTGACGGGCCTCTGGAAGGGCCTCTCTGGAGCTGACGAACGGGGCAATAATGAAGGAGCTCGGAAGGTATGGATGTCAGCTGGAGCTGACGGCCTCTGGAAGGGCCTCTCTGGAGCTGATGGCCTCTGGAAGGCCTCTCTGGAGCTGACGGGCCTCTGGAAGGGCCTCTCTGGAGCTGACGGGCCTCTGGAAGGGCCTCTCTGGAGCTGACGGCCTCTGGAAGGGCCTCTCTGGAGCTGACGGCCTCTGGAAAGGCCTCTCTGGAGCTGATGGGCCTCTGGAAGGGCCTCTCTGGAGCTGACGGCCTCTGAAAGGGCCTCTCTGGAGCTGACGGCCTCTGGAAAGGCCTCTCTGGAGCTGACGGCCTCTGGAAGGGCCTCTCTGGAGCTGACGGGCCTCTGGAAGGGCCTCTCTGGAGCTGACAGCCTCTGGAAGGGCCTCTCTGGAGCTGACGGCCTCTGGAAAGGCCTCTCTGGAGCTGACGGGCCTCTGGCAGGGCCTCTCTGGCGCTGACGGGCCTCTGGAAGGGCCTCTCTGGAGCTGACGGGCCTCTGGAAGGGCCTCTCTGGAGCTGACGGGCCTCTGGAAGGGCCTCTCTGGAGCTGACGGCCTCTGGAAGGGCCTCTCTGGAGCTGACAGACGGGGCAATAGCGAAGGAGCTCGGAAGGTATGGACGGAACCGATACCCATAGCAGACGGACAGGAGAATAGCGGATGAGCGTGGAGGGCAGGAGCGGAACCGATACCCATAGGAGGGAGAACAAACCGCGAGTAGTATCTCTCGCGAATGCGCTTATATAGAAAACCCCACAGGTGAGTTCAATAATGAGTCCGATCGCTGTGGGGCTTCCGGATAGGTCCACGGGACAGCTGAGGCGGTCCGTAATGCCGTGGAGCGTGACACGGTAGAAAATAAGGTGGCTCTTTCTTTTCAATAGGAAATGGAAAAAAAAAACAATTGTCGGTGTGGAGACCACACAAAATGTCCAAAAAACCAAGGTAACAAATATCAGCTTTCTATCCTTGTGGGGTCATTTGGTTCTCACTATGATTTATAAAGATGAAAAGTTGACACACACACACACGCAAACACATTTACATTTACATTTACAGCATTTAGCAGACGCCCTTATCCAGAGCGACTTACAACTGATACAATCTTACAATCCAAGCAATTGTGGGTTAAGGGCCTTGCTCAAGGACCCAACAGTGACAGCTTGGCAGAGGTGGGATTTGAACCCTGGACCTTCTGTTCCATAGTCCAGTACCTTACCCGCTAGGCTACCACAGTCCCACACAGGCAATACAAGCACTCAAGTGTCTCCACTGGAAACACATTCCATATCATTAAAGAGCTGTAAACTCCAAAGAACAATTATCAAAATCTGGAAATGGTTGCTTGCATCAACTGCACATTCAGAAGTGGGTCACAGCCTGTTCGCTGCACATCCTTAATGAGGCAGTTCGTGACCATTAATTGACTTTTCAGAGTAAGATGTGTGAACAGACATTGTATCAAACTGGCCCTTTATCCTCCATTTTTCCCCTACCTTTCATTTACACACTTTCCTCTCTTTATAATTCACATTTCCTTTCATATTTCAAGAAGCAGCATATGAAACCTCATCTTGTCACTCTCCCATCCAGCTCTATGATTCATGGAGAATTGGAGTGAGAGCTCGATCGCAAATGGTTATAATTTTAACTCTGTGAAAAGGAGTATCACTCACTAAAGCCATACACACATGACCAAAATTGTTGGTACCCCTCAGTTAATGAAAGAAAAACCCACAATGGTAACAGAAATAACTTTAATCTGACAAAAGTAATAATAAATACAAAGTCAGACATTACTTTTCAACCATGCTTCAACAGAATTATTAAAAAAAATAAACTCATGAAACAGGCAGGACAGAAATGATGGTACCCCTGAAAAATGTGACCAAAGGGACATGTTAAATCAAGGTGTGTTCACTAATTAGCATCACAGGTGTCTACAATCTCGTAATCAGTCACTGGGTCTATATATAGGGCTTCAGGTAGTCACTGTGCTGTTTGGTGACAAGGTGTGTACCACACCCAACATGGACCAGAGGAAGCAAAAGAAAGAGTTGTCTCAGGACATTAGAAAGAAAATTATAGACAAGCATGTTAAAGGTAAAGGATATAGGACCATCTCCAAGCAGCTTGATGTTCCTGTAACTACAGCTGCATATATTACTCAGAAATGTAAGACCCATGGGACTGTAGCCAACCTCCCTGGACGTGGACGCAGGAGGAAAACTGATGACAAATCAGAGACAGATAATACGAATGGTAACAAAAGAGCCAAGAAAAACTTCTAAAGAGATTAAAGATGAACTTCAAGCTCAAGGAACATCAGTGTCAGATCGCACCATCCGTCGATGTTTGAGCCAAAGTGGACTTAATGGGAGACGACCAAGGAGGACACCATTGTTGAAAACAAAACAGAAAAAAGTCAGACTGGAATTTGCCAAACTACATGTTGACAAGCCACAAAGCTTCTGCGAGAACGTCCTATGGACAGATGAGACAAAAATGGAACTTTTTGGCAAGGCACATCAGCTCTATGTTCACAGACGGAAAAATGAAGCATATGAAGAAAAGAACACTGTCCCTACTGTGAAACATGGAGGAGGGTCTGTTATGTTCTGGGTTTGCTCCATCTGGCACAGGGTGTCTTGAATCTCCACAGGGTACAATGAAGTCTCAAGACTATCAAGGAATTCTAGAGAGAAATGTGCTGCCCAGTGTCAGAAAGCTTGGTCTCAGTCACAGGTCATGGGTCTTGCAACAGGATAATGACCCAAAACACACATCTAAAAACACCCAAGAATGGCTAAGAGGAAAACACTGGACTATTCTGAAGTGGCCTTCTATGAGCCCTGACCTAAATCCTATTGAGCATCTTCTTTTGGAAGGAGCTGAAACATGCCGTCTGGAAAAGGCCTCCTTCAAACCTGAGACAACTGGAGCAGTTTGCTCATGAGGAATGGGCCAAAATACCTGCTGAGAGGTGCAGAATTCTCACTGACAGATACAGGAATCGTTTGATTGCAGTGATTGCCTCAAAAGGTTGTGCAACAAAAATATTAAGTTAAGGGTACCATCATTTCTGTCCAGGCCTGTTTCATGAGTTTATTTTTTATATAGTTCTGTTGAAGCATGGTTGAAAAGCAATGTCTGACTTTCATTTGTTCATTTTCATAGACTTTGTATTTATTATTATAGGAGCAAACACCGATACAACACTTCATCAGTTTGAGCAAAATTCAGCAGAGAGAGCCATGTATGAACATGGCTGGGGAAAGTGCAATGACCCAGTAGTGCTACAAATATTAGTTACAAAAGGTCAAGTAATCTACAACCACCAAGTACAGATGGTCCCTGAGTTATCATGGGGCTAAGTTCTGACAAATTCATCATAAGCTGAATGTATCGTAAAGCATGGAGGTTAATATTGTAGCATTCATGGCCCGAGGTGGGAGTGTTCCTGGTCCATGCACTACCGTTCGATGGCCATGTTATGTTCAGTTATGTATGTGAATAAGCTGAAGTAGCATGCAGGCTGTGTTTGAGGGTGAGTTGAGCTGGGGTGATTTAGGTTATTTAGTTTCAGTGATGCCAAACTGTGCTGCGATATTTGGTAACTTCTTGGACTCCTTTAGTGAATTTATGTCAAAAAGAGCATAATAATGTGCATCTAACCTATTTCTGAGTTGATTATTGGTAATTAAAGAGACCAATAACCAATATTTCTAACAACAACAAATATTTCACTATTTAAGTAACAGAAAAGAAACATAAAATGCAAGTTTATAAGGTAAATTTTAAAACAACACAACCATTACATTAATTTAAAACTAAAAAGTTTGAAAATAAAAAGCTGTTTTAAAATTTAACACAGTAATTAATAATAACAATAACAATTAATAATAACACAGTAAAAAACATACTAATTAATAGTGCTAAAAATGCACTATTAATTAATCTAAAGACATTTTTGGAAAATTATAATTTATTTTTTTTACATATTCTGTATTACATATAGCACATTTACATCAATCCTAAATAAATTGCAAAAATAAATACAGTGCTTTTAATATATCTATTAAAATGTTATATTTACATATACAAAATGCATAAAAACTAATACCAAATGCACTTTCTTCTGAACTTGTTTGAAAAAAAAAACGTATGAGTTTAGGGCTGGACAAATAAATCATCATTGTCAGTGCTGCATATTCTCTACATGCAATACTCTAGCTGTTATGTGCAATAGTCTAGCTGTGTTGAGACCATCTGTAATGTTATGCTAAATCATACATACCATTTAATGAGATGCCATATTTATGATTTCACAGTATATTGTTTTCTTTTGTTTTTTTTAAAGTATGTGAACCTCTAGGATTATCAGTTAATTTGAAGGTGAAATTAGAGTCAGGTGTTTTCCATCACTGGGATGACAATCAGGTGTGAGTGGGCACCCTGTGTTATTTAAAGAACAGGGATCTATCAGAGTCTGCTCTTCACAACACGTTTGTGGAAGTGTATCATGGCACGAACAAAGGAGATTTCGTAGGACCTCAGAAAAAGAGTTGTTGATGCTCATCAGGCTGGAAAAGGTTACAAACCATCTCTAAAGAGTTTGGAGTCCACCAGTCCACAGTCAGACAGATTGTGTACAAATGGAGGAAATTCAAGACCATTGTTACCCTCCCCAGGAGTGGTCGACCAACAAATATCACTCCAAGAGCAAGGCATGTAATAGTTAGCGAGGTGACAAAGGGTAACTTCTAAGCAACTGAAGGCCTCTCTCACATTGGCTAATGTTAATGTTCATGAGTCCACCATCAGAAGAACACTGAACAACAATGGTGTGCATGGCAGGGTTGTAAGGACAAAGCCACTGTTCTCCAAACAGAACATTGCTGCTCATCTGCAGTTTGCTAAAGATCACATGGACAAGCCAGAAGGCTATTGGAAGAATGTTTTGTGGACGGATGACAACAAAATAGAACTTTTTGGCTTAAAAGAAATGTGCTATGTTTGGAGAATGGAAAACACTGCATTCCAGCATAAGAAGCTTATCCCATCTGTGAAACATGGTGGTGGTAGTATTATGGTTTGGGCCTGTTTTGCTGCATCTGAGCCAGGATGGCTTGCCATCATTGATGGAACAATGAATTCTGAATTATATCAGAGAATTCTAAAGGAAAATGTCAGGACATCTGTCCATGAACTGAATCTCAAGAGAAGGTGGGTCATGCAGCAAGACAACGACCCTAAGCACACAAGTCGTCCTACCAAAGAATGGTTAAAGAAGAATAAAGTTCATGTTTTGGAATGGCCAAGTCAAAGTCCTGACCTTAATGCAATTGAAATGTTGTGAAAGGACCTGAAGCGAGCAGTTAATGTCAGCAAACCCACCAACATCCCAGAGTTGAAGCTGTTCTGAAATTCCAAGCCGGTTTGCACTAGTTACTAGTTACTAGTATGTAATATTGGGTAATTTTCCTCAAAAAAAATAAATGACCCAGTATAATATTTTTGTCTCATTTGTTTAACTGGATTCTCTTTATCTACTTTTAGGAATTGTGTGAAAATCTGATGAGGTTTTAGGTCATATTCAAGCACCACTATACATGGTCATTATACCATTGCTAAAACAACAAATCTAATGGTGGCCTAAGACTAAGGCACAGTACTGTATATAGTGTGAGAGTGCATGTGTAAGTAAAATTCTGTTACTTTTTGGGCTTTACTTTTTGCCAGCTACCAACAGCATTATTTACCTTTGTGATGGTCTTAGCTTTGCAGTGCTTGTCAGAGAAAGGTGTTTGATTGACCGTACTCAACATGTGGTCCTCACTTGGACCTGTCTTTTTGAACCATGCAGACAATAGGAAGAAGAAACAAAACAAAGCTCTAGGGACTGTAGTACACTACTATCGATTTACTGCATGGAGAGATGGATAAGTGAGTCGGTGGGTGAATGTAACAGAGAGCTGACTAGCACACATTCTTGCTTGATTGGACAGTGAAACATTTCTTCATCCTGAGGCTATGAAGCATATCATGGATCTGCCATGGTTGTCTGTTGCTAAGGCAGAATATGCAGTTACAAAAACTTCATCACCTTTCTGAAGACTTGTATCACCTGACAAGTAAGCTTATCAGGATCAGTCTAGGGAATCTAGACCACCAATATTGCTCTGTAGGACTCAGTGACCATGGTGACTGCTTGTAAGCGAATATTTACCTTCATGCAGCTTACCAGTCATTTTGGAGAGACTTAATGCAAATATGCATGACTGAGTTTAAAAAGAAAGCATCATTTGTTTTGATTCAGTAACAGCACCAGCTGCCTTCAGCTTGATGAGAAGTCATGGTATTTAATTACAGGTGTGCACCATTTAGCATCCATCTGATCAATGTCTGTTCGCTTTAACGTTTGAGGGCTTAAGAATTAGAATAGGAAATAAAAATCTGTCTTATATATCTCTTATTAACGTCTAAATGACTCTAATGTCTAAAAGACATTATTTAATAATAATGTTTAAGGGATTAAACAACAACGTTTCTTTCCTTTCTTTATTGTTATGTGATTCATAATTTTATAAAAGATACAAAGGTAACAATTACTGTATTGGACAGTACTGTACTCTACTTAAGCAATAATACACAAGAGGTTGTGCTTTAACGTGAGATATTGGCATGGGTGTGATGCGGTCCTAGGCATAGAGATATTTTGGCCAAACAGCTATGCTTTTTCAGCATTAATTGAACGCATTCCTTTAACATTTACAGCCCAAGCTAGACAAACTAAGTTATGTGAACCCTTGCATTTAATATCTTGTACAAGCTCCTTTAGTAGCAATAATGATTACTGCAGGTACAGGTTAGAAAAGAGATGATCAGTGTGCAAGGCTAATCCTTTAACACAACTGGCTGCTACTGATAAGGGATGGGAGACAACACCTACTCAAGCAAAGACATTCATTGTGGTTTAATATCAACAGGTGACTTGGCACTGCTTTACAGTTAAATGCTATTTCCATGTACAGTCGTATGAAAAAGTTTGGGCACCCCTGATAATTTTCATGATTTTAGTTCATAAATCATTGGTTGTTCAGATCAGCAACTTGAGTTAAATATATCATATAGCAGATGAACACAGTGATATTTGAGAAGTGAAATGAAGTTTATAGGATTTACAGAAAGTGTGAGTAATTATTCAAACAAAATTAGGCAGGTGCATAAATTTGGGCACCCCAACAGAAAAATGACATCAATATTTAGTAGATCCTCCTTTTGTAGAAATAACAGCCGCTAAACGCTTCCTACAGCTTCCAGTCTGGATTCTGGTTGAAGGTGCTTTGGACCATTCTTCTTTAGAAACATCTCCAGTTCAGTCATGTTTGATGGTTTCCGAGCATGGACAGCCCACATTTTCAGTAATATTCATGTCTGGGGGACTGATATGGCCATTCCAGAACGTTGTACTGGTTCCTCTGCATGAATGCCTTAGTAGATTTTGAGCAGGGTTTGGGGCCGTTGGCCTCGGAGCAACTTTGTCACTGATTCTAGAACATTGTTCTCAAGAATCTGGAGATATTAACTACAATCCATGCGACCCTCAACTTTAACAAGATTCCTAGTACCTGCACTGGCCACACAGTCCCACAGCATGATGGAACCACCACCAAATTTTACTGTGGGTAGCAAGTGTTTGTCTTGGGATGCTGTGTTCTTTTTCCGCTCCTTGTTATGTCCAAATAACTTAATTTTAGTTTCATCAGTACACAGCACTTTATTCCAAAATGAAGCTGGATTGTCCAAATGTGCTGTAGCACACCTCAAGTGACTCTGTTTTGTGGCGTGTCTGCAGAAAAGGCTTCTTCTGCATTACTCTCCCATACAGCCTCTCCTTGTGCAAAGTGCGCTGTATAGTTTGAACGATGAACAGTGACACCATCTACAGCAAGATGAGGTTTTGTAGGTCTTTGGAGGTGGTTCTGTGGCTTGACTATGACTGTTCTCACCATCCTTCGCCTCTGCCTATCTGAGATTTTTCTTGGTCTGCCACTTCGGGAGTTGCTTAACTAGAACTGTGTCTGTGGTCTTCCATTGCCTCACTATGTTCCTCATAGTGGAAAACTGACAGCTGAAATCTCTGAGAGAGCTTTTCCCTTAACCTGAACCATGATGTTTGAACAACCAATGTTTTTCAGGCCATTTGAGAGTTGTTTTGAGGCTCCCATGTTGCCACTCTTCAGAGAAGATGCAAAGAGGAGAAAAACTTCCAATTGGCCACCTTAACACTTTCTCATAGTTGGATTCACTTGTGTATGTAGATCAAGGGTCAATGAGCTTACAAAACAAATTTTGTGTTCCAATAATTAGTGCTAAAGGTATTCAAATGACAAGGGTGCCCAAATTTATGCACCTGCCTAATTTTGTTTGAATAATTACTGCACATTTTCTGTAAAACCTATAAACTTAATTTCACTTGTCAAATATCACGGTGTTCATCTGCTATATGATATATTTACCTGAAATTGCTGAGCTGGACAACCAATGATTTATAAAGAAAAATCATGAAAATTATCAGGGGTGCCCAAACTTTTTCATACCACTGTAACAAACCATTGGTGATTTTTGAAGAAACTGTTTTTCAAGCATTCAAAGCTGACAGGCAAATGGACTGCCTTCTGATTGGAGGATTTTGTGACTGGAGAATGATCGATTAAAGATGACCTGTCCCTCTTTGTTTTGTTATTTTCTGGTGAGTCTGGTGCCATGACAGAAAACATTTTTCCTGTGAACATATATTTTACTGTCAGTCCCCGGAAAGTGAGAGGAGAATTGTGTGATATATCAAAAAAAGTTTTCTGACTGAAAATCACTGATCCTTAGATGTTTTTTAATCTGTCTAGCACATCAGACAGGAAGGCACAAGGTGATTGGATCATATAAACCACGTTCTGATAATGTTCAGATAATGCCAACATTGCAAAATTACAACTAGAACTGCATTTTCTGAAGGAATCACACCAGTGTTTGAAACTGTGGCAAGCAGAAAGAATGACCATTTGGCTCTGGAGGTATTTATGGCCGAGTGGTTTCAAGTGGTTTCTGTGTTGTGGTGAAGTGGTTGTTACGATGTTGCTAGGTGGTTGCTTTGCGGTTTCAAGATGCTATGGTGTTGCAAGGTGGTTACTATGGTATTAGACATGGGTGCTATGGTATGGTTGAGGCATAGAAAGTGCTGAGAATGATCCACCACCCAAGTAGTACCTGATCTGGGGTGGTTCTGTGGGGGTCGTGACCATTACAGAACAGAGTAAAGTGGACTAACAAAGTATGTAGAGAAACAGTTGGACTAGAGTTTGTAACTGTAGAACTACAAAGTGCATCTACAGTGGGGCAAGAGTATTTATTCAGCCACTGATTGTGCAAGTTCTCCTACTTAGAAAAATGAGAGAGGTCGGTAATTTTCATCGTAGGTACACTTCAGCTATGAGAGACAAAATGAGAAAAAAATCCAGGAAATCACATTGTAGGATTTTTTAAAGAATTTAATTGTAATTATGGTGGAAAATAAGTATTTGGTCATCCACAAACAAGCAAGATTTCTGGCTCTCACAGACCTGTAACTTCTTCTTTAAGAAGCTCTTCTGTCCTCCACTCGTTACCTGTATAATGGCACCTGTTTGACCTTGTTATCTGTATAAAAGACACCTGTTAACAGCCTCAAACAATCAGACTCCAACTCAACCATGGCCAAGACCAAAGAGCTGTCGAAGGACACCAGGAAGAAAATTGTAAAATCAGTGGCTGACTAAATACTTTTTTGCCCTATATGGTTAGTGGAACTGCTAAATGGACAATGAGTGTAGAACCAAGTAGGTGTACCTGACAAAGTGGCCTGTGATCATATTGGAAACTGAAGATATTGAAATATTCTATCTACATTTTAATCATGCATTTTGTTTGGGATAAGAAATTATCCAAACAGAACTCTAGCTAGAAAACGTCCTCATGTAAGCTTACTGTTCACTCACTGATGTAAGAATGAATTGTATTCGTTATTGACATTCGAATGACCTTTTGCCTTACCACAAATATTCCATATACACTTAAGGGACAGATGGGAATGTGTAATTGTATGTAGGAGTCAGTGACAGCTACAGAGAGACAGAAAGAAAGATGCTGTACTCAGTTAATGCTGAGGGGAATTGGTTTCTTCGTAGCCAATGAATGGGTGAAGATGTTCACACAGTTCTTAGATACACACATCCACCAGCTTAAGCATAGCATCAAATAAGCAGAGGCCAGAGAGCGAGAGAATGTGAGACGCAGTGAGAATAACAGACAGAGGCTTGAAATCTTCGAGCAGCCAATTTTAATGGACCACAGCTGCTACCTCGAATAATACAGACACATACACACTCACACACACTCACACTGGCACCTACTATATTAGAATCAGGGTTGCTTTACTACTAAGTGCTCTTCATTTTGAATCCACTTGACCTTCAAGGGAAATCAGTGTTATAACGCCTCTATGAAATGTCTTCTCAGAAGAAAATAAACGTAACCACGCTCGTATTGGTCCCACAGAATAGGACACAGACCATGCACAGGGAACAACGGGAATGAACTCGTCTTTAGAGTGCAAACCCACTGGGTTGATGATGGAATGCTTTTTCTATTGATAGATGAAGCAGAGACAGAATGGGGACAAGAGCTGGCACATGAAGAAATGGGTTGATATCCACTCTTGGCCACTCGTGCAAACAGTGCAGAGACCCACAACATCACACAGGTGACTGAATCTTAAAGTATTACAAAACAATATCAACACACATTCAACAATGATGAATTTAACAACACACTAAAGTATGGTAACTTTCTATGATTTATCTAAATACAGACATTTTACTGGTTTTCCAGAAACCATGAAGTCACGAAACACAACCATCATCATTATGTATGTACAGTCTAACCTCGTTATCTCGCCAACCTCATTACCAACTGTGATGGCAGGATGGATTTCCTTCCATGCATTTTACATCCAAAAGCTGCCAACCTCACCTCTTGCACTCGTCAAGCTTAAAATGTGACAAATGTCCTGCCAGCAATGAAATTCTACCCCACTAAGCCGCCATGTTTCAGACTATCTTTAGGTGGCACTTTATTCCTACTTTAAACTTGCTTGCCAGATATTCTACGCCTCCTGTCTATTATCAGAGATGTTATATAAGGAGGAGACTGGTCACTGGTTGAAATATGAATGGGACTGTAGTACAGAAGCCCCGCACTATCATTAGAAAGAACCATTCAGCAAATTAGTAAATGTGTCAGAGAGGGAGGTGGCAAGTCTTGGCCCATTTATAGTGGTGGGATGCGCATGCGCAGTAGCCAGAATAACCTTAAAAATAAAAATTTCTGTGTTATTTGAACCCAACATTATATCATTTTTGTCAGATTATATCAGCGATTCTAAATATGCATAAACGTTATTTATGTAAACGATCATTTCTCTTTCAGTTTCGGGTATATAGATCTCTCCCCATTCGTGTATGGCTGGAAATAACTGCTCGGCAGTGTTACCAAGATATCAGCCAAGTGAACAGACATTCCTTATTATGACTTTGCTGTTATTTATCGCAGACCGGACTTAAAGCACTTCGCGTCACAGAAACAATCATCAATCACATACTATTTCTGAAATTTGCATAAATGAATAGAAACTCTACATGTACATACATGTTTATGAAATATTGCAAATGCAGTTGTATGATCATACGGGCTGCTCAGTATAAACACATTGTCAGCATCAGGTATGAATGTCATTTTGTATTTTTTTCTGTAACCTCATTAAGTCGCCAAAAATAGTCCTGAAACAGACGTGGGTGAGATAACAAGTTTAGACTGTATACTGTAGTGTTTTACTGAACACACCTCCATAGTCAACAAACAACCTAAAGTTATAGTCAACCAAGCTTTGTTATATTCCATAACCAAGCTGCTCTGCTTTCAATGTTTCAGTTAACATTTTAGATACGATAAATCTGTCAGAGCCATTTGTTAACTTTGGAACCATAAAATATTGCCTAAAAAGTACTTGCCTTTTAATGCAGTGTGATGATTGCAAATCGTGTTGCTACATTTATCAGTATCATTTAATCAGGAAGTACAGTGATATTTGGTTTTCGACCACCTCGGTACTCGTCGAATTTGGTTCTAGGTGCAATTTGACTACAAAATTTGTCTCAGTTCTAGTCGTTTGATCAGTACTCAGGGCACTTGCTTAAACCTCAAAGAGTCAAGCTGTGCAACTCGTTTCAGCCGAAACTTGATTCATGATTCAGTATACAGAGAATCTGTGATTCAGATTCACAATATCCATTGCTAAGTGAAGATTTCTGCTGTGTTTATCGTGTTTTTCTTTATTTTTACATCTACAGGACTGTATTCATTGTGCAAATAAGTCTCCTTAGGTAATAAAAAGCTTAGTTATAAGAGCCCACTGAAAGGAAACCAAAAGGAAGAATGGGCTGCAGTTAGCTTAGCAGCTATGCTAGATACAGGAATTCACCAATAGAGTAAGTGTTTTGCTTTTCACTTTCAATCCATTACTCACCAAATTATGAGATTTTTCAACAGTTTATTATAAAACAAGCTTTTTGTTAATGATTTTGGCCAACTGTAGGTTAATGTCAGTGTTTAAACATTAACGTATCTTTAATTCTCATAGGCTCTGCTATGATACACTTTAGACCTCTCTACCAAACCAAATTAATGGAACAATAAATTCTGAATTATAAAAGGGAATTCTAAAGGAAAATGTCAGGACATCTGTCCACGAACTGAATCTCAAGAGAAGGTGGGTCATGCAGCAAGACAACGACCCTAAGCACACAAGTCATTCTACCAAAGAATGATTAAAGAAGAATAAAGTTAATGTTTTGGAATGGCCAAGTCAAAGTTCTGACCTTAATCCAATCAAATGTTGTGGAAGGACCTGAAGCGAGCAGTTAATGTGAGGAAACCCACAACCATCCCAGAGTTGAAGATGTTCTGTATGGAGGAATGGGCTAAAATTCCTCCAAGCTGGTGTGCAGGACTGATCAACAGTTACAGGAAACGTTTAGTTGCAGTTATTGCTGCACAGGGGGGTCACACCAGATACCGAAAGCAAAGGTTCACATACTTTTTCCACTCACTAATATGTAATATTGGATAATTTTCCTCAATAAATAAATGACCAAGTGTAATATTCTTGTTTCATTTGTTTAACTGGGTTCTCTTTATCTAATTCTAGGACTTGTGTGAAAATCGCATGATGTTTTAGGTCATATTTATGGATAAATATAGAAAATTCACAAACTTTCAAGCACCACTGCATGCTATTTTCAGTGTTTTATGTAGTTGTACTAATGTTTTAAATGATGTACCTTAAATCTACAAGTACATCACTGTGCTGGACACTTTGCTTAATAATAAAATGTTCTTACAGTAAATTCTATTAATTATCTATGTGTGTGATGTCCTGGGGATGGTAATGGCACCCATTCGGTGGAATGGCTCACATACATAGAAATATAGAAAAATCTAATGAGTTCACAGACTTTCAAGCATCATTGGTACAGTTTATGACCACAAAACTTGCTTCATATCATATTGTCTTCTTTTTCTAGTGTCCTATTTATCCCCTCACAACCACTCCAAACTCCTCGTAGCCTTTTTGATTGTGTTTTATTATGCCATAACATTGCCTATTACTGTATGCCTAGGTCTTGGTTTTGTTTATGAGACTCCATTTTAGCATGAGTGTGGAGCTGGCAGATTGATGATGCAAATAGAACGTAGTCATTTTCTTTAGAGTTGCCTTTAGGAAATCTTCATTTTGTGATCTGACATGGAGATTGCACAATATCACACAGCCTGCTATACTATTTGAACAGGATCTCACTGGTACCAGTTAATACATGTAATAGTTGGATAGGACTGCAGACACTGTTCACAGTCAGCCTATGTAAGAGATGCACAGTGGAAATGAATATAATTTCCCTTGCTGTTCTGTCAAGGACGTTAGGAAACAAAGTCCCACAGACATGGAAAGTTTGTATAGTTTTTCATCATCAACCTTACCCTCTCCACTGAATCTCCCTTTCTCCTTAGGAGAGACAGTGCACCCATGTTTCACTGCTATGCTAATGACTCGCATATGGCCACAAACAGTAACCTTCAAATGCCCAGGCAGTCATGGTCTGAGTCATACAGGAGGCTGCCTTTTATCTACCCTACCTTACTGCGTGCCTGCTGATTGCCCTCGGACAAAGTTCCCCAAACTTTCCCCGCAATGCTTTGTATCACCCTAGAACAAAGGCTGAGATCAGGTAACAGAGAATTAATTAAGGCTGCAGCCCACACACAACCTTTTCAATCAGTGCCTATCGGTTGTTTATTAACTATGTCTTACACTCACCGGCCACTTTATTAGTTCCTAGTACTGGGTTGCCTTCAGAGCTGCCATGTCCAAGATATCAGTTTGAGATGATTTAAGCTTGGTGGCATGGAACATTATTTTGCTGGAAGTAGCCATCAGAAGACCGTACACTGCGATCATCAGGGATGAACATGGTCAGCAACAATACTCAGGTAGGATGTGGTGTTTAAACGATGCTCAATTGGTATAAAGTGGCCAAATGTGCCAAGAAAATATCCCCCACATCATTACACCACCACTCCAGCCACTCCAACTATTGATAAGACAGGATGAGGTTATGCTTTCGTGGTGTTTATGTCAAATTCTGACCCTGCCATCTAAATACTTCAGCAGAACTCGAGACTCATCAGACCAGGTAACGTTTTTCAGTCTTCCGTTGTCCAATTTTGGAGAGACTGTGAATTGTAGCCTCAGAGGCCTGTTCTCAACTGCCAGGAGTGGCACCCAGTGTGGTCTTCTGCTCCTGTAGCCCATCTGCTTCAATGTTCTTCTGCAGACCTCGGTTGTAACGAGTGGTTGTTTGAGTTACTGTTGCCTTTCTATCAGCCCAAACCAGTCTGACTATCAGGCCGCCAAAGAACCGCCACTCACTGGATATTTTCTCTATTTCTGACCATTCACTGTAAACCCAAGATATGGTTGAGCATGAAAATCCCAGTAGTCCAGCAATTTCTAAAATCCAATTTCTTGGGTTCTGGATGACAATATCAGAACTATGAAACAGCATATTTCTTATCCTGTTTTTGTTTGTGCTCATCCCATCTGTCTTACACATTTGGTGTAAGAAGTATTGTTGGCTATGTGTACTGGTGCTGGCTAGACTGTGACCGGTGGACTGTGGACTGAGACTGTGTGTGCTCTAACGATAAGTGGACATCCTGCTTTGGCGTGGATTTTGGTTGTGGGTTAATGAGATTCATGAAAAAGCGTCATATACTGATGCTGAAGTTATTATTTGGGCTACTACATTAGATGAATGGTGAGGTAGTAATGGTACATGTCTGGCCATGGCTGTTTTGGATCGCAATAATAGAGGACAGAGCCTTTGAAACCAGAGCGAATCGATTTTAATTGCTTATTTGAGACACTACGGGCAGACTAGGCGAGATGTAGGGAGCAAAGGGGAGAGATGAAGAAAGGGACAGCATGCCATGTTTATAATTTTTTAATCACAAGAGATCTTAGACCTTGGTTGACCGAATACTTCTGACACGAGGCGTGTCAGCAGGCACAGCTAATAAGAAAGATACATTTGTACAGTGCTCTGTGTAGCACTGTAGTAGTATTATTACAGCTTTTAATTAATTCATTTGATTTGGTTTGATTTGTCTTTTTAACTCATTTTAGTTTGGTTTTTGTATTTATTATAATTTTTTTGGGGTTTCTGACAGGCAAGATGTGTAGCTTCAACTGTTTATTTTTCATTCCTATTAATTTGTGAGTTTTGCCATTTCTACCATATCTATTATAAAATTAACCATTCAACCATGCAATCTCCTAAGATTAACCTCCTAACATTAAGATTTGAAGCACTGGCTGAAGTGGTGTTTACCAGCCATTAAACTCTGCACTGGAAAAAGTCATTATATGAAGTAAAAAAGTCATTAGATTTAATGCATATAATATTTGATGTTTTTTAAATCATTTACCTACCCAAATTGTTCTGTTATTCATAGTCTGAATCATAATTAGTGAGAGCAAACCCTTGTAACACCTGGTGACAGAAAATTGAATCGCAGTTTAAATAACATGGCTGTCTGGGAGGAGGAAAATTCATGGAATGATTGTCTTTCTAATTAGTAAGCAGTCAGATGACCGGCAGTTGAAGCTTCTAGTGTTAACACCACTTTCAGTCCTTCAACTACAGTGATGTTCAGAAGAAAGTTGAAAACTCTCATTCTTCTCAACTGTCCTCTCATCTTTATAATCTTCATACTCTTTCTCAGTACTTACTGCTGACACTGCTGCTGATCCTCTCTGTAAAACCCTCTCCAAGTTTCACTACTCCCTTTGTCCTCTCCCTTTGTCCTCTCATTCTCAGTGCTAACTGATGCTCTGCTATCTCATAAATACACTCTACACAGTGCCGAGAGAAAATCAACTCATCAACAGACCTGGCTAAGTACCGAGCCCGGCTTGCCTCTTTGTCATCTTCTGTCAATGCTGCCAAAATGGCTTTCTTTCACTCATGCATATCAAATCCAAGCAAATTGTTCTCAACCTTCTCCTCCTTACTCAGTCCTCCTCCTATCCCACCTACATCCTCTCTCAGAACTGAGGATTACATGCCCCATTTTACACACAACCTGACAAATATTCAGTCATCCTTCTAGAAAAAATGTAGCCAAGATGGAGCAAAACCATATTTATTGCTTGACTCTCTTAAGCTTCAAACCATTTACTGAAGATGAAGAGATGACACCACTGACCATAAATCATCTGACTACTTACCTGCTGGACCCAGTACCATCCACACTAGTACAGGCCAGCAACCTTGCACCATATAACCCAACAATGATGGCCATTATGGTGCATGCACTTAATATTAAAGTCCGAAGTTAATGTCAAATACTTCTATGAGATTATTGGCTGGTTGCAAAGTAGATATGATCTGATTACTCAAGTGCATGTATACTCGTTGATCGGATTACTGACAAAAGCTGATCTTCTGCAGTTTAATCGGATTATTAAGTGCATGTAAACGCACTCACTGACATCCAGTCTGCTTCCTTCTCTCTTTGAGATGGCTCATGTTACTCTTCTATTGAATAAAACACCATCTGAAGTTCAATCTGGACAAGACTAAACTGATCTACCTCCTGGCAAAGAACCCACCTGACACTGGGACACACAATCAATGTAAGTAGTGTGAGTGTCCATCTGACCCAAAGAATATTGGTGCGATTTTGGACAACACCTCAATTTTTTATCACATGACATCCACCACCAGATTTCTCCTGAACAACATCTGGCAATAATAATAAAATAATTTTCTGATCTGAGAAGCTTCTCAGATCCTCATATAGGCCAATGATGGTCTGACATCATTTCCTATTGCTCCACTACAGAACATTCATAATGCTGCAGCCAATCTGGTTCAGAGCTTTTCAAAGATTTCTCATGTTTCTCCTTTACTCCACTGGATCACTCCACTGGTTTCCTGTTGTCGCATGTAAAACTCCTGTGCTGTCTATTCTGACCTCAAAACGTTCTTCTCCACGTTATTCACATTCTTTGGTTCAGAAGTGCACACCTGCATGCCGACTTAGGTCTTTAGCTTCAGGGTACATCCTTCTCTGTGATCAAGCCATGCCTGCAAGGACAGATCTTGATGTTTCAGTGCGCTCTCTTCTCATTAGTGAAATGAGCTGCCCACAGCAGTCAGAACATGTCTCTGTTCTTTCTGCAGAAGTCTGAAGACTCATTTCTTCAAACAATACCTAGCATGTCTCTTCTATCCTTTGAACTATTGTTGTACTTACGTTTTTGGCAACTTATCCTCAAGCTCTTAGTATTTATTATATGTGACCTTAGTGCCAAACTGAGAACTTGCTTATTAGTCTCTAGTTTAACTGCTAATAGATCATCGAATACTTGCATCAGGCACCTTCAACTGTTTGCCTGTTTTGTAAGCTGCTCTGGTTAAGAGCATCTGCCAAATGACTAAATTTAAATGTAAAGATTTCCCACAAGCCTTTGGGTCAATAAGCCCCAATTACAAATGAAGCGATGTGAGGGTGAACAGTGCCATTGTCCATTTCCATGCCTTTGATTTGTCATGGTTACAGACAGTAGGAGTAATTGCTGTCCTTCTGTGTGGCTAGGGAACTAAGCGCATGAAATAAAGAGAAGAGCAGTTTGAAAACAGAAAGACATTAGCAATTGAAGTGATAATAAGTGATAAGGAGGGACAAAAACTGAAGAAAATAAAGGGAGAGAGTTCTGAATGAGGAAACAGTGGGTGACATGGAAAGTGAAATTAGTCAAGTTGACCTATGAAGAAAGAAAGAAAAACTATTATTACTATATACAGTCACTGTATAATTTATTTATCTCCTTGTTTCTATTTAATCAGCCCCACTTACCATATAGATACACTTTGTAATTCCATAATTCTAGAAGGTCTGGACCCTCACTGGACCAGCACAGATCAGGTACTATTTGGGTGGTGGATCAGTGTTACTGTGTGTTTTGTTTGTTTGAGCGGATCAGACACAGCAGTGCTGCTGGAGGTTTTAAACACCTCAGTCACACTGCTAGGCTGAAAATAGTCCACCAACCAAAAATGTCCAGCCACCAGCATCCTGCAGTCGGCATCCTGATGAAGGATTAGAGGATGACTAACAAACTGTACAACAACAGATGACTCTGATTTTATGTCAAGGTGGAGCAATATGATAGATGTGTCTAAGAACTGTGTTTAAGAACTCCAGCAGCACTGCTGTGTCTGATCCACTCGTACCAACGGAGCACATACTAACACAACACCACCACATCAGTGTCACTGGAGTGCTGAGAATGATACCTACCCAAATAGTACCTGATCTGTGGTGATCCTGTGGGGGTCCTGACCATTAGACAACAAACAAACAAAATATGTAGTGAAACAGGTTGTCTACAGTTGGTAATTGTAGAACTACAAAGTGCTTCTATATGGTAAGTGGAACTGATAAAATGGACAATGAGTGTAAAAACAAGGACGTGTAACAAATAAAGTAACATTTCAAAAACCCCTTGACCTCTCACTGCTCAGCTAAACTGTAAGTTGCTCCGGATAAGGATGTCTCCTAAATACTGTAAATATGGTGTCGAGGTGACCACACAGGTTTGCCCATACATACACTACTCTTTCTCCCTTCTCATTTCTACCTCTCTCCATCTTCCCAGCTCTTTCTTCTCACTTCACTGCACACAAGTAGGAGTGCACACAAGGAGCGCTTCATTACTCAGCAACTGCGTGATAATATAGGTACAACAAGACTTGGAGCATTAGGTTCATCAGTGCTACAATCAGAGACTCGAATATCAAGTGTCAATTCCAGAAGGACTTTATCTAGTCTGCATGCTGAGCTGATCATCGGCCCGCAGGTACAAAGCAATGTGCGTGCAGAACCTGTTTGGTCAACTTCCAAGAAAGAAACCATTATCATCCTCTGAGAGTGGATTGCTCTTGAATAGATGACAAATCCATATGGCATGATGCTCTGCAGCCAATCCAGTAGTGGCCAGGCAATTTGAAAAGCGCTTCTGAAAATGAACCTTGGTTCCCCACTAAGAACGAGCACCTTGTTCGCGCTGCCAGACAAACTTGAGATGAGATGTTCAGACGGCTATATGCAATATCTGGAGCGCAAGAAAACAGATCAATTTTCTGAGCAATGGCGAATCATCCTGAAGAAAAACCTTTGCTGGAATCCACTTATTGGTTTCCATTCTGTCATTATGACATATCATGGACAGCTTTACAAAGAGAAGATTATGATGCCTGCCTGGATCTGTCTCTCAGTGGTCAAAAGGAAACTAGCTAGCCTGCTCAACAGACGGTGTGTAATTACTAGCCGTAACAGTTGTACCCACAAATATGATCAGCACGAGCAATTTTTTTGTCTGAAAAAAAGCCTTCTTTTATCACAATCAACCTAGTGTGATGCATCAGCCATTTTTTCCAGGCTTCCTGTCTGTCAGCTATTTCCAAACCTTGTTAAAAGTGGCTGTGTGCTTTTATCTCATCTGTCTCTATCTCAGTTGCTCATTTCTCTCCCTCTTTAAGCTGCTTTAGGCATGACGACCATCTGCTCTCCACAGTCTGTTAAGTTTCAGCCTCTCACTGTGCTGTATTTACTCCTGTCTGCATGCCCTGACACATTACGCTCCTGTTGTCTTTTGCAACCCACAGCTCTCCCTTATTTCGTGCAGCTTGACATCTGACCAAACACTAGTTTTCAGTCATCGTGGGATGGTTCAGAGTAAAAGCATTATTCAGTAATGTTTCCAACACCATGTGAATCTGTGCCATGAAGAATTAAGGCAGATATAAAGGAAAAATTGGTACTAGCAACATGTACCTAATAAACAGACACTCACCATCCACTTCTTGGGGAACACCTGTTCAACTGCTCATTAATGCACATATATAACCAGCCAATCACATGGCAGAAACTAGGTACATTTAGGTATGTAGACATAGTCAAAACAACCTGCTGAAGTTAAACCGAGCATCAGAACAGGGAAGAAAGGTGACTTTGAACGTGTCATGTTTGTTGGTGCTAGATGGGCTGCTCTGAGTATTTCAGAAACTGCTCCTCTACTGAGATCTCTAGCGTTTACAGAGAATGGGCTAATGATCTAAATGGTCTAAAAAAGAGAAAATATCCAGTGAGCAGCAGTTCTCTAAGCAAAAATGTCTTGTTGATGCCAGAGGTCAGAGGAGATGGTCAGACTGGTTTGGGCTGATAGGAAGGCAACAGTAACTCAAATAATCACTCGTTACAACCGAGGTATGCAGAAGAGCAAATTGGAATGCGCACTCCATCAAACCTTGAAACAGATGGGCTACAGAAGCACCTCGGGTGCCACTCCTGTCAGCCAAGAACAGGCACCTGAGGCTTCAATCCATACAGGCTCACCAAAATTGAAGAAGAGAAAACTGGAAAATGTTTGGACCATATATGTGGTTTGGACCATACATATATATATATATATAGTAGTCTCTCTCTCTCTCTTTCTCTCTCTCTCTCTCTCTCTCTCTCTCTCTCTCTCTCTCTCTCTCTGTAAAGACTGATAATGTCACATTTTAGCATTTTAACTTCACTTGTTAATGGCTGATTAAAATGCAGAAATATGTTGCATTCACATTTTTTTTTTCCATTTAGAAAAGATTGACCAGGGGTGTATTCAACTCTATCTCTTTGAAGCATTACAAGGGTGGTACAGTGGCTCAGGGGTTAGGTAGCTCTGTCACCACACAGCGAGAAGGTCCTGGATTCGATCCCTGGTGGAGCAATCTAGGTAATTTCTGTAAGGAGTCTGCATGTCCTCCCTGTGTCTGTGTGGGTTTACTCCAGGTACAGTATTCAGGTTTCCTCCCACAGTCCAAAGATATGCATTAGGTTAATTGATTATGCTAAATTGGCCCCGATCTGAGTATATATATGAGACTAGCGTCGATATAAAGTTGAGTGTTGATGTAGATTGGTGCTTGAAAGTTTGTGAACTCGTTAGAATGTTTTATATTTCTGCATAAATATGACCTATAACATCATCAGATTTTCACACAAGTCCTAAAAGTAGATAAAGAGAACTAATGAGACAAAAATAGTATACTTGGTGATATATTTATTGAGGCAAATGATCCAATATTACATATTAGTGAGTGGCAAAAGTTTGTGAACCTCTAGGATTAGCATTTAATTTGAAGGTGAAATTAGAGTCAGATGTTTTCAATCAATGTGATGACAATCAGGTGTGAGTGGGCACCCTGTTTTATTTAAAGAACAGGGATCTATCAAAGTCTGCTCTTCACAACACATGTTTGTGGAAGTGTATCATGGGACAAAAAACTCTTTTCTGAGGGAAAAAGAGTTGTTGATGCTCATCAGGCTGGAAAAGGTTACAAAACCATCTCTAAAGAGTTTGGACTCCACCAATCCACAGTCAGACAGATTGTGTACAAATGGAGGAAATTCAAGACCATTGTTACCCTCCCCAGGAGTGGTCGACCAACAAAGATCACTCCAAAAGCAAGGTGTGTAATAGTTGGCCAGGTCACAAAGGACCCCACAGGGTAACTTCTAAGCAACTGAAGGCCTCTCTCACAGTTTTGGCTAATATTAATGTTCATAAGTCCACCATCAGAAGAACACTGAACAACAATGGTGTGCATGGCAGGGTTGCAAGGAGAAAAGCCACTGCTCTCCAAAAAGAACATTTGCTGCTTGAATATTCTGTGGACGGATGAGAACAAAATAGAACTTTTTGGTTTAACAGAAAAGTGGTTATGTTTGGAGAAAGGAAAAAACTCTGCATTCCAGCATAAGAACCTTATCCCATCTGTGAAACATGGTGGTGGTAGTATCATGGTTTGGGCCTGTTTTGCTGCATCTGGACCAGGACGGCTTGCCATCAATGATGGAAACAATGAATTCTGAATTATATCAGAGAATTCTAAAGGAAAATGTCAGGACATCTGTCCATGAACTGAATCTCAAGAGAAGGTGGGTCATGCAGCAAGACAACGACCCAAAGCACACAAGTCGTTCTACCAAAGAATGGTTAAAGAAGAATAAAGTTAATGTTTGGAATGGCCAAGTCAAAGTCCTGACCTTAATCCAATCGAAATGTTGTGAAAGAAAGGACCTAAAGTGAGCAGTTAATGTGAGGAAACCCACCAACATCCCAGAGCTGAAGCTGTTCTGTATGGAAGAATGGGCTAAAATTCCTCCAAGCCGGTGTGCAGGACTGATCAACAGTTACAGGGAAACGTTTAGTTGCAGTCATTGTTGCACAGGGGGGGCGTACACAGCAGATACTGAAAGCAAAGGTTCACATACTTTTGCCACTCACTAATATGTAATATTGGATCATTTTCGTCAATAAATATATGACCAAGTATAATATTTTTGTCCCATTTGTTTAACTGGGTTCTCTTTATCTACTTTTAGGACTTGTTTGAAAATCTGATGATATTTTAGGTCATATTTATGCAGAGATATAGAAAAGGGTTCAAAAACTTTCAAGGACCACTGTAACCTTGTATCTGTTGTTGAATGGCCATTGATGCTCAAGAGCAACATTAAATAATCTAAATAAACAAACAAAAGCATTAAGAACTACTCTTATATATAAATTACATTTCATGTAGTAATTTTATCTAAAGATAAATAAGATAAACTCAAGTCATTTAAGATTTTAATCAGTACACTTAATCAGACATTTAATGACAGCGTAGACATTTCAATTTGGCAAACAAAAATGGAAGATACCAGCATTATCATAAATCACCACCAAGGCTTTCCTACCTGTTACGACCTCTTTGCCTTCAAAACAAAGGACACACATACAAGCACTGCAGGTGCTTCCAGTCTTCATTTATTCCTTCTCACCTCCCTTCCCCCACCTCAAAATGAGAGAATCGATCAATGAGAATTACCGGACAGCATTGTGTAAGCTGAGCTCACCAAGCATCTGTCAGTGAATAAGGTCATACTCATGGATCTCCATCAATCACATCTGCAACTGCGTTACACCCAGAGTAGGACTAACATATCTGCTGTGCGTGTGAAAGGACTGAAGTGTGTACAAACTACACCGCCTCATTTTTAGTCTTAAAACACAACATTTACACAATTTCAGACCCTGTCACAGGTAGTGATGGTGATGTCCAGGTAAAGAGATTAGGCCTTAACCACAAGGCCTGAAGTTCCTTTCCCTTGTCAGTAAAACAAAGAAATAAGATTAACAGTCAGGAATCTACAAAACTCCTTTGAACAATATAAGTGACTGGACAGTGGCAAAAATTGTATTGCTTTGATTACAAATTCAGTTTTTATAGTATGGTGACAGGTTTTATTTTAACTGGTCACTCTAAATTGCCCCAGTGTAAATGTGTAACTAGTATCAATGTAACCCTGCTCCTGTCGCTAGTGAGACATTAAACAAATACATCCAAATCCACTCAAATTTGGATGTGTCTAAGGTTAAATGTGTGGGCTAACTTTAAATCAAGGGTACATTTGCACAGAATTTACATTTACAGGCGTGCCCTGTCTGTTAAACAAGTCGACCAAAATGGACGGTGCCCAGACATTAATATAGTCGCTCTGTCTTTTTATGCTACTACTGTAATGTAAAATGTAAAGGGTATTTGCACAAGAAAATTGCATGCAAACCTCAGGGATACCGCTGAAAACACAAGTGGAATGCTACCACCTACACAGCATCCCTAATGCCATAGCGCCCAGAGCCTAAACTGTTAAACACATGCTAAACCTTTTTTCATTTATGGAAATTCACAATAAACAGTGTTCTCTCAATGTGTAGTCTATTAGATAGATCTACCTTATCTGCTCCACCTTGAAGATGTAAAGCCAGAGACAGTGTCTCATCTGTTGTTGCACAGTTTGTGTTAGTCATCCTCTAATCCTTCATCACTGCTCACAGGACCCTGCTTACAGGATGCTGGTGGCTGGACATTTTTGGTTCCTGGACTATTTTCAGTCTAGCAGTGGCACTGAGAATGATCCATCACAAACCTGATTTGTGCTAGTCCTGTGAGGGTCCTGACAATTAGAGAACAGAATGCGACTAAGTATTTAGAGTAACAAATGGACTACAGTCTGTAATTGTAGAACTACAAAGTGCTTCTATATGATAAGTGGAACTGATAAAATGGATGATGAGCATAGAAACAAGGAGGTGTACCTACTGTGCATCTGGAGCACATCTATGTATCAAGTATGGAACAATCATCCAGTTCTAGAAAATGTATTACAAAGTTGATGATGAAAAACTGGATGACGTTATCTTCATCTAGAGCTATTCATCTAATTGGAATTCTTAATTTATGAATTGGAGCAAAAACTAGGATGGAAGTGGAGATGCTAATGGGTTCGTACTGTATGTAGAGAATGGGTTGTACATTTAAACTATACTATACAAGTCATTAGCTGAAATAAGTAGTTGCAGTAAATGGCCCCTTAGATAAATCAATACCATAATGGGATGTATCCTCTTCTCTCTCTCTCTCTCTCTCTCTCTCTCTCTCTCTTATTATAATTGGCTGGGGAATGTCACTAGGCATATTCTGTTTGAAGTTACATCATTATTTGGGAATGTATGCCTATTGAAAGTAAAGAAATGAAACCTATTAAATGTACATTTACAGCATTTAGCAGACACCCTTATCCAAAGCGACTTATAATTGATACAATCTTACAATCCAAGCAATTGTGGGTTAAGGGCCTTGCTCAAGGACCCAACAGTGGCAGCTTGGCAGAGGTGGGATTTGAACCCTGGACCAGTACCTAGTCCAGTACCTTAACCGGCAGCTAGTGCCCTGAGTTCACCAATAGAGTAAGTGTTTTGCTTTTACTTTTCACTTTCAATCCACTATTCATTAAATTACATGAGATTTTCCAACACTTCGTTATAAAATAAGTATTGTGTTAATGATTTTGACCAGCTGCTGGTTAATGTAAGCATTAATGTAAGTGTTAATGTGTAATAGCCTCTGCTATGATTCAGTATAGACTATATTAAACTCATCGGTTCATGATATACTTAACTTATGATGGATTTGTCGGAACATATCCCCATTGTAAATCAGGGAGCACCTGTACAATACATCTTCATTAATGCAGATAATGCCTTATACAGTGTGGATTTTCTGGGGGTCTGGAAAAGATTAATTCAATTTACATTATTCCTTATGGAAAAAATGTTCTCAGTACCACTGTATTTGCATTTAGCATTTTTACATACTGCATATTTTGCATAATGTTCCAACTTTTTTTGTTTGGGGGTTGTAGCATATGTGGAAGCCAGTGCGATCTGAATGAAAACAAAATGCTGTTTTGTATTGGTGGGCGAGCATGCAGCAGCCATACGCCACAGAAATAACATGGCATGCTGCGACTGTAAATTCAATTATGGAATGAAAGGGGAAGAATGCCAAAGCAATAATGAGGGGACTGATATACAAGGCTTTTATTCTCTCGCGCTCTTTGCCACCCTTTCTTTCCAACATGGTGTCTGTTCTTTACTGGATCTTTACTGGATCAATTTACAGTGATAGCAGAGAATTAACTCAATTAAAGTGTGATTAATAAAATTCACAAAAAGATCTGGATACCAAAAAAAAACTACTCTTACATTATTCCAGTTTGAAAAGAAATTCTTAAAGGCTCTTATTTTTCTTTTGGCACAGTTCATATAAGAAAACAAATCGAAAATGTCTGTTTTGATTTACTCCTAATAGTGATGTCACTGTTGTGTAGAGGCTGGACTTGTGTGGTCACTTGCTCGTTGGCTTACGTTTGGACTAGAGACTGTTCTAATTTGGTTGATGTGTTTAGAGACTTTTTATGCAAGTTACTTGTGTTTGTATGTATGACGTTTTGCTACTTATTTGCAATAAGCTGCGTAAGTGTATGTGCGTGTCCCATTGTAAGTAGTACGCATTTGTTTGTCCTCCCACTACCTTTCCGTCAAACAAAAGTATCAGGTCCATCATACCACCCTCTCCCCAGGGATAAGGGATCCTCAGGGTCATAACAGTACATTGCTGTGTTGTCTATAATTATTGTGAAATTCCATAAATTACAAAAGGTGTAGCATGTGTAACAGTACAGGCTTTGGGATGGCATTAGGGATGCTGTGTAGATGGTAGCGTTCCACTCATGTTATTAGTGGTATTGCTGATGCATTTACATGAAAATACCCTTTTCATTTACGTTAGAGTAGCTGAAAAAGACCATATGGCTATGTTAATGTCCGGTCAACGTCCACTTTGGTCAGTGTTTCCATTTTACCGTATTTTTCGGGCTATAAAGCGCACCGGGTTATAAGGCACAATATCAACGATCGGCTGCTAACGGATCTATTTTCATACATAAAGCGCACCGGGTTATAAGGCGCATTAAATGAAACAAAACTCTAAGTTCCGTCGGAAGCTCAGTTTGGTCTTTACCTGGCGCAGGGCATCTTCTTGCTTCCTCCACTTCCGTACCATTGATTCGTTAATGTTGAATTCTCTCGCAGCTGCTCTATGTCCATGTTGTAACTGCGTGACTGATAGCACTGAGTTTGAAATCCGCTTCGAAAATGAATGAATGAATGCACGTACCCTAATGCTGAAGCACATACCGTATTACTCCGCGATGCTGCGCACTACGGTTGCCGTAAACTTCGTAATTTACCAAGACCGTGCTAAAAACCATTTGACAGATTTATGAGCACCGTGTACCATCTACAATCGGTTCTAGGTCAGAAAGCACAACCAGAATTAATTCATACATTAGACGCACCGCATTTAAAGGCGCACTGTCGATTTTTGAGAAAGTTAAAGGATTTTAAGTGCGCCTTATGGTCCGAAAAATACGGTACATTGATGTCATTTTACAGACACCCTTATCCAGAGCAACATTTGATACATTCTTACAATCCAAGCAATTGTGGGTTATGGGCCTTGCTCAAGGCCAACAGTGGCAGCCTGGCAGAGGTGGGGTTTGAAGCCTGCATTTTCTCAAGGGATAACATTTTTAGGGAAGTACTTTTATAGGAACTGGTTGTTTTTGGAGAGCCACACAAAACATTACCATTGCCAGTCTTATACATTTACCGTCCTATTTCACAGAACGTAATAGGGACGTTAAGCGGCGCATGCCTGTATAATGAAGGGGAATGAATGTGTTTTTATTGTATTTAATTGTGTTTATTTATGGATGTTCTGAACAGCAAATGATTCTAAAGCATGCTGAAATCAGTGTTCCTATGGTGCTGAAATCATCCGTGATTCTCACACTCATATCCAGAATCCATCCAGCTGAGGAAAAGTGCCACAATGAAAGAATAGCTTGAGCCTGGCTGATACAGTCCACTATGGAGTGCACCAGGGTAGGAAGACGACTGCAGCACAGAAACTCTCAAAGCTGGAAGAAATCTGATAGGCACATTTCAATTTTTTTACCCTGTAATTGCTTAAGCTCCCCTACGGACTCAGAGCAGTATGCTTCCAACGAGCCATGCTCGTGAGATGGACAGAAAAATGAAAGCTTGAGAGAAAGGGAGAGAGATCGAGAAAAGGAAAGAAGAATAAGTAGTAGAAGAAGAGGTGGAAATGATTCAGGCTTCAGAGACAGTGGAGAAATACCTGCAGGTGAAACAAAAATGGGAAAGTGAGAATATGATGAGGCAATAACCAGAGATGAATGCAGCGAATGAGAAATGGGGACACTTAAACCAACACCGTACACTGACTAAGAATAGACAAAGACTGAGAAAAAAATGAAATAAGCTGGGATGGGAGTGGAAGGCAGACAGACAGATGGACAGAACAAAAATAGAAGCATAATATTAAGCGTTTACACTGGTGGTACTTGAAGGAGCATGAGATGGTACGCGAGGTGACCTTGGAAAATGTACTTAGTAATTATTTGTTAAGGAAATATTTAATTACCGGAATTAAAAATCTTTTTTTTCATGTGTAAATTACATGTTTGAGACTTTTCATGAGTTTTTGTGATGAGACTGAAGTGTTACCACTGAAGTAATACTTGGAGGTTTGATAATGGGTGGTACTTGGTGCAAAAAGTTTGAGAACTACTGGATTAAGTACTTTAACAATAAAGTGGGTGGTACTTTGTCATGGATGAGAAATGAAGATCAAATTAACAATAAGTAATTTTTATTAATTGCATTCAGTTTGTTTATGTTAAGCTAAGTAATTTAACAAATGCCTTTGCTTTAGAGCTGCAGTGTGGCTGACTTTCTTTAAAATATATGCTTAAGTTCATTACTCCATGAGAAAGAAAATGAAAGACTGAAAGCATTAGCTCATGCATTGGAAACATGCTTTATAGGAAATGCAGTGCCTGTGGTGAATTTGCGTGAGTCCTGTGCTCTCTTTAGCAATACAGGATAAAATTGACTATTTAACATCGTGCTTTTAGAGGGGAACAGTATCCTTTTACTGAGGTAAAGTGGGTCTTATGATGCCCATGATATAGGGACTTTTTAGGTCAAAATTATTAATCAGAGTCTGTTCTAATTTCTGCGTTGTTGGGATGCCATAAAATCAGGCTGACCAATCAGAGCTCGGTTGTCAAGCAGAACAGCTCATCCTGCTAGTAGAAGAGCACAAGAGCTTATACGACAAGCAACACGCTGACTATAAAAACATGGATATTAAAGAAAAGATCTGGTGAAATGTAGCTGAAAGGCTGGAGAATGATGGTGATAAACCTCAGTGACAAAATGTAACTGTTTTATTGTTTTTCTAAGTGCATTCTAGTCTCTTCAAGCCCACAAAAACACTATAGTTTCCTGCACTAATCTTAACTCGTGTCTTTGTTGTTGTTTTTTTTTTAGTCAACGATGTGAAAAACACCTGGTGAAATCTCCGTGACACATTAAGAGAAGGGACATTTTAAAAAGCAGGAATGGACAGGGAGTTTTCAGAGTGTTTACACAAAAAAAAACACCACGTTAAAAATCGCATTCGTTTTTTTTCTTTCCATGACAATGCTACAGCCTTGTGCAAAACAATAATTTTTTTTCGCAAATCATGTAACACAAAAGTATGCATTTAAAGTTATTTCCTGTAAAAATTGTTGCTGCTGCTAAGCTCGTGTTCAATTTGTTTTCATTTACCCTGCTGCTTTCTTTTGAGTAAGAACCAGGTTTTAACAAACAAAGTCAATGGTAGACTTTAGCAATTTTGTAGTGGAATGAAAGAAAATCCCTTCAGTCAGGTTTCAAAACCTGTGATTGACTGAGAAGTTGGGGTGGCACAGTGAGGAGTCCTGGCTCTGTTTGAGGGATGTGAGCCCGGACAGGGAATCAACCCCTACTATTTACAACAGTAACCCCTGTCGACTCTGCGATGGACTGGCATAATGTCCAGGGTGTGCCATGTGTTCTCTGGTAATAGGTGCCAGAACACTGAGATATTAACCAAGAAAAAGATTAAATGTAGAAAATAATATTGATGAGAGAGAGAGACAGAGAGAGAAATGTAGACCTCAAAAGTATGAACAGCTAAGGGGCAGATGCACTGTATGTATGTTTTATGAGTCAGTTGCTCCACTGGTGGCCTGTTTCTCCTCCTGAGCTTTAGAGGATCAGTACACTAAAGCTGACTGAGCTCTCCTGCAATCCTCGTTAAATTAGTCATCATCGTCCAACAGCACACACAGACAAATACACGCATTCTTCATTTTTGTCCAATCTCCAAACTCTTTCTGCTGTTTAGTTACGCCACGTTTCCTTGCATCTATTGAACAGTTTATTTTCACTCTTTATTCAGCTCTTATCCTTTTCTTCCCCATCTTCTGCTCACACATTCACTCTTAGCTCTGACTCTTAAGCAGCTTTCAAGCCTGCCATGAATAAAATTTGCACTGAGCTCAGGGTTTTGTTGATTGAATGTACCTGACCAGCCCTAGTGATAGAATTGTATAAAATACTTATATTCAAAATCAAAATCAGATCTTATTGTTTTATTATACTAATTCTTTTACCAGTGTTCCTCTGCTTTTGTGTTTATTTTTGTCTCACGTTTCCACCAACCAACCAGTAAGGAAACAACCAAGAAATAAAAAAGTGGTGAAGAATCCAATTTAATTAAACAGGTAAGGAACAAAAGCATGAAAAAGGCTTATGTTTTCTTTGTGAGTTTGCTTTGTGAGTTTGGCCTTATACAGTGTGGATTTTCTGCTTGGTACTTATAGTTTTCGGTACTCGACAAACCTTCTGGAACCAACTAATGACGAGAACCGAGGTACTACTGTATTGGTTAATCTCTCAATAAATAAATGACCTAGTATACTGTTTTTGTGTGATTGGATTCCTTGCCTTTAGGACTTGTATGAAAATATGATGACGTTTTAGGTCATATTTATGTACAAATCTAGACAATAATAAAGGTTTCACAAACTTTTAATCACTTTCAGCTTTTGCTGTTGCATGGGGACACACTGGCGCTGTTCCCTCACAGCTCCAGAGGCCTGAGTCCCGGCCTGGCCACTGCCTGTGTGGAGTTTGCTTGTTCTCCCCATATCTATGTGGTTATCCTCACAGTCCTCTGTTTTTCCGCTCATTCCAAAGACGTGTAAATGTGTACAGAAAGCGCCTTAAGCATTGCTGTTTTCTTGCTAAACACCTGATATTGTAGTCCCAACCTTGTTATAATGATACAGCTCAGCTGCTAGCTCGTTACTAAAGCGACATCCTAACTCTTAACTCCCAACGTCCTTGGACAACAATTTGATTGTTATCTCTCTCAGACAGTCATATGATCAGATTGTTTAAACTGCATCATGCTTTAGCCAGGTTTGGAAGTGTTCAATGTGGGGAGTGGTAGAATAAAGCAGCCAAAGCAGCAGACAGCACAGGAGAGCTCATAATGGACGAGGACAATGCACACACATCATCTAGTGCTTTAATTTACAAAACAGCCAGGCCACCAAGCAAACAGGCAGGGGCAGATCGCTCTCTCGATCAATCTCATGCTCACTCACACATAGATATGCAGCATGGTTTTGATTTGGAAATCACATCGCGGGAAAAAGATTCTGGGGGAAAAATGTGGTGTTTATCGGAATAAGCTAGTGAGCTAGTTTATATGCAGCGTATTAGCTCAGGAAGAATAGAAAATCTTCATCCGGAATAGAGTAATCCGATTGAGACCAATCAGATGGAAATTTCTATCTGATGAAATGAGGTGGGTAATCCTTTATATAATGAATTAAATAGAAGAATATTAGCCATAGAAACTTCTGTATCCAATTACTCAAGTCAGACTATGTGAGCACCTTCTGCTCATGTATTTCATCACTATGCATGCTTAGCTAAATCAGTATGACGGGTACATCAAATCTCCAGAGGAAGTAAAGTTTGTTTAAAACTATATAACTACAGTATAAAGCTGAACAACAGTGGGTTCCATATAATAATATACCTATCATCTGAAATGTTGTAGGATATGAATTCTAACTCCCCAGCTCCATTTAATATAAAAAATCTGAGGTTTGTTTTGCTGAAACTGCCACTATTTTAGGCTTATTTTAAAAAAGCACAGGTAACGTGTGGGACCATTGCTACATCCTCATTACTGACTGACAGGACTCATGTCCTTCCTGTTGCTATGGTAACATTTACAACTACAGGTATGCGCCATTTATCATCCACATTACATTCTGTGACACAGGACGTTGACCAAAATGGATGTTGACCAGACATTACCATAATCGCATAGAAGTGTACTTTCTTTGCACATAAACAAATAGCATTAATTTAAACACAAAATGAGAACACTTAGTACAGCAGTGTACTGTAAAATACAGTAATTCTTATCTTTTTATCTTTAAATAAAACTTGAAACATTGCTTTTCTGCCCTTTCAAGACTGTGATTCTCTTTCTGTTAGCATTTGTGAATAGTTTTCCGTCATTTAGACGTGATTAAGATGTATATAAGCCAGAGATTTATTCCCTATTAAAATTCTTAAGACTATATGTGGTAAATAAAAATTTACATTTACAGCATTAAGCAGACGCCCTTATCCAGAGTGACTTACAATTGATACAGTCTTACAATCCAAGCAGTTGTGGGTTAAGGGTCTTGCTCAAGAACCCAGCAGTGGCAGCTTGGCAGAGGTGGGATTTGAACCCTGGACGTTTTGGTCCATAATCCAGTACCTTAACCGCTAGGCTACCAAAGTCCTAAACAGCTTACCAAAATACACGCTAAGTGCAATAATGAATAATATCTAAATCTAAAGAATATATAGGTATGCATATATATATATATATATATAGGTATGCATATATATATATATATATATATATATATATAAGGGACTACATTTAGTTTGCATGTAAATTGAGATTTTTGTCATGAGTTTAGTGTTCGTATGATCAATTCAGTCAAAATCTGTGATCAGAAGGCTTTCATATAGACTGACAGAAATCTTTGCATGTATCCGAAACCTTGAACAAACAGCTAACGATCCGTTTAAAGTGCTTACAGGATGAGGACATCACTGAGAGCAAATTTGCATTTGGTTTGTGTCACTCCACACTGTGTACTTACATTTATTGGCCTTTTCATCAGAACTACCATATAGGCACAAGTGAAGCCCATCTGTTTCTTTGTCCAAGAGAGACCATCATACCACGGCTAACCAGATATTTCTGTCGTGGATTTAGAAAATGTATAACAATAATGAAACTAAAATATAAATGAATATATACCGTACTCTGCAAAAGTATTAGGCCACCATTATATTTGTTGCTTTAGCAATAGTATAATGACAGTATACTGTCAATACATTGTCGACAATTGTACCCAAAACTAGTACTTGTCACTACATAACGTTTATATACTTTTTTCCACTGAAAAAAGTCAACAGTCAATCCTTTTGCTGATTCAGAACGATTGACTCAGGGTTGCCAGATCCTCCGCCGTGTGATCTATCAGATTCTAGACAATAATGGTGGCCTAAGACGTTTTGGACAGTACTGTATCATATTTTGAGTCTGGATAAAATATCAGTATCACATGAAATTTTGTCTTTATAGGGATATATACAACTCAAAACATGATGCAATGGATCTTAAAATGATAAGGCAGGACACCAACACTGTATTACATGAAGTGTACATATTCCTGTCATGGACTACACTATCTTTCACATTTGCAGTAGCTCTGCAAAAGCCACAGAACCAGTAATTTAGGTAAAAATCGGTGTTGGATGGCCTCTTTCTGCTCTTGTTAAAGTTGGCACAGATAAGGACTGGCATCAGCAATGTGCCTGACTTGATTTGTAGCAGTAATATCAGCAGGCCATGAAATTGATATGTTGGCCTTTTGGTCCAGATCAGATATGGGATCAGGTATAGTAAGAATGCTGTAATGTCTAGATATGCATCTATAGAGCAATGGGTCAAAGATACACTTACAGATCACTTTATTAGGAACACCTTTCTGTTTCTTCACTTATTCTCAATTTTTTCAGTTCCACTTTGTAGTTCTACAAATATAGACTGTAGTCCATCTGTTTCTCTACATAGATATGATCCAATCATACCAGTAAAATACAAGTGTCACTGCAGTGCTGAGAATTGTCCACCATCCAAATAGTGATCTGTGGTGGCTCTGTGGGGGAACTGATAAAATGGACAGTGAGTATAGAAACAAGGAGGTATACCTAATAAAGTGATTAGTGAGTGTATATGAGTGCAGTTGTGCTTTTACGTTGGGAGGTCTGACTGCTCTTGGTAATAATATACTGTATAATCAGGCTATTTTAAGCAAGCATTTTCTATACTAATCATTCATTCCTCCATTCATCTGCCAGCTTATTCTTGTGAGGATTGCAGTCGATTCAGTCTATCCAAGAAAAAATGAATACATCCTGGACAGGAAGCAAGTATATTGCATTCACCAGATACTTCCTAATTCACACCCGGTGCAATTATAAGCGCAGACAAACTACTTACCGAGATGTTTGTGGGAGGTTGGAATAGACTACAGAATACTGTTGTATCCATCCTTTCCTTACTACAAAGTCTATTTTGGCCCCACATTGAAAAGATCTAAACATATGGCACTAAATGTAGCAGAGTTTGCAATAAATCCCTTTATTAATCAAGCAGAGAATAAAGCCAAACAGGATTAGTGTAATTTAATTTGGCATAAAACCTGCATTCAATATATTATTATTCACATTCTGTTGTATTCCCTAGCACAGCCTCACAAACACAGCTCTTACAACTGGAGTTGTATATATACACATTCACTTAACTCAACATATCTTGAATTCTAGTGCGTCTGAGTAAGAAGTTTTACCTAATCTTAGTACAGATGAACCCAGTTAAACAAATGAGACAAAAATATTACACTTGGTCATTTATTTATTGAGGAAAATGATCCAGTATTACATATTAGTGAGTTGCAAACGTATGTGAACCTTTGCTTTCAGTATCTGGTGTGACCCCCCTGTGCAGCAATAACTGTAACTAAACGTTTCCTGTAACTGTTGATCAGTCCTGCACACCGGTTTGGAGGAATTTTAGCCCATTCCTCCGTACAGAACAGCTTCAGCTCTGGGATGTTGGTGGGTTTCCTCACATTAACTGCTCGCTTCAGGTCCTTCCACAACATTTCAATTGGACTAATGTCAGGACTTTGACTTGGCCATTCCAAAACATTAACTTTATTCCTCTTTAACCATTGTTTGGTAGAACGACTTGTGCTTAGGGTCGTTGTCTTGCTGCATGATCCACCTTCTCTTGAGATTCAGTTCATGGACAGATATCCTGACATTTTCCTTTAGAATTCTGCCTTCATGAGTGCAAGAGTCATTCCTATCTTGAAGAAACCTACACTAGATTTCTCAGACATCAACAACTACAGACCAGTATCACTTCTTTCCTTCATCTCAAAAATACTTGAACATGATGTCTATAACCAGTTGTCAACCTTTCTCATACAGAATGACCTACAGGATCACAACCAGTCTGGGTTCAAAGCAGCTCACTCCACAGAAACTGAACTGGTGGCTGTTTCTGAGAAACTTCATGCTGCTAGAGAATCTAGACTTTCATCGGTTTTGATCCTTCTTGACCTCTTGGCTGCCTTTGACACAGTTGACCACAAGATTCTCCTTTCTGTCCTCTCCAGTCTTGGATTCACAGACTCAGCCTGGCAGTGGCTTGCTTCCTACCTGGAGGGGCATTCTAATCAGGTATAATGGAAAAGCTCCGTATCTGCACCACGCACTCTTACAACTGGAGTTCCACAAGGCTCAGTTCTGGGACCTCTTCTTTTCTCTCTCTACACCATTCTCTTGGTGAAGTCATAGCAAAACGGAACTGCTCTACATTCCTCCAGATGGGTCCCCTTATCAAGATCTTGCCATCTCCCAGGTGAACTCCTCCATCACACCTTCTGAGAATGCAATAAACCTTGGAGTTATCTTTAATAACCAGCTAAGCTTCTCTGCTCATATTGCCAAACTGACCCAGTCATGCAGGTACCTTCTCTACAATATCAGGAGAATTCGACCCTTCCTCTCCAGGGAAGCCACCCATGTGCTTGTCCAGTCTCTTGTCCAGTATCAAAACTAGATTACTGCAGTGCTCTTCTGGCTGGTCTTCCAGTGAGTACAATCAGACCCCTGCAACTGATTCAGAATGATGCGGCTCGTCTGGTTTTCAATCTACCCAAGTTTTCTCATGTCACCCCACTGCTGCGTTCACTTCACTGGCTCCCTGTAGATGCCTGCATCAGATACAAAACCTTGATGCTCTCCTACAAAGCCAAAAATGAAAGAGCACCATCTTACCTAAAGACTCTGATCAAACCACGCTCTGTATCTCGTTCCCTCCGAGACACAAGCTTGGCTCAACTGGAACCTCCACATAAGGTTAAAGGAAGACAAGCATCAAGACTCTACTCTGTCCTGGCACCCAGGTGGTGGAATGAACTTCCACTGGATGTCTGAATGACTGAGTCTCTTGCTGTCTTCAAGAGGTGACTAAAGACTCACCTCTTCACCCAGCATTTAAGTGAAGACTGAAGTGAATACAACTGCATATTTATATATCCTTATAAAAAATCCTTTTGTTTATTTATCTACACCAGATACTAGCAAGTTGTAGTTGGATTGTGTTCCTGATATATATATTATATAAAATTTTGAATTCATTGTTCCATCAATAATGGCAAGTCGTCCAGGCCCAGATGCAGCAAAGCAGGCCCATACCATGATAGTACCACCACCATGTTTCACAGATGGGATAAGGTTCTTATGTTGGAATGCAGTGTTTTCCTTTCTCCAAACATAACGCTATTATTTTAAACCAAAAAGTTGTATTTTGGTCTCATCCAACCACAAAACATTCTTCTAATAGCCTTCTATAGCTCTTTTTGGAGAGCAGTAGCTTTCTCCTTGCAGCCCTGCCATGCACACCATTATTGTTCAGTGTTCTTCTGATGGTGGACTCATGAACATTAACATTAGCCAACGTGAGAGAGCCCCTCAGTTGCTTAGAAGTTACCCTGGGGTCCTTTGTGACCTCGCCAAGTATTACACACCTTGCTTTTGGAGTGATCTTTGTTGGTTGACCACTCCTGGGGAGGGTAACAATGATCTTGAATGTCTTCCATTTGTACACAATCTGTCTGACTGTAGATTGGTGGAGTCCAAACTCTTTAGAGATGGTTTTGTAACCTTTTCCAGCCTGATAAGCATCAACAACTCTTTTTCTGAGGCCCTCAGAACTCTCCTTTGTTCGTCCCATGATGCACTTCCACAAACATGTTGTGAAGAGCAGACTTTGATAGATCTTTAATAGATCTTTAAATAAAACAGGGTGCCCACTCACACCTGATTGTCATCACATTGATTGAAAACATCTGACTCTAATTTCACCTTCAAAACAACTCCTAATCCACATACTTTTGCCACTCACTGATATGTAATATTGGATCATTTTCCTCAATGAATAAATGACCAAATAAATGAATTAATGATGTCTCATTTGTTTAACTGGGTTCTCTTTATCTATTTTTAGGACAGATGTGAAAATCAGATGTTTTAGGTCGTATTTATCCAGAAATATAGAAAACTCTAAAGGGTTCATAAACCTTTAAGCACCACTGTAGAAACAATGGTTATCCATGATAGGAAATTAGAAAAATAATGAAATAAAATAATAAAATTTCAAAACTTTTAGCTAGGACTGGAGGATTAAAAAAAAATTATCCGAATGTAGAGCAACTGGGATCCAACATTAAAGACTGTAAAGAAAATTGCAATTCTGTCAAGCACACAGAACATCAAATGTCAAGTTCTATATGCATATATGCAAATATATGCACACCAGTCTGACTGTAGACTTTGAATCTACTCTAACGTTGTGTAGATGGTTAAGTTTTGATTTGGCCCCAGGGTCCATAATCTATACCATTCAAATGTTACGGTCTTCTATCTTCACCTAGATCGTCACCCCTATCTGAACCCACTGTCCATCTTTCTTTCCTTCTTTTTGTTGCGTTTATTTGATAAGAAAGGGCAGTGGAAGATAACAGTAGTGTGCATAACCTCATCGCCTTGCATAAACACATTTCTAAGCTATATCCGCTGTCATCTTTGAGCATCCATCTTATCACTGTGGACCAGCCTCAGATCTTGTCACTGTAGACCACCACAAATCTGCATGGTCTCAAAGCGAGAGCGAGAGAGCGAGAGAGATGAAACAAGAAGAATCCTATAGTGTGTAGTACCGCAGAAAAAATGCTAGCACAGGCTTCCAGTGTCCGTTGTTTCAGATGCTGCACATCTCGTATCTTCACAGAATAGACAATTGCCTTCAGATGACCCCAAAGATAAGTCTAAGGGGGTCAGATTGGGAGATCATTTCTTCTGCGGTGTTGCTATCAGGGTGTCAAGAGTGGGAGAAGAGGGCTGCATTGACAATACATCACAATGGGCAGCACTTTGAACACATTTTGTAAGTGGTCATAAACTTGTAAATAACTCATGAAATAATAAAGTTCCGTTCAAACCAAGCACACCATTGTTTTTCTTGTGAAATTCTCAATAAGTTTGATGTGTTACATGACCCTCTTCCCATTGAAAATAATAGTTAGATCCAAAATGGCCGACTTTAAAATGGCCGTCGTGGTCAACACCCATTTTGAAAAGTTTTCCCCCTCTCATATACTAATGTGCCACAAACAGGAAGTTGATATCACCAACCATTCCCATTTTATTTAGGTTTATATATATATACAGTGGTACCCCAGTTTTCAACCACTCCTCAAATTTGGTTCTTCACGCATTTTGACTAGAAACTTTTGTCTAGGTTCTCGTCGCTTGCTCAGGTACTCAACACACTTGCTTACACTTGAATGAGTCGTACTGTAGCTTAATCTGTAACTGTAGCTTAATCTAAGTGACGTATAATAGTAACAGTAATGTGTAATAGGCTCTGCTATGATAGAGTATATACTATATTAAACTAATCAGTTCATGATACATTTAACTTATGATGGATTTGTCGGATGCACCCGTTTAATACATATACAGGTCCATCATTGCATGTAATACCGTATACAGTGTGGATTTTCTGGGGGTCTGTAATTGATTAATTCAATTTACATGATTCCTTATGGGAAAAATTTGCTAGGTACACGTCCTTTTTGGTTCTTGACAGACTTCTGGAACAAAATAATGACAAGAACTGAGGTACCACTGTATTTTTTCCCATGTATATAATTCAAATCAGCCTCAATTTAGGTAGAACAGCCCTTTCTCATCTCATACAGCAAATTAAAGAATAATAGCAAGTTTAGAATCTGGATGGTGATCAACTGAGCCAATTAGAACTATTTAGCTCACATCAAAGAACTTATGGTGCCGAGATCCTAATCCCAATTACACTGTAGCCAAAATAGGCTTGCAGGGATTTTTGAAGTTAAACAAAAATTCTTCTCAAGATTTACTACATGCTAATTTATTCACGTTCCAATAAAATTTACATTTACAGCTTTTTGCAGACGTTAACTGAAAACTGAGTAGCTGAACATGAAGGGTAGGAAATGAGCTCTTAACCTTCTGAATAGTACTTCAAAGCACCAAATGCAGTGGATCCCATTCTGAAACCCAATGCCGTAATTTTGGCTGAAGGCAAGTTTCACGGATACATGGCTAACAACCGAGGCCTTTCTTAGTCTCAGCACAACTGCAGACAACTTGTACAATTTGCATTGCAAAGTACTGTATGTCCTAGATTATACCTGCCTTTTCCCAGTAGGGGACACACAACTTTTAATCTTGATTAACTTCACTGATTGAACTAAATGAAATTATTTTCATTAATCTTGCATTTTGGACCAGAATTGCATCATTATTAAGTAAAACACGGTTAAGATAGGATCTAAATCCAGTGCTGTTACTACAAATGTTTTTGTTGGCATTACCACACACAATCAGAGCGTTAGTCTGCGATGTCCAGACACAGAGACTGCCTCAGAGAGAGAAAGAAAGCTGAGAGCTGGCACGCTCTGAGCTTCAGATGCAGTGTGGAGCTAATAAATCCACAGCCGTTTGACTCCTGCTAGCCACGTGCCTCACAATCACCCATTCTGGCTGGCTCGGAGATTAGCGAAGGCCCTCTCTGAATCTCAAACACTGGCTTGGGCCCAGTGCTTCCTTCCAAAAACTGAAAACAAATGAGAAGACTGAAAGATGGATCGAGTATACGTGTAGAGGAGGAGGAGAATATGAAAGGCAGAACAAAATCTCAAAAGAGTAAGTTATGAAAGGGCAATAGAAGTAAAGCGAGCCAAGGGGCAAAATGGACACTGAGGCAAAGGAGAGAATGAAAAGAAAGTAGAGATGAGGAGGTTGAACTGAATGTGAATGCATAAGCAAACACCAACAGAGGATGAGCATGTAAGAAGACTTGAGATCAGAAACCTGAAGTGCGCTTTGTATGAGATGAGACTTTTTTAGCACATACCTCTTGTGTACTGCTTTGCATTATTCATGCTGTTTTGCACTAGACGAGCATATGCAGCCATGCAAGCTATGGAACCCCACTCAAACCTGCCATTTAAATCTTCCAGTAAAGCCCTCATTAATTACATCAACTTAACCCTGGGTGACACATCCAGATAACAATTGATTCGTTCTTGTATTGTGTTTCTTTAATGGCTTTCGAAAAACATTTATTATAATACACTACCAAGACTGAACTCTCGGCATCGATTTTACATGAACGGGTTCCTGATTGAGAACATGTCATGTAGTGTGTGGATAGCTTGTGTTGTCAAGTCAAGTCAAGTCAGATTTATTTATATAGCGCTTTTTACAATGGAGCATTGTCTCAAAGCAACTTTACAAGTTTAGATTATCTCCTAATAACTACGTCCAATCCCAAATTGAGCGAGCCTAGGGCGACAGTGGCAAGGCAAAAAACCTCCTAGTTCCTAGGAAGAAACCTTGGAGGACCAAGACTCAAAAAGGACCCAACCTCCTTGGGCGGCGTAGATGATAAATCTAAAGGGCGAACTAAAGTCATGGAGTCAAAAGTTCCGAATAGAATTGTGAAGTATGCACATCGACATTAAGTTGGCCCGGGGTATGATGATAAATCTAAGAGCGAAAACTAAAGTCATGGAGTCATGCTCGAATAAAATGTGAATTATGCATGAGTGGAGCTACAACAGATGAACATCATGTGTGGGGCTGGAACTGCCGGAACACAGCTCGGAGAGAAAACAGAAATTGTAATTAGTTATTGATTAAGAGCACAGTGTCTATTAAAAGTCACTGATGCCATGTCAATCACTGATGCCAAGTGTAGAATGAGACCCCGGCAGCATTAGCTATACCAGCATAGCTAGAAAGAGGAGAACTGGTAGGAAAACACAGCCAAGAGGGATCACATGAGACATTGGCAACCCCACGGGCAGAAGACAGCAACCCAACGTTTCTGATCACCATAAGACTCTTTGACTATGAACCCCCAGCTCTGCCCTTATTCTAAGGCAAGGATGTATGAGTCAAGATCACGAGGACTGAAGCCCAGTTCAGCCAGACCGCCCACTCGACACTCCCGGCTAGCGGACAAGGCAGGCAGGCCAGACATGACTCCAGACTCCGGCCCCAGTGACCCAATCCATGCATCCTGGTCTAAATCTAGTCAAAAGCCTGTGTAAATAGGTATGTCTATAGTCTAGACTTAAAACTTTGTAGAGTGTCTGAGTCTCAAACTAAAGTGGGAAGTTTATTCCATAGTTGGGGGGCCAGATATGAGAAAGCCTTTCCCCCTGCTGTGACTTTTTTAATTCTAGGAACTAAAAGAAGTCCTGTACCCTGCGAACGAAGTAGACGGGTTGGATTGTAAAACTCTAAGAGGTCACTCAGATAATGTGGGGCCAGGCCATGTAGAGCTTTATAAGTTATAAAAGTATTTTGTAATCAATGCGGAATTTGACTGGTAACCAGTGCAGTGATGATAGAACAGGAGTGATATGATCAAATTTTCTAGTTAGAGTTAGCACTCGGGCAGCTGCGTTCTGAACTAACTGAAGTTTATTTATAGATTTACTAGAGCATCCAGTAAGTAAGGCGTTACAGTAATCCAACCTTGAGGTTATAAATACAAGTTTTTCTGCATCATTAAAAGAGAGGATATTTCTAAGTTTAGCGATATTACGTAATTGAAAGAAAGCAATTCGAGGGATGCTGCTAATGTGTGCATCAAAGGACAGATCTGAATCAAATGTGACACCTAAGTTTTTTACAGATGGACTGGGCAATACTGGGCAGCCATCTAGATTTAGGATAGATGTAGCCAACCTGTCTCTCACAGCCTTGGGTCCCACTAATAGAACCTCAGTTTTATCTGAGTTAAGTAAGAGAAAATTAAATAACATCCATCTTTTATTTCCTTTACACAGTCCTCAATTTTGTTGATTGTAAGGCTGTCATTAGGTTTGGCTGATATGTACAGCTGTGTATCATCTGCATAGCAGTGGAAACTAATGCCATGTTTGCGAATAACTGAGCCTAGTGGCAGCATGTACAGAGAGAATAAAAGCTGGCCAAGCACTGACCCCTGAGGCATGCCATACTTCACTTTTGAGAGCTTAGACCTTAGATTATTTATATGAACTGGTACCGGTCAGTTAAGTAGGATTTAAACCAAGAAAGTGCTGATCCCTTAATACCTACAGTATTTTCTAGTCTATTTAGTAAAACATCATGATCTATAGTGTCAAATGCTGCACTTAAATCTAACAGAACAAGAAATTAAAAACATCCCTTATCTGAGGACATTAACAAGTCATTTAGTACCCTAATTAATGCTGTTTCAGTACTATGATGCCAGACTGAAATGTTTCATAAATTTCCTTCCTTTGGAGGTAACTGCAGAGCTGCTAATAGACGGCTTTTTCTAAGATCTTTTACAGAAATGGTAGATTTGAAATTGGTCTAGAATTAGATATCACACAAGGGTCAGGATTGGCTTTTTTTAATCAGTGGTTTGATAACGGCACACTTAAAGGATTTGGGCACATAACCAAAGGTAAGGGATGAATTTAAAATAACTAACACTGGCTCTATAACACTGGGTAATACTTGTTTGAGTGAACGTGTAGGAATTGGATCTAATAAACATGTTGATGACTTAGACGAGCTGATCAGTGCGGATAGTTCAGTATTAGTAATTGGGGTAAAAGATTATTAAACTGATGTCTTCACTAGTGCTGCATCTGGAAGGTGGCTGAATAGTTTGGTGATGTGATGAGCATTGAGTTTTATGCCTAATGTTTTCTATCTTATTATTAAAGAAAGTCATGAAATCATTACTGTTAAAATTACACAGAACGTGAGAATCACTTTCTGTGGTTTTTTTTGGTAATTTGGAGACTGTATTAAAGAGAAATCTTGGATTATTCTTATTTTTCTCTATGATTTAAGAGGTGTATGCAGCCTTAGCTTTAGTGAGGGCATGCTTTACTCTGTCATGCTGTCCCTCCAACCAAGCTTAAACACCTCCAATTTACTATGTCTCCACTTGTGCTCTAAATGCCATGTTCTTTGCTTTAAGGTAGGGGTGTGGTCATTATACCATGGTGCTAGCCTTTTTTCCCTAATACGTTTGACCCTAGCAGGGGCAGTCATGTCCAGGGTTGAGCGAAGCACACATTCTAATTGCTCATTTACACAAGATGATTTATCTCCATAGGTGTATTAAATTTTAAGTCTGGTAGGTTTTTAATAAACGCAGCTGGAGTAGCAGATGTGATAGTGTGCTTAGTGTGATAACGAGGCAGAAGGATTTTATTTATTAGAGATAGCTCAAATACTAAAAGATAGTGATCTGAAATCAAATCACGTTGCGGGAAAACATCAAGGTTATCTATATTGATACCAAATGTTAATATTAGATCTAAAGTATGATTACAGCGGTGGGTTGGTCCCATCACATTCTGAGTGATACCCATGGATTCTAAAATGGACTCACAAGCAATTTTAAGTGGATCCTGCTCTTTGTCAAAGTGAATATTGAAATCACCTACAATTAAAGCCTTATCTGTTGACAGTAGTAAGCAGGAAAGAAAGTTAGCAAATTCCTGAAGAAATTCTGAATAGGGACCAGGAGGGCGGTAAATAGTGATAAGCTGAAAAGAGTGTGGTTTTGACTTCCATAATGATGGATCAGTCACATTAAGAATCAGTATTTCAAAAGAATTAGCCTTGTATTGGGATTTAGCTGTAACACCTAACTCTTTGTCAAAAAAATGTAGCTATGCCTCCCCCCTGACCATTAGGACAAGGGCGACTAGCATGACTGTATCAAGGAGGGGAAGCTTCATTTAAGGCTAAATATTCATCAGGTCTAATCCAAGTCTCAGTGAGACAGAGAGCGTGTAAGCGTTTATCAGTGATCATTTCATTTACAATCACTGCTTTGTTTGTAAGTGATCTAATGTTAAGTAATCCTAGCTTTAGTCTAATGTTGTTATTTCTTTGGCAGCTATCTGTGTTTATACAAATGAGGTTATTAAAACAGACTTTTTGAGAGTGTTTACGTTTAGGGCAGATGCGGGTAACAGACACAGTTTCAATAATGTGGGTTCTGGTTGACAGTGCATGGCTACCAGCAGAGAGTTGGTTAAGCCGGTCTGTCTGCTGCCTGACCCCTGCTCTGGATAGTCAGCCCCTAACCAATTGGGCCATAAGACTATGGGCAATGTTGCAGGAGATGAGAGCAGCACCCTCCAGAGTGGGATGCACACCATCCCATCCTAAAAGGCCAGGCTTACCCTCAAAGGCTGTCCAGTTGTCTATATAGCCCACGTCGTTTTCAGAGCACCACTTGGACAGCCAGCAGTTCAGCGACCATAACCTTCTGTAGGCTTGGTCACCTCGCCGCATTGGGATGGGGCCAGAGCACACTACAGCATCGGACATCGCCTTCGCCACGCTAACCACCTCTACAAAATTAGCCTTAGTAACCCCTGACTGACGAAGGCGTTATATCATTAGCCCCTAAATTAATAACTATCCTAGAGAATCTGCGGCTCTCAAGTTCACTAAAACTCGTTACAGTGTCCGGCACTCTGGCTCCGAGGATACAGAGAACTCTAGCTGCTGGTGTCCCTAAAGGGGTAGCAAGTTTCACATGTCGTAAAATAGAGTCACCTATGACCAGAGCTCTTTCAACAGGCTGCTCAGTGGGTGTTTCACTGAGGAGGGCAAACCTGTTGGACACGTGAACATATAAAGATTGGTGCTCTCGTGGACTAGCCTTACGACTACGTCGCCGAACCGTCACCCACTTGCCCTGCTGCGAGGACTCTGACGGTGCTGGGGCTCTAACTTCACCTGTGGCATCCAGATCTGCTAAGCTAGGAGCTGAGCTAGCCTTCTGTAATGTCTGGATGCGCGCCTCTAAAACTACAATCTACTCCGTCAAACTGGCTACAAGTTTACACCTATCACAAGTAAAATTTACACTAATGACAGAGGAAGAATAGCTAAAAATGCCACACTCTGCACAGGGAACAAGCACAGCAGAAGCCATGTTAGTACAATCAATGAATTAAAGGCCCTTATCTTCGGGTGGTGTTGTGGGGTGCCGAATGAAGATATGGTTCAACTGCAGCCGATGGTCCAATGCAATGCTCGATAAAAGCGTTAATACAAGTTAAGTTAATGCAAAACGTCACAATAAACTAAATCTCAGAAAGAAAGTGGGAAAAGACTGTAAAAAAAGTTATAAAAACACACTACTGCAAAAGAAGACGCAACTCTGGTAATTAGCTAATGGCTAATTACTGCAAACACAAGCTGGTATACCTGTAAAGTTACTAAATAACGATTAGCGCAAAAAAATATATATATATATATATAATCCGCCGGTACGAGAATATAAAATGATTAAGATGTTGTTAAAAAAACTACTATATATACGATTATATATGATACAGATGCGGGAATTAAAAAATATCAAAGGTAAATATCTGCTAGCAGCTACGACACGGCGTCCTGTGTACAACCGCGGATCAGTCTGGGTTGCCAGATCCTCGCAATCCTCGCGTCAGTTCTCTCAGCGTGTCTGTTTATTCCGTGTTCCTCTTTCATGTCGCACTCAATCTCTAATCCATGCTAATCCATTGCCAAGCCAAACAAAATGTCTATCTGATTAAATACAAGGGTGGAAATTTCATTTCATAGGAAATAAATGGTTGGAATTCCTGAGGGTGTCCTGAGGGGGTGCTGCCAAAATTACTGTTTTATTGAATGTATAAGCTACAGGTTAGCAGCAATACCAAGAATGACCTGTAGATGGCACACTATATATGGGCCTAAGTACGAGTATGGTGTGAAGGACTAATTAGTTAAGGACTACCATTAGTCATTACATATTTGGATGTTACTGGTCTAATTTCAGAGTCTGCTACATTAGCTAAACGTTTTTGAACTTTAAGTAGAGTTATAAAAGCAGAAGAATTACTGAAATGAATAAGCAAATTAAATCAAACCATTTTTTTTTTCCAGAAATATTTACTTATTGTAGTCATTTGTAGTGCGCTTTATAGCCCGAAAAATACGGTAATGAACATTCATCTAATATTCTGTTAAAAAAAATCAGCATGTTTCCTACATTTGATTGTTTTCAGTTAGGATTTGTGTAGATGTTTGTGCATGGGAGTTGGCATTTTGAAACAGGGAAAAATGGTAACTCAAGGCTTTTAAAGTAACAAAGACTATTTGATGCCAGAATAATGCAGGATGCACACACATATTCTTTCTGTTTGGACAACTGAAGGACATCTTACTAAAGGTAACAATATTCCAGGCCTACATAATGTGAATAAACACCTGACTAACGTGATAAAATAACATTAGATCATATCCCATTTTTACATCCAGACACTCTGCAGACTCATGGATGTTTCCGAACTGCTGGACAGTTCATTTGATGAACCTGATGTAGTCTACTGCTACTGTAGCCCACCTGCTTCAAGTTTCAACATGTTGTGTTCTGCATACCTCGGTTATAAGGAGTGTTTTTGGAGTTAATGTTGCCTTTCTATCAGCTCAAACCAGTCTGGACATTCTCCTCTGACTTCTGGCGTCAACAAGACAATTTCGCTCATTGAACTGCAGCTCACTGGATATTTTCTGCTTTCCTGACCATTGTCTGTAGTCCCTAGAGATGACTGTGTGAAAATCCCAGTAGATCGTTTCTGAAATATTTGGACCACCCCTTAGCAACAAACATGTCACATTCATAGCCACTTAAAATAAAATTTCTGGTGCTCAGTTTGAATTTCAGCAGGTCATCTTGACCATGTCTACATGCCTAAATGCATTGAGTTGCTGCCATGTGATTGGCTGATTAGATATTTACATTAACAAGCAGTTGAGAAGGTGTACCTAATAAAGTAAGTGGTCAAATCATTATAACCACCCAATTCGTAGGTGAGAGCAGGTAAACAGTGCACACATGGCTGACCATCCACGTGAAGAAAAAGAGAACAGGGCTCACTGGGCCAAATGACCTTCTTCTGTGGCTCAAGGGTCCAGTCCTGTCACTTCTATATCTATTGTAGGCACTCTGGATGGTGGACAGGGGTTAGCATGGTGAGCACTATGAAAGGTCTGCGACTAGGCAGCCTATACTCAGAGGGGTGATATAATGTGGGCTCTTTTGTCCACTGGATAGGATTTGTTAGCTCTCAAGCATCGAGGAGCCTTGGGCACCATCAATCTGTCACCAGTTCATGATTTGTGGATCCTCGGACAACTGTTGGCAGGTACTCACCACTACTGACCAAGAGCACCCCAGAAGTCTTGAAGTCTAGGAAATGCTTTGAAACAGTCGTCTGGTCATTACAATTTGCCCCTTCTTAAAGTCGCCCAGGTCTTTACTCCTGAACATTTCTTTCCCATCCAACAAATTGCCTACAGTATGAGAACTGGCTGTTCACTTACCGTGTAATGTGACCCACAGCTTAACATGTGCTGTTGTAATGAGATAATGAACGTTATTTTTTAATCGGTCTGTGTGCGGTTTCAACGTTTTGGCTGATCGGTCTAAACCCCACTGTTATTTGGAATGTCAGTCAAGAGCTGTTATAAATTAAATGACCCTTTTTTAACAAATACCATTGAGCTTGTTATTTATCTGTGAACTGGATAACCATCAGCCAAACTAAGTTTTTATTCTAGTTTATTATCTTTGCTGTAGCTTTCAGTTGGTCTCGGAGGACTTTCACAAGGGCCAAGCCATGTGGTAAACTAAAGCTGTGAAAAATCAATTCCCTCCCTCCTAAAGCTTGAATAAAAGCTACCTCTTTCTCACATCACTGCATAGCTTAAAAGGGGGTCCTCTGAGAAGCTTTTTTTCCATACCTATTACTGCATGGATGAAGGAGCACTAAGACTGAGACATGACTGAAGACATATCTGGCAAAATGCCATAAACAGAACCTGGTGTACAGCATCATCATACTTCCCAGGAAAATTTGGATCCATGTTTATGGGGTTACAGGAATGTTCACTTTAAAATTTCGCTTTAAAATGTACAAAATATTATAAAAAGGAAATACAAAGCTGTCTTTTAACTCCAGACATTGTGGCCATAAAGAGCTGGGGCTGAACTCACGAAAGCTTTTGTTCTAAAGAAAAAAACTTAAGGTTCTTAAAACAATACAAAAAAAAAATAATAAACCCTTAAAAAGTTCTCAAATTTTCATTGTTTTCTTATGTAGACTAGGTGCCATTTTACAGCTTACAATATACAGCACAAGAAGCATTTGAATTAGTATTTACCATTATTTAGTTTCCGTTATTTAGAGGACAGCATAATTGGGGAAAACACATCTAACCAAGCATTCAAAACATTTTAGCAAAATTGTTACATGATGGTGGAAAGCAAAAAACGTAAATTTGGATGCTTACCTTGTCAACTCTTCCAGCCTAAGACAAGTGTGAGGCTATCGCAAGGTTAAGAAAACATTTAAGAACATAACGTTTTCAGGAATAAGCAATTGTTCTCAGAATTGTTCTTAATAAAAGTGTTGAGGAGAAAATAACTTAAGAAAAAACACATTTAAGACACTTTCATGAGTCCCTGGACAACTCAACAAACAAACAATGCTGTGGATCCACAGGCAGATGTGGGAGTTTAAGAGCAGAAGTCCATTATTTATTTGTGTGTGTGTGTGTGTATGTGTGTGTGTGTGTGTGTGTGTGTGTGTGTGTGTGTGTGTGTGTGTGTAACTACCTTACTGGTTATGTGCTTGCTTGCTTGTTAGCTCACGTTTGGATTTGCGACCGTTCTAACTCGGTTATGTTTAGAGACTGTGATGTTACTGATGTTGGTGTGGATGACTTTCCCCTAATTCTTTGTAACAAGCTGTAAAGTGTGTTTGTAAGTCTATGTGCCTGTCCTATTGTAAGTAGTACTCCTTTGTTTGTCCCCCTACTACCTGTATATTCTCTCTCACCAATAACTATATAAACTGGTTCACATTCAGTCATAGGTTCTCCGTTTCATCTGGCTGATCCTCCATGTTGTTCATAATACTGTCTATCAGTGCATTTTTGGCTTCCGTCAGACAAAAGTATCAGGTCTATCATAAGCTTACTATCCTCTTTAGTGTTACGACTTTACCACAGACAGGGTCACAACAGTACTGAATTTTTTATTATTCCATTATTGTGAATTTAAATAAGTTAAAAAGCAGTGGCATTAGCTGTTGGCGTTCCACTTGTGTTTTAGCGGTATCTCTGACGCGTTTAGGTATCGTTTGCATGTGGTTTTATATTTACATTACAATATCATAAAAAGACTGTGGTAATGTCCAGTCAATGTCCATTTTACAGAATGTAATGGCGCATACCTGTATACTTTAATTTAACAATTTGATCTTTCCAAAAAAAATGAGGGAACCTTGAGTCAAAAATGCATTAAAATCACATAATTCTTTGGCTTAGTGAGAATGGCTTGCTCTCATTTATTTCACATCCTATAGTTTTCACATTATCTCCTTCTTCATTTGTCTTCTCTGCCTTCCCTAATCTTTTGTGCATGAACTTTGCCATCCATTAAATGAGTCTTCTTTGAACATATTGCACCATTGACCCGGGGGCTGCGTTCTTTTATGGAAGATGTGTTAAATCCAACATGTTTAATGAGATACGATCGGTTAGAATGGACGCCTGGAGTTGTGCAAACACTGATATTATTGAGCGTGTTTTTATGTGTACATGTACACTACCGGGCCGTGAGTTTGTGTGCCTCTGTTTTACACAACTACAACACTACTGTGCCTGATAAAACTCTGCATTACGTAATTACTCAGCCCAATTCGCTGTGATGCCACAGCATGCATGCTCAGATGTTGTACTGTCATTATTCATGAATGACATAACCCCCAGGCACTAAACATCTCATAACATGCCACAGCATTCTGACACCTTGCTGCCACTTGCATTAAAAGTCAATACATTTAAAAGTCGGGCGATAAAAAAAAGAAGTCGAACATTGTTTTTTTTCTTCATCCCAAGAGGCGGCATGTGGAGTGAGAACTGTCTGTCACTCATTCACAGCCTGTGGAATGGAGTCATTTTAGGAGCCACAGGAACATCGCTGAAGAGAAAGAAAACGAGGCCTGGCTTATCCCTCAGTTGACACATCTCTGCACTGAGGGTTGATAAGCACCCTGAACATGAAATGCATCAAAGAACCTCTTGAGTTAAATCCCAGAGGAAGGGCCTGCAGAAAATACTCATAGCATTTAAAGGATATGGACTCTATGAAGTCAGAGTGGCCTCACAAGCATTAAAGAGAATGCAAGAACATGACAGACTGTTACAAACAGCAACTTAACCTAAAGCAATAAGCAATAAGAAACCACTCATATACTATGTGCTGTACCACAATGCTTACAGTAGAAAGGAAAGGATGCCATAAGTATGACTTTTAATTCTATGCTGTATTTGGTATATCAGATAAACCATGGCTATCAGGTAAACCATAACTGTGTTGTCATGGTAACGACTGATGGGATCTTCACACCAAGTGTGCTATATTTTTTTGTCTAAACACTCTGAAAACTCCCTGTCTGCTTTTGCTTTCTTTAATTTCCCTTCTTTTTAATGTGTCACGGAGATTTCGGCGTGTCTTTTTCACATCGTCAACTTAAAAAAGACATGAGTGAAGATTAGTGCAGGAAGCTATAGGTTGTGTTTTTGTGGGCATGAACAGATTACAATGAACTTAAATGAACTAGAAAACAGTTCTATACAGTCACTGTGAGGTTTATCACCATCACTCTCCAGCCTTTCAGTTCTATTCCACCAGATATTTTCTTTCTTTATATATATATATACACACATACACACACACACAGTGGAGCAAAAAAGTATTTAATCAGCCACTGATTGTGCAAGTTCTCTTACTTAGAAAAATGAGAGAAGTCTGTAATTTTCATCATAGGTACACTTCTATGAGAGACAAAATTAGAAAAAAAATCCAGGAAATGACATTGTAGGATTTTTAAAGAATTTAATTGTAAATCATGGTGGAAACTAAGTATTTGGTCAAAAACAAAAGTTCAGCTCAATACTTTCTAACATAACCTTTGTTGGCAATGACAGAGGTCAAAAGTTTCCGGTAAGTCTTCACCAGGCTTGCACACACTGTAGCTGGTATTTTGGCCCATTCCTCCATGCAGATCTCCTCTAGAGCAGTGATGTTTTGGGGCTGTCGCTGGGCATCACAGACTTTCAACTCTTTCCACAAATTTTCTGTGGGCTGGAGACTGGCTAGGCCACTCCAAAACCTTGAAATGCTTTTTACGGAGCCACTCCTTCATTGCCTGAGCGGTGTGTTTGGAATCATTGTCATGCTGGAAGACCCAGCCACGTTCCATCTTCAATGCTCTCACTGATGGAAGGAGGTTTTGGCTTAAAATCTCACGATACATGGCCCCGTTCATTCTTCCCTTAAAATGGATCAGTCATCCTGTCTCCTCTGCAGAAAAACAGCCCCAAGCATGATGTTTCCACCCCTAGCTTCACAGTAGGTATGGTGTTCTTGGGATGCAACTCGGCATTCAAACATGACGAGTAGAGTTTTTACCAAAAAGTTCTATTTTGGTTTCATCTGACCCCATGATATTCTCCCAATCTTCTTCTGGATCATCCATATGCTCTCTGGCAAACTTCAGACAGGCCTGGACATGTACTGGCTTAAGCAGGGGGACACGTCTGGCGCTGCAGGATCTGAGTCCCTCTCGGCGTAGTGTGTTACTGATGGTAGCCTTTGTTTACTTTGGTCCTAGCTCTCTGCAGGTCATTCATCAGGTCCCTCCGTGTAGTTCTGGGCTTTTTGCTCACCGTTATCATGATCATTTTGACCCCACGGGATGAGATCTTGTGTGGAGCCCCAGATCGAGGGAGATTATCAATGGTCTTGCATGTCTTCCATTTTCTTACAATTGCTCCCACAGTTGATTTATTCACACCAACCTGCTTGCCTATTGTAGATTCACTCTTCCCAGCCTGCTGCAGATCTACAATTTTCATCCTGGTGTTCTTCGACAGCTCTTTGGTCTTGGCCATGGTTGAGTTTGGAGTCTGACTGTTTGAGGCTGGGGACAGGTGTCTTTTATACAGATAACGAGGTCAAACAGGTTCTATTAATACAGGTAACGAGTGGACGACAGAAGAGCTTCTTAAAGAAGAAGTTACAGGTTTGTGAGAGCCAGAAATCTTGCTTGTTTGCGGATGACCAAATACTTATTTCCCCCCATGATTTACAATTAAATTCTTAAATCATACAATGTGATTTCCTGGATTTTTTTCTCCTCATTTTGTCTCTCATGAAAGGTACCAATGATGAAAATTACAGACCCCTCTCATCTTTCCAAGTAGGAGAACTTTCACAATCAGTGGCATAATTGGCAGATTAAATACTTTTTTGCCCCACTATATCTACATATGTATTTTTTTTTTATTCTTTTTTTTTAAGCTGTTATGACTCCATAGCTCCTGCAAGGCTTTAGTTCTTCATAAGTAAATGAAGAAAACCAGTACCCTATGAGTAATTAATTTAGTTTTTGGAAGTCACCCATGTACTAATTATGAGGCACAGTGAACTGCTATGCATGCAGCTCACGTCCAACCTAGAAAAAAAAATATTGAGGAAAAAACTGTAGCAATGTGGGCAGGAGCTAATGAAAGCAAACTGGATCTGTATGTGTGTTTGGCTTGTGTACATGTGTGTTGGAAATTGGCTGGAGCGAGTGGGTCTCCTGGGATAGGCAGGCTAACAGCCGAGCTATGCCTCTTGTTTTTCCCTCCCTCAGCTAAAATCACTGATGCTCCCACTTTAATTGGAAAGTTGAATCAGACAGCCTGATCCTAGCATTGTTACATAAACTCACAAGATGAATAACAAACAAACTCCTCTCTGTCTGCAGTCTACACGCAAAAGAAAAAAGATGCATCTCTAGGTGCTGTGAATGGCAGGTGTAGCTGAATTCTTGGTTCTCACCGGTAATTAGTTCCAGAAGCTTATCAAGAACCGAAAATGATGAATACAGAGCAAATTTTTCCCATAAGGAATAATTGAAGTTTAATTTATTTGTTTCTGATTCCCAGAAAATCCACATGTATAAGTCATTGTATGCATTAGTGCAGTTGTATTGTACAGGTGCTCCCTCATATATGGAAAAAAAAGCTTATTTTATAAAACAAAGTGTTTAAAAAAACACTCGTGTAATTTAGTGAGTAATGGATTGAATGTAAAAAGTGAATGCAACACTTTCTCTATTGATGAACTCCAGGTACTAGCATAGCTGCTAAGCTATGCTAAGCTAACTGCAGCCTATGTTCTGAAGCATTCAGTTCTTGTTTGGTTTTTGGTTGGCTCTTATAAACTAACCCTTTCAGGACCCATGGAGAATTATTTGCACTAATGATCCACCAGAGCCCCACATGGTGGATAGGTACCCAGCAGTTTCTATTTGTGCCCAGGTCCTCTCAAACATGGCTTTTTGCCAAAAATGGATGCCTCAGAAGTGGCATCTAGTAGAGGTGCCTCGGTAATGATACCAGCTTGCGAATACCTTCCGAATTGGCAGGCTCTACAGAGTGTGGTCTATGAGCAGCTTGAGCTGAAGTCTGATCACCTGTAGCTCAGTGCATACTAATGAAGTCACTTGTATCTATAAAGTGTGATTACTTCAGCTCTTTTGTGACACAGCTTACTTTTACTGATCCAACATCAAGTACTAAGACTTGCCAAAGGGGCTTAAAGATCCTCCCTCATGGAGATCCTCTATGTAGAACCGCATGAACCAGCACTTAAGGCAGCAATGAGCACTAAGATATGCCATCAAATTAATTATATCTGTGAAAAAATAAAAAATAAAGCATCCAGATGTAAAAGCTGCAAAAACTCGGCAATGCAGTTACGTTGCAGGCAGGTATATGGTGTGGTCTGATTAGACACTGTGTCTTGCCACAAGACGGAGTAAGGTGACTTCCCCCACTGTCTATAAAAAGGCTCTCAGAGGCTACTTTTGGCCAGCATACCTCTTGCCTGTATCGTCTGTAGCAACTAATCCAGTTTCTGTTTGGTCTCCAATGATGTTCGGGGTTTGAGTATGGTTGCCTTTGTTTTGGAGTGACACACTGCCCCAACTGCTGGTGTGATGATCTGGGGAGACATTGCATACAACAATCGGTCACCTCTAGTAGTGATATGAGGGACCCTAACAACTCAGCAACATGTGCAGGATATCTTTCATGTGTTGCCTCTCATGGCAGGTCTTCCAACTGCCATTTTTCAGAAGGATAATGCTTGCCCACACTCAGCAAGGATTTCCCAGGAAGGTCTCCGCCAGATTGCAACACTTCTGGTCACCAGATTTATCACCAGTTAAGCATTTATGAGATCAGCTGGGAAACCAACAAACTATGAGTGTGGAGGATCTACAGGTCCAGCTGTTGGCAAATGTGTAAGAGAGGTATGTCTTGCAGCCAACAATCTCTCACCAAGAGGTACACTACCCAAAAGTAACCCCTGAGAACCTTATTATAGAGCAGCAGGGGAAGAACTTTTATGCTCTTTTGTGGCAAGACTCAGTGTCTAATCAGACCACTGTGATCCTTTAGATATCTGCCTAAGACAGAACTGCATGCCAACACCTGGGTGCGTTATTTTTCTGTCAATGACTTTTTTAAGAATTTGCTGTATTTCTGCATGAATATGCCCAGAAACATCATCAGATTTTCACACAAGTCTTAAAAGCAAATAAAGAGAACCCAGTTAAACGAATGAGACAAAAATATTATACTTGGTCATTTATTTATTGAGGAAAATGATCCAATATTACATATTAGTGAGTGGCAAAAGAATGTGAACCTCTAGGATTAGCAGTTAATTTGAAGGTGAAATTAGAGTCAGGTGTTTTCCATCAATGGGATAACAACCAGGTGTGAGTGGGCACCCTGTTTTATTTAAAGAACAGGGATCTATCAAAGTCTGCTCTTCACAACACACGTTTGTGGAAGTGTATCATGACAAGAACAAAGGAGATTTCTGAGGACCTTGTTGAGTTGTTGATGCTCATCTGGCTTCAAAAGTTTACAAAACCATCTCTAAAGAGTTTGGACTCCACCAATCCACAGTCAGACATATTGTGTACAAATGAAGGCCATTTTTACCCTCCCCAGGAGTGGTTGGCTAACAAAGAGCAAGGCGTGTAATAGTTGGCGAGGTCAGAAAGGAGCCCAAGGTAACTTCTAAGCAACTGAAGGCCTCTCTCACATTGGCTAATGTTAATGTTCATGAGGCCACCATCAGAAGAACACTCAACAACAATGGTGTGCATAGCAGGGTTCAAAGGAGAAAGCCACTGCTCTCCAAAAAGAACATTGCTGCTTGTCTGCAGTTTGCTAGAGATCACGTGGACAAGCAAGAAGGCTATTGGAAGAATGTTTTGTAGATGGATGAGACCAAAATAGAACTTTTTGATAAAAAAAAAAAATTCTATGTTTGGAGAAAGGAAAACACTACATTCCAGCATAAGAACCTTATCCCATCTGTGAAACATGTTGGTGGTAGTATTATGGTTTGTTCCTGTTTTGCTGCAACTGGGCCAGGACGGCTTGCCATCATTGATGGAACAATGAATTCTGAATTATATCAGAGAATTCTAAAGGAAGATGTCAGGACATCTGTCCATGAACTGAATCTCAAGAGAAGGTGGGTCATGCAGCAACACAACGACCCTAAGCACACAAGTCGTTCTACCAAAGAATGGTTAAAGAAGAATAAAGTTAATGTTTTGGAATGGCCAAGTCAAAGGCCTGACCTTAATCCAATCGAAATGTTGTGGAAGGACCTGAAGTTAATGTGAGGAAACCCACCAACATCCCAGAGTTGAAGTTGTTCTGTATGGAGGAATGGGCTAAAATTCCTCCAAGTCGGTGTGCAGGACTGATCAACAGTTACAGGAAACGTTTAGTTGCAGTTATTGCTGCACAGGGGGGTTCACATTCTTTTGCCACTCACTAAATATGTAATATTGGATAATTTTCCTCAATAAATAAATGACTAAGTATAATATTTTGTTTTATTTGTTTAACTGGGTTCTCTTTATCTACTTTTAGGACTTGTGTGAAAATCTGATGATGTTTTAAAACATATTTATGCAGAAATATAGAAAATTCTAATGGGTTCACAAACTTTCAAGCACCACTGTATATATGTCTGTATGTCTGCGTCTGAGTACATAAATATAATCCAAATACAAAGGAGCTTGTCATCTCTTCTGACATTTTTCTGACATGTATGGCCACCTTCACACACACACTCTTTCTTCTTCCCTTCCCACTTTCCATCTCCTGTCCCTTTTTCTTTCTCTCCGCCAGTAAAAATAGGTCACATCAATTTTTCACATGCCATCATCTCTGCTTTCATAATAGAGCTGGTACCAAGTTGCGGTCATGTCATATCTGCCTTGTAAATTCTTTACACTCTGGTTCCCCCTTCTCATAGACCACAGGCTTCTGTCACGTGCAACCAGGGAGGTCCATAGTGCATGATGACAAAAAAAAAAAGAAGTGTTATGTTTTTAGAGTGCCATGGTGGAGGAAGGAGGACATTATACAGGTGAAAGTGAATTGGTGAAAATGGTATTCCATCTTTGCAATTGACTCTAACTGCCACTGACAGAGGCTAGTGTTACTTAGACCATCGTTTGTGTCAGTGCCCGGCCAGGATGAAGGCACCACCAAGAATCGAGCAAGGATCTCCATGATGGTTGGTTACTGAAGTAAAATGCTGCCAATGCAGTTGCCTCAATTCAATGTTTAAGAGTTGTTTTAATTACCTGCATATTATGTGGTAGCTTTAATTTATTTCTTTGGCTGTCCTTGTGAAGTCCACTCCTTTCAGTTAGGCTGTGTTCAGAAGGACGTTTTAGCTATGTTTCTGACCATATCTCTTTAACAACACCTTTATCTGACATGCATCTGATACTATGATAAGTAATGATACCTAAGTCCATGGTAAAACACTTACATTAACACACAGTTAGCAAAAATAATTAACACAAAGCATGCAATTTCTGTTTTGCTTTCGGCTGGCTCCTATAAACTAAATTTTATAGGACCCTTAGAGACTTATTTGCACTAAGAATATAGTACTGGAGATGTAAAAATAAAGAAAAATATGATAAAAATAAAGGTTATTGTGAACCTGAATCACTGTATACTGAATCATGAATCGTGAGTGGCGCGGCTCGAGTCATACAAGTTTAAGCAAGTGTGCCGAGAACCGAGATAAATTTGTCTAGTCAAAATGCATCTAGAACCGAATTCGACAAGGTCTGAGGTGGTTGAGAACCGATTTGCCACTGTAATTCAGTTTTTAAAGTGCATATTGTCTTCATTTAAAATATTTAATTTAATGCTATTTTATAATCGTCTGCTATATGAGTAATAGAATGCCGTTTGAGATTTAGTCAAAGAAACATGTAATTTAGAAGAAAAGTAAGCTATATTTTGCATTGTATATATATTATGAATTTTGAACTTCCAGTTCTGTATCATCAGCTGATTTCAGTGGTTACATAATGCATATTTAATAAGTGGATTACTAATCAGTAGTCCAGCCCATAAGTTGACATAACCACAGCTTTCAGAGAACTCCTCCTACTTTCACTGGTAATGTTGTGTGACAGATAACAGGCTCAGGTACTCATCTGTTTTAGTTATTGTACCATGCTGAACCACACTGTCTTTTAGAAAAGTAATTGTTAGTTCCTCAGTAAGAACACGTAGTAATTATACAGCAGTCAATCAGTTCAAGAAACTATTCAACTGAGATATTATTAATGGCATTTCATAAAGATGTCTCTGATCATAAAGGGCTCACAAGCTCATTAAAGTTTTCTTATTTTGCTGAATGTATGAAGTAAAGTAAACAGGAGATGTTATTATTCTGAGACATGTGACATCTGCTTAATGTTTAAGCAACATCAAAGTGAAAATGTATGAAAGTGAATGTGGAGAGACGTTTCTTTGGGATTCATTAATACAAGCTAGTACAAGTGTTGTAGTCTTTTACAGACACTACGGTTTATAATACTTCCAATAGTACAATGCATTAAAACAACACACATCTTTCCCTTTAATTAAGCTCTTACTCTGGTGTCAGAACATAGGGTAGAGTTATGCCAAACAACTCTTTATTCACATTCACTCTTTATTGCATTATTTTACTTTATTATGAATCAAGTCAAGTCAAGTCAAGTCAGATTTATTTATATAGCGCTTTTTACAATGGAGCATTGTCTCAAAGCAACTTTACAAGTTTAGATTATCTCCTAATAACTACGTCCAATCCCAAATTGAGCGAGCCTAGGGCGACAGTGGCAAGGAAAAAAAACTCCCTAGTTCTAGGAAGAAACCTTGGGAGGACCAAGACTCAAAAAAGGGAACCCACCTCCTTGGGCGGCGTAGATGATAAATCTAAGAGGCGAACTAAAAGTCATGGAGTCAAAGTTCGAATAGAATGTGAAGGTATGCACATCGACATTAAGTGGCCGGGGGGGTATATATGATGATAAATCTAAGAGCGAACTAAAGTCATGGAGTCAAAGTTCGAATAGAATGTGAAGTATGCACATCGACATTAAGTGGCCCGGGTATGATGATAAATCTAAGAGCGAAACTAAAGTCATGGAGTCATGGGTCGAAATAATACATGTGAATTTTATGCCAGGTGGAGCTCCATCAGATGTACATCATGTGTGGGGCCGGAACTGCCGGAACACAGCTCGGAGAGAAAACAGAAAATGTAATTAGTTATTGATTAAGAGCACAGTGTCTATTAACAATCACTGATGCCATGTCAATCACTGATGCCAATGTGTTAGCATGAGACCCCGGCAGCATTAGCTATAGCAGCATAGCTAGAAAGCTAGAAAGAGGAGAACTGGAAGGAAAACACAGCCAAGAGGGATCACATGAGACATTGGCAACCCCACTAGCGGCAGAAGGACAGCAACCAACGTCCTCTGATCACCATAAGACTCTTTATGACTATGAACCCCCAGCTCTGCCCTTATTCTAAGGCAAGGTTGCATGAGTCAAGATCACGAGGACCCAAGCCTAGTTCAGCCAGACCGCCCACCCGACACTCCGGCAAGCGGAACAAGGCAGGCAGGCCAGACATGACTTCAGACTCCGGCCTCAGCAACCCAAACCATGCAACCTGGTCTAAATCTAGTCAAAAGCCTGTGTAAATAAGTATGTCTTTAGCCCTAGACTTAAAACTTTGGAGGGTGTCTGATTCTCGAACGAAAGTGGGAAGTTTATTCCATAGTTGGGGGGGCCATGTATGAGAAAGCCTTTCCCCCTGCTGTGACTTTTTTAATTCTAGGAACTAAAAAGAAGTCCTGCACCCTGCTAACAACAAACGTAGACCGAGTTGGATTGTAAACTCTAAGAGTTTCACTCAGATAATGGTGGGGCCAGGCCATGTAGAGCTTTATAAGTTATAAGAAGTATTTTTGTAATCAATGCGGAATTTGGACTGGTAACCAGTTGCAGTGATGATAGAACAGGAGTGATATGATCAAATTTTCTAGTTCGAGTTAGCACTCGGGCCAGCTGCATTCTGAACTAACTGAAGTTTATTTATAGATTTACTAGAGCATCCAGTAAGTAAGGCGTTACAGTAATCCAACCTTGAGGTTATAAACGCATGAACAAGTTTTTTTCTGCATCATTAAAAGAGAGGATATTTCTAAGTTTAGCGATATTACGAATTGAAAGAAAGCAATTCGAGTGATGCTGCTAATGTGCGCATCAAAGGAGAGATCTGATCAAGTGTGACCCCCTAAGTTTTTTACAGACGGCACTGGGCAATACTGGACAGCCCATCTAGATTTAGGATAGATGTAGCTAACCTGTCTCTCACAGCCTTGGGTCCCACTAATAGCACCTCAGTTTTATCTGAGTTAAGTAAGAGAAAATTAAATAACATCCAAATCTTTTATTTCCTTTACACAGTCCTCGATTTTGTTGATTGTAAGGCTGTCATTAGGTTTGGCTGATATGTACAGCTTGTGTATCATCTGCATAGCAGTGGAAACTAATGCCATTCTTACGAATAACTGAGGCCTAGTGGCAGCATGTACAGAGAGAATAAAAGGGCCAAGCAACTGACCCCTGAGGCACGCCATACTTCATTTTGATGAGCTTAGATCTTAGATTATTTAATAATGAACAAACTGGGGTACCGGTCAGTTAAGTAGGATTTTAAACCAAGAAAGTGCTGATCCTTAATACCTACAAGTATTTTCTAGTCTGTTAGTAAAAAAAAAAAAAACCCCAAAAAACAAAAAAAAACATCATGATTCTTATAGTGTCAAATGCTGCAACTTAAATCTAACAGAACAAGAAAAGAAACACATCCCTTATCTGAGGACATTAACAAGTCATTAAGTACCCTAATAATGCTGTTTCAGTACTATGATGGGGCCTGAAGCCAGAACTGAAATGTTTCATAAATTTCATTCCTTTGGAGGTGACTACAGAGCTGTTGATAGACGGCTTTGTCTAAGATTTTGGACAGAAACGGTAGATTTGAAATTGGTCTATAATTAGTTATCACACAAGGGTCAAGATTGGCTCTTTTTTAATCAGTGGTTTGATAACGGCAGACTAAAAGGATTCGGGCACATAACCTAAGGTAAGGGATGAATTTAAAATAACTAACACTGGCTCTATAACACTAGGGTAATACTTGGTTTGAGTAGACGTGTAGGAAAGTGGATCTAACAAACATGTTGATGACTTAGACGAGCTGATCAGTGCGGATTAGTTCAGTATTAGTAATCGGGGTAAAAAAGCTAATCTTTGATTTTAATCTTGATTTACGGCTAATTGAACAGAATGTCTTCACTAGTGCTGCATCTGGAGGTTGCTGAACAGTTTTGGTGATGTGATGAGCATTGAGTTCTGTGCCTAATGTTTTCTATCTTATCATTAAAGAAAAGTCATGAAATCATTACTGTTAAAATTACACAGAATGGGAGAGTCACTTTCTGTGGGGTTTTTTGTTAATTTGGAGACTGTATTAAAGAGAAATCTTGGATTATTCTTATTTTTCTCTATGATTGAAGAGAAGTATGCAGCTTTAGCTTAGTGAGGGCATGCTTATACTCTGCCATGCTGGTCCTCCAAGCAATCTTTAAAACACCTCCAATTTACTATGTCTCCACTTGCGCTCTCAAAATGCCGTGTTCTTTGCTTTAAGGTATACGGGTGTGGGTCATTTATACCATGGTGCTAGCCTTTTTTCCCTATACGTTTGAGCCTAGCAGGGGCAGTCGTGTCCAGGTTGAGCGAAGCACACATTCTAATTGCTCATTTACCACACTCAAGATGATTTATCTCCGTAGGTGTATTAAAATTTTAAGTCTGGTAGGTTTTTTAATAAACGCAGCTGGAGTAGCAGATGTGATAGTGCGCTTGGTGTGATAACGAGGCAGAAGGATTTTTATTTATTAGAGATAGCTCAAATACTAAAAGATAGTGATCTGAAATCGAATCACTTTGCGGGAAAAACATCAAGGTTATCTATATTGATACCAAATGTTAATATTAGATCTAAAGTATGATGCAACAGCGGTGGGTTGGTCCCATCACATTCTGAGTGATACCCATGGATTCTAAGATGGACTCGAAAGCAATTTTTAAAGGGATCCTGCTCATTGTCAAAGTGAATATTGAAATCACCTACAATTAAAGCCTTATCTGTTGACAGTAGTAAGCAGGAAAGAAAAGTTAGCAAATTCCTGAAGAAAATTCTGAATAGGGACCAGGAGGACGGTAAATAGTGATAAGCTGAAAAGAGAGTGTGGTTTTTTGACTTCCATAACGATGGATCAGTCACATTACGAATCAGTATTTCAAAAGAATTAGCCTTGTAATGGGATTTAGCTGTAAACACCTAAGTCTTTGTCAAAAATTGTGGCTATGCCTCCCCCCCCCCCCGACCATTAGGACGAGGGCAACTAGCATGACTGGTATCCAGGAGGTGGAGGCTTCATTTAAGGCTAAATATTCATCAGGTCTAATCCAAGTTTCAGTGAGACACAGAGCGTGTAAGCGTTTATCAGTGATCATTTCATTACAATCACTGCTTTGTTTGTAAGTGATCTAAGTTAAGTAGTCCTAGCTTTAGTCTAATGTTGTTATTTCTTTGGCAGCTATCTGTGTTTATACTAATGAGGTTATTAAACAGACTTTTTGAGAGCGTTTTTACGTTTAGCGCAGATGCGGGTAACAGACACAGTTTCAATAATTGGGTTCTGGGTGACGGTGCATGGCTACCAGCAGACATTGGTAAGCCGGTCTGTCTGCTGCCTGACCCCTGCTCTGGATAGTCAGCCCCTAACCAATCGGGCCATAAGACCTATGGGCCAATGTTTTGCAGGAGATGAGAGCAGCACCCTCCCGAGTGGGATGGACACCGTCCCATCCTAAAAGGCCAGCTTACCCTCAAAGGCTGTCCAGTTGTCTATAAAGCCACGTTGTTTCAGAGCACCACTTGGACAGCCAGCAGTTCAGTGACCATAACCTGCTGTAGGCTTGGTCACCTCGCCGCATTGGGATGGGGGCCAGAGCACACTACAGCATCGGACATCGCCTTCGCCAACGCTAACCACCTCTACAAAATTAGCCTTAGTAACTTCTGACTGACCGAAGGCGTATATCATTAGCCCCTACATGAATAACTATCCTGAGAGAATCTGCGGGCTCTCGAGTTCACTACGAGACTCGTTACAATGTCCGGCACTCTGGCTCCGGGGATACAGAGAAACTCTAGCTGCTGGTGTCCCTAAAGGGGTAGCAAGTTTCACGTGTCGTAAAAGAGAGTCACCTATGACCAGAGCTCTTCAACAGGCTGCTCAGTGGGTGTTTTCACTGAGGAGGGCAAACCCTGTCTGTTTTTTTTCTTTCTTGGACACGTGAACAGGTAAAGAGTGGTGCTCTCGTGGACTAGCCTTACGACTACGTCGCCGAACCGGTCACCCACTTGCCCTGCTGCGAGGACTCTGCCGGGGCTCTAACTTCGCCTTTTGCCATCCAGATCTGCTAAGCTAGGAGCTGATGCTAGCCTTCTCTAATGTCTGGATGCGCGCCTCTAAAAAACTACAATCTTCTCCGTCCAGACTGGCTACAGCCTACACCTAATCACAAGTAAAATTTTACAGTAATGACGGAGGAAGATAGCTAAACATGCCACACTCGGCACAGGCAACAAGCACAGCAGAAGCCATGTTAATACAATTAATGAATTAAAGGTACTTAGCTTCGGGTGGTGTTTGTGGGGTGCCGAGTGAAGATCTGCATCCCCCGCCGATGGTCCAATGCAATGCTCGATTAAAGTGTTAATACAAGTTAAGTCCAACACAAAACGTCACTAAAAAACTAAGTCTCAGAAAGAAAGTGGGAAAAGGCTGTAAAAAAAGTTTATAAAAACACACACTACTGCGACGAAGAACGCAATCTGGTTATTAGCTAAGGCTAACTACTGCGAACACAAGCCGGTATGGCCTGTAAAGTTACTAATAAACGATTAGCGGCAAAAAAAAGATATATATATATAATCCGCCGGTACGAGAATAAAATTATTAAGATGTTGTAAAAACCCTACTATATATACGATTATATATGATACAGATGCGGGAATTAAAAAATATCAAAGGTAAATATCTCCTAGCAGCTACGACACCGCGTCCTCTGTGCAACCGCGGATCAGTCTGGGTTGCCAGATCCTCGCAATCCTCGCGTCAGTTCTCTCAGCGTTCTCTCAGCGTTCTCTCAGCCATGAATATGGCCTATTTTATACTATTTATTTTTCTGCATATTTTAACACTGCTTTTCTTCAGATGTGTGGGAAATTTCAGAATATCAAAATGTTTTCTTAAACTATGACAAGCCTGGCTTAAAGAGTTCTCACCTTAATGACTGTACCACATCCTCAGCTTGACAATCTGGAAGATTCTGCTTCTTCTGACAATACATCTGAAATCTATAACATCTTTTACAGTATTTCCAGGCTATACAGTCTAACCTCGTTATCTTGCCAACCTCATCTCTCACACACTTGTGATGGCATGACAGCATGCATTTTTACCACAAAAAGCCACAAAAATGTGACAAAAGTCCTGCCAGCAATGAAATTCACCCCGCTAAGCCATCATGTTTCAGACTATCGGTAGGTGGCACTTTAATCCTACTTTAAACTTGCATGCCGGATGTTGTAAGGCCCCTGTCTGTTATTAAAGACGTTATATACTGTAAGGAGGAGCCTGGTCACTGGTTGAATTATGAATGGGATTCAAGTACAGAATCCCCACCATGCCCCGTCATTAGAAATAACCAATCGGCATACTAGTAAATGTGTCAGAGAGGGAGGCGTCAAGTCTTGGCCCCTTTGTAGTGGTGGAACGTGTATGTGCAGTAGCCAGAATAACCTTAAAAAAAAATTTCTGTGTTATTTGAACCCAACAACACAAGTAAGTTATACCAGCGATTCTAAATGTGCATTTTAAACGTTAATTTCTCTTTCAGTTTCAGATATATAGGTCTCTCCCCATACAAAGAGATATGAGTCTGGTCTTGCATGGCTGGAAATAACTTTCCAGTTTTGTTACCAGCAAATTTACCAGCAACTCCAATGTTACCAGGAACTCCTGGAATCTTTAGACAGGACAAGACCGGAAAGAGGGATTTTGGTATGACATCTAAACTGAGTTCCTGAATAAAAGAATATATTTCCTTTGTCTCCTGCTTTTCTCCAAGCAATCAGTGATCCAGATATACCACACTAAAGATCTACACTACAAAGTGCCATTGACAAATTTCCAACAGTGGGTAGGGGGTGGAAAGGGGGTTGACAGTGGTTGTTGTTGCAGTAAATCATGGGATCATCTTCCAACCAACTTTCTCTCCCATAGCGTAACACCACACCTGACCTGACCGAAATTGACACCAACCATGTCCCAGCAGTGGAGGGTTAGTGAATTACAGTTTAAACATGCCTTGTAAAGTCCATGGGTTTGGAGGACCATGGGTTGTTTGGATTTTAGTGAACACAGTACATTATAAATGAAAATCGTAAATACATGCCATGTAAGGCTGCCCAATGTGGACAGAAATTCAACCTAGATAAATTCGAAAACACAGAGTTATTATCCATTTTATCTAAACACATTGACAAGTAAGATGTCAGAAATGATTTGTCTTAACACTTTTGAATCAATATATCATTGTGGGTAGCTCAACTCATTGTACTTTAAACACACAAGCCGTGTTGTAGCTTATAAACGAAGCTCATGGTTGACCATGAAAGCGGGTAACTACAGAATAATGTGGCATGGCTTGATACCTAAAGATAAAACATGCCTATAAGAGCAAAGCGGAGAATCTCTACAAACAACGATGACCATTCATCCTGGAAAAATCTCTTACGTAAATTAACTGTTAAAAATAGTGGGTTTTTTTTAAGAAAATCAGATAAGCTCATCATAAAAGAGAATTTATTCGACTTTTTGTTTTAAAACATGTTACACTGAAGCTTCTACCTACCTACAAATGCACAAAAATGCCTGCAGTGACTGCTTTGGTAAGAAGCCAGAATACAACATACTTGTCATTAGCAACATGGCTTCTAACTCTGCCGCCATAATGACAAATGTTTAAGCACTCAGAATAAGCTTCTCATTCAAGAGGAGCCTTGGGATATATCATGCAGCAAACAGCACCCCTGAGGCAAGTGGCAGCTTTATTAGAACGAAAAGTGAAAACCAATATTCTTTAATTAAGCTCAATCTAGAATTGCCTCCAATAAAAATACAGATAATAAAGCATAATGTAATTGAATTAGCTAATTTGATTGACAGCAAGAATTTGCTATTATTGTTCACTCTCACATTCTTAACCCACATTTCTATACAGTACAGTGCAAAAGTCTTAGGCCACCATTTGATTAGATATACCATAATTGTGAAATTGGTATAATGACCACATATAATTATTTTTCAGTGTCTTTATATATAGTGGTAAGTATTTCGTGTCAGCTAACCCTTCCACTTAAGCAATAGCATCTTCATTGGGATGCCAAGTCTGAAGAAGCTTGATCAGGAATGGTCTTTTTGGAAGGGTATCAGCCAAGAAACCATTTTTTCAAAAGGGAATAGGGTGAAAAGGATATGTTAAAGCTCACAAATACTGGAATGAAGATAAGTGGAAAAGAGTGTTATGGAGTGACAAATCCAGGTTTGAAATTGTTGGGTCTAGTCGTCAATAGTCATCCAGTGGTCATTATACTATTGATAAAACAATAAATCGGTGGCTTTTTGCACAGTACTATATATATATTACATAATCTTATGTATAAGCCTCTGTTTGCTCTCAAAACAGTCTAATTTCTACACAGAATTATAACATTCTTGCATGAATAAAAACTAAAAATGAACAGATTACCACACTAGTTCTAAGGGTAGATAAAGAGAACCAACTTAGACAAATAAGACAAAAATATTATATGTGGTCATCTATTTCTTATGGAAAATGGTCAAATCTCACGTTTGTGTGTAGCAAAAGTATGTGAATCTCTAGAATTAATTAGAGTTTAATTTAATTTCAATTAATTTTAATATTTTATATTTAATATTAGAGTCAGGAGTTTTCAATTGATGTGATGACAATGAGTAATGACTGGCTGTTCTATTAAAGAACAGGTATCTGTCAAAGTCTGGTCCTCACAACACGTTTCTGAAAATCTATCACGCCGTCAGTAAAGGAGATTTCTGAGAACCTCACAAAAGAGGTTTTGATACTCGTCAGGTTGGAAAAGACTACAAAACAATCTCCAAAGAGTTTGGAATCCGCTCATCCACAGTTAAATAGATTGTTTAGACATGGAGGAATTCAGGATCATTGTTTCCATCATCAGGAGTGGTTGACCAACAAAGACCACTGCAAGAGCAATCCATGTAATAGTCTGTGAGGTTACAAAGGAACCCAAGGTAACTTCTAAGCAGCTAAAGGCCTGTTTCCCATTGGCTAATGTTAATGTTCATGAGTCCACCATCAGAAGAACACTGAACAACAATGGTTTGCATGGCAGGGTTGCCAGGAGAAAGCCACTGCTCTCCAAAATGAACATTGCTACCTGTTTGCTAAAGATTAAGCTGACAAACCGGAATGTTACTGGAAAAAAAGATGGTGTGGATGGATTAGACTAAAATAGATATTTTTGTTTAACTGAAGTGTATGTCTGGAGAAAGGAAAACACTGCTTTCCAGCACAAAACCCTTATCCCTATCTTATCTGTGAAACATGGTGGTGATAGGGTCATTGTTTAGGTCTGTTTTGCTGCATCTAGGTCGGGATGGCTCGACATCATTGAGAGAACAATGGAATCCCAATTACTGAATGCCATTTTCTTTAACAAATTAATGACAAAGTCTAACAATCTCATCTCATTTTGTAATTGGGTTCTCTTTATCTTACTATTAACTTGTGTGAAACCACAATTTGTGGTTTTTAAAATGTGCCACATATTGTATATAATCTTGCTTCTATTACCAAAGGCAATGCAAACATTGTGCTCTTGACTCACTTCATTACCTCATCGTTTCAGAGGGCAGAATTCTCAGTGAGAGAGCTTTGTGCTTTGTGCAGTGGAAAGAGGAATGAGTTTCTTTCTCAAAGAGCAATTTAGGGTTTTTTTCCCCACTCAAATAAATGATGGACTTCTGCTGGCAGGTAATACTGCTTGCTTCTGCTCTCACGTTTTATAACCTTCACTGTTTAGGGTCTGCAATGAGCTATTGAAGGAAACATTAGTGTTACTAACATTTGTGTATTTGTGCAAGCCATCTCAGGTGGCTGATTTAAATTATGTTCAGGAAAATCAGTCACTAACCAAACATATCAATATCCAAAACATGTTTAGGTGGATAAGTTATCTGAGGGATTCTTAAGCCACTTATTCAAACTGTGTAAACTGTTTAGGGGTTTAGTGGAGATATTAGTCATAGGCTCCCTCTTAGGATCTGCTGAATCACTATCACTTCTAGACTTATTATTACACTAGTGTTCAAAGGCATGGACTTTATACAGTCTTCCTTTTTAAGAACTGATATTTTTTAAGTCAAGGTACCATTAAATTAAATAGCATGTTGATGATGTCACGATGTATGGTGTTTATTCCATACCACTGATATTCATCAAACTGTACATTCATTTAAAAAAAAGTGTGAAGCTTTTGAGTGATTTTCTCTCACACTTATTGAATAACTGGAGATCCTCTGCCCATCTTTGCTCCTCAAGGACTCAGCCTTTCGGGGATACTGCTTTTGTATACAATCATGACTACAATCACCTGTTGACATTACCTATTTGAAATCATGCCATTATTTATTTATTTATTTTTTACCTCTTTATTACATTATGTTTTTCCAACGGCCTGAAATGCAGGAATGGATGTTTATGAACGTGCGCGAGTTTCCTTGTGGTACGTTTAGTTTCCTCCCAGAAACATATAGCTGGACTGGAAAATATAAATAGACCCTAAATGTCAGTGAGTGAAACAAATGCCTGCAAATGAGTGCCTGCATACAGTGGGGCAAAAAAGTATTTAGTCACCCACTGATTGAGTTAGAAAGATGAGAGAGGTCTGTAATTTTCATCATAGATACACTTCAGCTATGAGAGACAAAATGAGAAAAACTTTTGCAAGACATTGCAGGATTGTTAAAGAATTGAATTGGAAATCATGGTGGAAAATAAGTGTTTGGTCACCCACAAAAAAGCAAGATTTCTGGCTCTCACAGACCTGTAACTTCTTTTTTAAGAGGCTCTTCTGTCCTCCACTCGTTACCTGTATTAATGGCACCTGTTTGACCTCGTTATCTGTATAATAGAAACCTGTCCACAGCCTCAAACAGTCAGACTCCAAACCCAACCATGGCCAAGACCAAAGAGCTGTCAAAGGACACCAGGAAGAAAATTGTAGACCTGCACCAGGCTGGAAAGAGTGAATCTACAATAGGCAAACCGGTTGGTGTGAATATATTAACTGTGGGAGCAATTGTAAGACATACAAGTCCATTGATAATCTTCCACGATCTGCAGCTCCACGCAAGATCTCATCCCGTGGGGTCAAAATGATCATGAGAACGGTGAGCAATAATCCCAGAACTACACAGTGGGACCTGATGAATGACCTGCAGAGAGCTGGGACCAAAGTAACAAAGGCTACCATCAGTAACACACTACGCCGAGAGGGACTCGGATCCTGCAGTGTCAGGCGTGTCCCCCTGCTTAAGCCAGTACATGTCCAGGCCCGTGTGAAGTTTGCCAGAAAGCATATGGATGATCCGGAAGAAGATTGGGAGGATATCATGTGGTCAGATGAAACTAAAATAGAAGTTTTTGGTAAAAACTCAACTGTCGTGTTTGGAGGAAGAAGAATGCTGACTTGCATCCCAAGAACACCATACCTACTGTGAAGCATGGTGACTGACTAAATACTTTTTTGTCCCACAATAACTAGTGCCCTGTCCAAGATGTATTACCTATCATTTTCAGTCATATGATTTACTGCAAATGACATTGTGCTTGTAGTTTTTTGAAGACTGTGGTATTAAAAGTGCATACAGGTACTCCCTGTTTTATGATTGGCCAACTTATAATATTTCGACACTGCATTGTGTGCGGTAGGGAGTCACATGGTGGGAGTGGTGAGTGCTGGGAAATGTAGTGAGGAAAAGCCATGGTCATTTACAGTAATAAGCATGTGTAAGGAACGCTATGATATATACTGTATATATTAAGCTCCTCAGTTTATGATAAATTCAGCTTACTTTGGATTTGTCAGAAAATTATCCCCATTGCATATCGGGGTCTATAAGTATTACATAAGTACATAGTCTTACAAATCGGACCTTGTGCAAAATTTTCTAGACATTTTCATTTGTATTTTATACAAATAACCATAAAACCTAACATTAAAAAGGTCATAACCTCTCATACAAATTGAGTCACTTGAACTCAGTACTAAACAGAATTAAGCACAGCACTCACCACTCACTCCTCTGTTGATTGGAAACCTTTTCTCCTGACTAGCTCCTTGTCTGTGAAATGGCCATGAAGACAGAACTCTGCAGCTGTATTAACCCAAATGCAAGAGGGTTTCTCTCTGCTGTGCTCTAATTGCAATTCTAATTGCTCCTTGGCCTAGCCATCATCCCTCGGCACTGTTCCAAATCAAATGGCCTGCCTTTCAATATTGATCTCTGTTGCTGCTCTGTGCTGCCCTACATTGTGCTGGGAATCTTCGTATAGCACGTACGTACGCGTTGCTCAGGCATTTCCCATTAGACTCCCGCTCCGATCATGCCCAATCCATGCCCTCCTCAACTTATCCCTTCCTCGATTTCCGCAATTAGCGGACATCCTGTCTCAAAGCAGTCATTAAACGTGCAGTTTATCTAGCACTGATGTTTGTTTGACCTCCTTTAGTTTTTCATTTATATCTTTGTTTTACGCTACCCCTTGCTCTCATTATTTTTCTACCTCAGCCATTAAAGCATGGACCTAAAGTGCCTCTAATTGCCTCCAGGACTGGTCTTTATGGGGTTGCCATGGTGATGCCTGAACCATCCTCAGCTACGCGGCAGCTTTGGGCTTCTGGTAGTAACCTCCATCTCCTCTCTGTCTCTCTCTCTCTCGCACTATCTCTATGTCTCTTTCCCTTTCACTCTCCCAGGGTCGTAGAAGTCTTCTGTAAAATTGGTAATCTATGCTGACAGTGGCTATAACACTAAACCCCCAATAATGTATTGGATACAATAAGTGAGGCTCTGGTACACTGGTGCACAGCTGTACTGGCTTTTAAAGTCCTTTCCTGACTGAACCCTGCTGTGCACAAGAACAAAGCTAAACAGTTTCTCAGCCAGACCACCATATATTGTGGTTCCTTTAGAACAGTTATTGAACACTGATGAATACTTCTAAATGAGCAGTGAAAAAAAACAACAGATGCTGCATTTTAAAAAATCCATACTCTGTTGTGGTCAAGATTTTATGTTAGCAGCTTCAAGCTGAGCAATTACTGATTAAGACTGATAATGATTCACAGATTTTAGTTTTTCTCCCTAAATTATTCACTGCCTAAATTTCTTCGCATGACAGACAAATAGTACCAAACTAGCTTCCCCTGAGACTTATGAATCTGGCCATTTGTTTTTAAACAGCTGGTTTTCCAGGATTACATGGAATTACAAAGTACAAGGAGGTTGGCTGCCATTGCTAGATGCTTATTGTGTGTATGGATGTTCACAGTTTCACAAGATTGTCCAGTATTGCTTTCATTGATTGGTGAAGAGAGGACTAATATTCCTCCCACCCAGATAGCAGAGCCACTAAGATTATATTCACATGACACCCCAATTCAGATTTTACCCCCTCATATGTAGTTATAACAAATATATAAATTAGGATTATAACTTTTATGACATAAGTAAATACATCAGGTTATTTAAATGCTCAAATAGTCTGCATGATATAGAGTACTGTGCAAAGTCTTATAATATTGGACAATAATGACCATATATGACATATTGCCGATGACTAGACCCAAAACTTTTAAACACTCCGTAATACTCTTTTCCACAGATATTCATTCCAATCTTTGTGAGCTTTAGCATATCTTAGCCTTTTCACCCTGTTCTCCAGAGGTAAAAGTGGTTTATTGGTTGCTGTGCTTCCAAAAGACCATTCCTGATCAAGTTATTCAGACTATATAAGGGTCAACTTGGCATCCCGATCCCAGATGCTGCTATTGCTCAAATGTAAGGGGAGGTCACACTAAATACTTGCCACTGTAGCTTACAGAAGCTGTTTTTCTTCTGATTTTGTTTCAGTTTTTTTAATATTGCATACAAATGTCCTGTATTTTCTGGTTGTATTCTAAAAAAGTGACTGAGAAATAATTATATACAGTATAGCTAATATAACCGTGGCCTAAGACTTTTTCACAGTACTGTATTTCAAACGTTTAATATGATTGTACCTGGGGAGCAAGTATATCTAATCTAATGGTGGCCTAAATCTTTTTCATAGTACTGTATTTCAAGTTTAATATGATTGAACCTGGGGAGCAGGTAGTATTGGTGCCATAGCTGCAGAAACTCAGGATTGACAGCTGCATTCAACTGTCTGAGCATGGGTTTGCCATATTTTCATTGTGTTTGGGTGAGTTTCCAGGTGGTATGTTTGGCTTACTCCCAGAAAAAATTGGTTTGTTGTGTGAATTGGTTTGTAGTGTGAATATATTCTCTCTTCACCACTCAATTTAAAAGCAATACTGGACTATCTATGGAAACTGTGAACTTCCATACACACAATATGTGACACAGATTTGTTTGTGTCATGACAATGTGAACAGCAAAAAAACACAATCAGACCTTGTCAACTCTGATCTTGGCCAGAAAGTGGTGCCGAAAAGACATGAATATCTGCTATGTTAGCTCAGTCTCAACAATCAAATCAGGCTTTGTACAACGTCCCAGAGCTAATCTCCTCGGGGTTGTTCTGCAGTATTGGAAGCATACATTAGAATGTATTGTTTGTACATAATAAAGTAATAAAAATCAGTCGCTCTTTTATATATTTATTTATATATCTATATTAAAAAAGCAAAACACTTACACTGTTGATGAACTCAAGGTGCTAGCATAGCTGCTAATGCTGATGGCTCAGTCTGTGTTCTGGAGCATTCAATTCCTGTTTTGCTTTCGGTTGGCTCTTATAAAGTAACCTTTTTAGGACCCATGGAGACTTATCTGCACTAAGAATTTAGTACTGTAAATGGTAAAAAAAACGATAAAAGTGGAAATCACTGAATCACTGTGTACTGAATCGTGAATCATGAATCAAGTTTCAGCTGAAACTAGTCGCCTGGCTTGACTCATACAAGTTTAAGCAGGTCTGCCGAGTACTGAGCAAACAAAAAGACCTGAGAGAAATTTTCTAGTCAGTATGTGTCGAGAACCGCATACCTTGAGTTTCTGAGGTGGTCGAGAACCAAGGTACCACTTATATATATATATATATATATATATATATATATATATATATATGTAACAGTAATCGATACATCTCTGCCTTAGCCCTTGATATCCTGTTTATACCTTGCCTGACATACTGTATTTCTTGTTTTATGTCTACGCCTTTACTCTGTGATTTGGGTGTGTATGTATCTGCACATGCAGCCATCATTTCTGTGATTGCCTGACAACACCGTAGTCATTAACTTTAATTTAGAAATTGATAACATAGGGTGGTTTAAATGAGAGCACTTTAAAATCAAGTTCGAGGCATATATGAGCTACCATCTGGTGATAGTGAGGACTCATTTTATCACGCCTCCAAGTGTCACCATAATTACTCTTTGACATTTAGCTATAGCTCACGCCCACATGCACCTCAACATGTGTTCTTGCCTGGCTTAATCGTGAATTGTAGTATAAATCATGATGGTGATTATGGTCATTATTTAAAACTACCAATGTTACTTTGTTTTAGGTAACATGTCACTATGGACATCTGTGCTGCAACCCTCACAGTGTTAAGTGCAGAAGCAGCCTTCCTTATTTTCACTACTACTTTGTACACTCGCAAATCACAAATTGCAAAAAGCACTTTGTAGTACAACAATTACAGACTGTAGTCCATCTGTTTTTCTACATACTTTGTTAGTATTCTTTACTCTGTTCTCTAATAATCAGGACCACCACAGATCAGGTACTATTTGTACCAATTGTACCAGCAAAACACACACTAACACCCTACCACCACATCAGTGTCACGGCAGTGCTGAAAATGTTCCACCACCCAAATAGTATCGAATCTGTGGGGGTCCTGACCATTATAGAACAGAGTAAAGGGAACTAACAAAGTATGAAGAGGAACAGATAGAACTACAAATACATCTATATGGTAAGAAGAACTGATAAAATGGACAATAAATGTAAAAAACAAGGAGGTGTAAATAATACAGTGATCAAAGTGTGTATATATAATGTCCTTTATAATGATGCAATGACACCCGTATAGTCTAACTTCAAAGTGCACATTACTCTTCTTCTGCATGGAGACAAAGAAACAAGACACTCACCTCCTGCCTGTTTGCATACAATAGAATGGAGTGCCATCTCAACACCTACCCTTCATGCATACTGAGTTACCATCACAAGTACTAGTGCTGGAGCAGTGTCACTAAACACTTTACCCATAATAAGCTTTACCCGTAGTGCGCCGCCATCCTTCGCCTGGGCGAGTCTGATTTTCAAGCAGTGCCACGTCAAAATTGAAATGCCAATTCCAATTCCACCGCTGTGATTAAAAGTGACCCGTTTTCGCCAGACTCAATTTACAATTGCAGTCAAATTGAAAGCAGAGCGAGAAAGACTTGAGGTGACCTCCAAAGATCTCAATGACAATCATTATGGGGTGGCAATGAATCTAACTCAACTTTCAGATGTAATACCCCAGTTGTTATCCTTCTAATCTGTGAAAAAACAAAAAAAAGTTAAGCAGCTAGAGGGTAATCCTCTCATTTAGATGGTGAGTTAAGGATGCTCTCCTGCTGGCCTGTATCTTTTGGTTAGCATATGATGGATGAGGCTCCAGCACTGAAGTAACAACACAAGAGACAAGCCAGTGAAGCACAAAAGCCATGTCATGTTCTCAGGGCCACACACTAACCGCCAACATCTATGATGCTAAAATGTCAGCAAGGACAAATATAAGCATTTTTACAACAGTAATTCTGATATATTGCTTGGTCTGAAAGTGTGATTTTAAACAGTACAGTGCAGCCCACGAGGTAAATCAGAGGTACAATGCTACATGAAAGCCATAGTCTCTATCACAAGGTTTTCTATGGCTGGTCAGATCTGACTGAGGTTGTTAAATTTCAACACATTGTCTAAAAGCCAATGAATGCAGTCATATATGTTAAGTGTGTTGAGCTGGTATGAATGGATCAGATACAGCAGAGCTGTTGGAGTTTTTAAACACTGTTTACTCACGGTCCACTGAGTCTACATTATTGCTCCATCTTGTAGATGTAAAGTCAGAGACAGTAGGTCCTCTGTTGTTGCACAGTTTGTGTTAGTAATCCGCTAATCCTTCAGTGCTCACAGGATTCTGCTTATAGGATGATGATGGCTTAACATTTGCTGGTGGTGGTTGGTGGACTTTTCAGTCAGTTTTCAGTCCAACAGTGACACTGAGGTGGCTTAAAACTCCGGCAGCACCGCTGTGTCTGATCCACCCATACCAGCACAACACACACTAACACTACCACCGCGTCAGTGTGCAGTGGAGTGCTGAGAAGTATTTAGTCAGTCACTGATCGTGCAAGTTCTCCAAGTTAGAAAGATGAGAGAGGTCTGTAATTTTCATCATAGGTACACTTCAACTATGAGAGACAAAATGAGAAACAAAAATCCAGGAAATCACATTGTAGGATGTTTAAAGAATTTAATGGTAAAATATGGTGGAAAATAAGTATTTGGTCACCCACAAACAAGCAAGATTTCTGGCTCTCACAGACCTGTAACAACAGGAGGGTTCAAAATGTTAAGTTCACATATGCACTTGTGAAAGGCATTACAAATAGACAGCAGCAAAAACAGAGACATCGGGTGGAAGGACTGAGAACCAATAGAAATAGTTGAAAGAGTAAAGTCGGTGAGAAGCTGAAATACCAAGAGGACCAGCAGCTGGATTGCCTACATTGTTTGCAGTGGCAAAACATGTGTAATCATCATATTTTCTGCCTGTACCTTGATTATGTTTTCTTCATGTCTAAACATGTTCAGTTTGCATTCTCAGCCTGGTTTATCCATAAAAGCTGTGTGTGTTTGGGAAAAACATACATTGTTACACCATCTTTATTATGAACAAAGACCACTTTAGATCCCCTGTGCATAGAATACAGAGCGTCAGTCTTATTAGTTTCAAAAGAAGGCATTGCTGCAGAATGAAGCCTGAAGAGAGACCTTGGGATCGGAGTCTGTCAATCATTTTTTGGCATCAAACAATTAAATAATTGCTCTTGTCCATCACATTTTTCATTGATCAATCTGGATTACAATGAACTGTCCATCTTTTTTTTTTTGCATCAGATCTTATTAGATTCATTTAACACCCAATTTACTTACCACCTGGATTTGCAATAGAGGATAGCTTTTTAATTGGCATGTTGGATCAGGAAATACATGTGAGTGGCATCCAAGGAACATGCCAATGTCAACCAGAAGTACATGTCACTGGAACAAGAATACATACCACTGCCTTCAGGAATCATCAATCAGCAATGCAGCCAGTTGCAATATTGGACAGATACTGAGGCATGTTGAACTGGCATTTTAACAATTCTTAGCTTAAACCTTTTTAAATATTTTTAAGTTTTAACTTAATATACATTACAGTGCATCCTCAAGCAGAGATTGTATTCTAGTTGTGGAATGTTCATTCTAATGGCAAGAAATATTACCATGATAATTTATTCCTGTTATCCTGTGGTTTCTTCATGGATTCTTCAGTTTGTTAGTGTACAGTATGCTGTCTAGAGTTTGCACGACAATAGTGGTCTCTTCTGTTGTTGAACAGCTTTCCACAAAGATAACTAATCTTAACTAGGGCTGTTTCACTATAGTTAACATAGGTTATAACATAGGTTATAAACCTTCGCTGAAGACTATCGTCTGAGAAAAAACTGAGCAAAAGGGAGCCACAGACAACCTATACAGTACGATAGTATGGTCATATTTTGGTTCTTACGTTTATTGACATGCTTATCTGGACAATCCATGAGTTTCAGGGATGTGATTCATATTATAATATACTTGGCATATGTGCATGGCAAGGTTGTGTTAGATTTCATAGTGTTGTACAGTTGTACAATCTTCAATTAAACCAAATTTTGTTCTGATGCAGTAGTGGAGGACCTGACTATGGACCAAAATCTCTGAGGAAGGTTTTCTTGTTGAACCTGTGCCACGAAGATTTAAGGCAGTTCTCAAGGTAAAAGGGGGTCCAATAAAATGGACTGGGAGTGTGTATGTGTTTTAGAAATGCTTAATTTTACCGCTTTCATCCTAATTTAAAAAATGAGCTGAATAAAGGTGTTGAAATTGTTGCCCATTCATCCAACAGAGTATTTGTGAGGTCAGACACTGATGTTGGATGACAGGGCCTGGCTCACGATTCTGTATTCTAATTGATCCCAAAGGTGTTCAGTGGGGCTGAGTTCAGGGCTCTGTACAGGCCAGTCAAATTCTTCCACACCAAACCACCAAACCATGACTTTATAAATGGATTGATTCATCAATATGAGAGTTGTGGATGTAGGACTACTTGCTGTGCTGGTGCATTGCAAAGAGAGTGTACTTCATGCATACACTCAGTATTTTCACTCATTAACCTTTTTAATTATCTTACTTGTGTGTTTATCTATATATATATATCCCGTCTGTCTGTGTCTGTCTGCCTGTCTTGCCTGCCCATCTGTCTGTCTATCAATCTATAGATTATAATTCACAAAACACTACTTAATCATTCTGGATCAATAGATCAGAAAACTACCTTATGTTAATATGGCTTATATCTCCAGTAGAAGTGGATGTGTGCGCTCAGTATATTTTAAGATGATTTGCCATTTATAAACAGGATGCTAAAAGGAAGTATTTAAAGGATTTTTTAAATTATTATAGTTTGTGTGTCTGTCTGTGTGTCTGTCTGTCTGTCTGACTGTCCGTATGTATGGATGTTTAGAAAATGTTCGCTTGGCCACACAATGCTTTTTATGCATGTTTGTCTAATTAAGAACTAGCTCTCAAAAGAATATTTAATCCTTCATTCGTACATTACCAAGCGGTGTTCTCTCATCTATATCTGGTAATGACTTACTGAATGCATTCTAAGCAGATAAATCCCATTACAATTTTGTATTACAACTGAAAAACAACTATTCCTCTTTAAGAAATTGTTGTTAGTTTGTTAAACACGATCAAATTAGTGTAAAGTGATTTATAAATACCTTTTTAATTTAAAAAAATCATGTTGCCTTGATAAGAAATAAGACATTATTTGATATTTATTTAATGCACAAAAAGATAAACAAACAACCCAAATTTGAACAAAAATTCAGACTTTGAACATTGGAACCTAAATAAACACCCAATGGTGAGATCTTCCGTAGATGATGCACATAATCCAGTCCAGTTGGTGGCGATAATGCAGCAATATGGTGTGCCAATCACCATAGAACCCAATAGAAGAAGAACTACTGCGCGATAATAAGCATATTATGTATATTATGTTCTATTATTTTATTTTTATATTCTTATATTATGTATATCCGTCTACAGGTGCGATTTCAGACCCCATCAGTATCAGCACTGTTGTCCCATTGATAAGACGTGCCGTGCTTCAATAGCTACAAAGTTTCACTTTGTATTCACTTATTTATTGTCTTTATATTTCACTTATTTCATGTATTCATTGATTATTATTATTTTATTACATTGGTTTGCTTTCATCATGCTTTTAATCATTAATTACATACAAATAAAGACTAAAAGACAATCATTTGTGGTCGGAAACAAATTAATCATATTTACATTACTTCTTATGAGGAAATTTGATTCTGACTTTGAGCAAATCGGACTTCAAATGGCCTTCTGGAAGGAATTAAATTTGAATTCCACTGTATTAAGGATTTACCAGTTACTTTCCATTGCATGATTTATTCTAGTTTAGGTAGATTAAGCTCATATTAGCCTTAGGTGGCTAATGGAAGGGTTCCCTAAAAACAAAAGCCCTCCTGAGCACTTTTGCAAGCGTCTTAGTGATCTCTCACAGCTGTATAAGTAGCATACTCAACATCAGCTCTCCTGTCTTTGCTCACGTGCCCAAAAGCTGCACAAAACACACAGTCCACAAGCACAGTTATAAACCTGTCCTGTGTCAGCTGTGGAAGTGTCACAGGAATGACAATAACACCCCTGAATGAGAGAACAGGGAGTGGTCTGGGAGAAATGACAAGAGCCACAGCTGAGCTCACTGCCAAAACGGTCATGGCTCAGCTCTCTGTCCTGTCAGTAAGCAGCATCACAGTCAGTGCCACCTAGTGTGCCGCAACCCAGGTGGCCATGCTGCCATCCCCAGGGCTTCTAAACAACTCAGCTGCACCACATGGCCACACTGAGCAGGCCTGTGCGAGATCTGAGAGCTGAGTGGGAGGTATCAATGTTACTGAGAAGTTGTGGGAGGCAAAAGGACAGATTTAATGAGCAGAATTAAATGTCTACCACTAATTAGGTCATGTCAGCATTACTGTATTTATGATTTACTCCCTGTTTGTTTTTCAGTCGAGGTCATGTGTAGAACTATGGATGTCAGTGAGGTAGTGTGTGTGTGGGTACAAGTCGAATTAATTGGTTGGGCATTGATGGATGCCTCAGTTATGGTTGTGTGAATTTATTATAGATATTTAGCAATGAGCTTATGCCCATGAACAGAAGGATACATAGCAATGACTAACACCCGGTTTTCAGTTTATTAGGTGTATCTGAAATACAGAAGTACAGTCATTGACAAAAAAAAACTCACCAAGAAGGAGTTGTTGGAATCAAATTAAACTCTATGAAATGTGTAAATGTAATGATACATGTGAGCAATTACAATATTAGAGCGAAAGGATAAGTTTATTGGAAAACTGTACAGCTGAAAGGAGGCTCTAGTACCCTGTTGGGCCGCCTCTAACCTTTACACAAAATGAGATACGGTTGGGCATTGGAGGCATGCAGGTTCCATATTGTATCCTGTGGTACATTTGGATGGGCATTATCCTGCTAAAAAATTGGAAAATGTGACAGCAGGCTGTCTTGCAAATATTACTGAGTTGTTAGTGTCCCTCATATCACTACTAGGAACTGTCATATATGATGACTCCCCAAATGATCACACCAGCATTTGGGGAATTGTTTTGCTCCATACGAGGCGTCCATACATCTCGACTGTTGTCAGATCCCAAACAGATCCTTTATTGGTCGGTATAGGTGATACCGTTCCATTTGTAGCAGTCCAGATTTCTCAATCACGACACCACTGCAAATGAATTGGATGGTGGCTGGCTGTCAATGGCCGGACATGTAATGGGTGCTATGACAACAAATTTTCTTCTTCTAAACACCTTAACATGGTCCAGGCAAAAACAGGGGTGTGTAGTGAAGGTGCCACCTGTGTCTGGGTGGTGGACATGGAAACTGAGAAACCTGCCCATGCTTGTTGGTGGATCAAATGATCCTCCCTACTGGTGGTCTGTCTGGGCTGTCCGGAGCCTGTTCCCCATGTGTGTGTGCCCTCGTGGAACCACTGCTCCCAACACCTCCTAACAGCTGGGTCATAACCGCCTAGATGGTGGGCACCATCCTGATCGTCTCAGACAAACGACGCGCCCCCTCTCAAAGTCTGTCAGCTTGGCAAAATGTCTTTGATTCCACCATAGAGGCATGTCTAGCACTCAAAATTCTCTCATCAAGAGGTACACTACGTAAAAGTAGGGCAGCAGGGGAAACACTGTGGTAGCCTAGTGTACTGGACTCTGGACCAGAAGGTCCAGAGCTGACAAGTAGGTCAAGGGTTCAAATCCCACCTTGTAAGTCGCTCTGGATAAGGGCGTCTGCTAAATTCTGTAAATGTAAACACTTTTAAGCCTTCTTGTGGCAAGACCCACTGTCTAATCAGACCACTCTGTAATCATTTACACATCAAGGTAAGTGTGTCCAATACATGGGCGGGAAATGGAAATCCTAATACATTTTTACTAACACAAAACACGCTATAGTGTGACTACCATATCAGTGATTTACATTTGGTGGGCCCGTCCCATTCACAGACATGGCAGAGGGTATCTGGAACATTGTATAGTAGCAGATAAGCTGTAGTCTGTAATTGTATTACTAAAAGTCGAGTTTACAAATTATAGCTGCTTGCTAGACTTTTAGTTTCTGTATGTAATCAGTTTCTCATTTTCTGAGCTAGATCATCAAAGCAGGTAAGTGTGTTCAGCTCACATACTGGGTTAAATGCAGCCTGAGCCTGCGTGTATGACTCTGAAAACATTCCATTAGGTCTGGTCAGAGGGGCAGAACTCCACCATGAATGCTGCTGCTAATGCTCTGAGCACTGAAGCCTACAGTAATGCAGAGATCAGGATAAATTCACCTTCAGAGTAAATGCCTTGAGTAGAGAGCTTGCTTTATGTTGCTCCTGTGTCTCCCTGCATGGTTGCTGTGTGAACCTTGTTTCCATTTACTTCCAGGCTTTAGAAATGCATGAGTTTCTAATGCAGCCCAACTCGTATGGCACTACAGACCCTTGCGACTGCAGATTTATCTCAAGCATATTCTTGTTGTGCTTCTATGAAGTATTTGGGAGGGAATGTACTCAGCGTCATGATATGGATTGTAAACACTGTCTTGATTTACCATTTTACTGAGTTGTATTGGTATGCAAATACAGTGGGGCAAAAAAGTATTTGGTCAGCCACTGATTGTGCAAGTTCTCCTGCTTAGAAAGATGAGAGAGGTCTGTAATTTTCATCATAGGTACACTTTAACTATGAGAGACAAAATGAGAAGAAAAAATGCTCTCACTGATGGTTTTGGCTTAAAATCTCACGATACATGGCCCCGTTCATTCTTCCCTTAACACGGATCAGTCGTGCTGTTCCCTCTGCAGAAAAACAGCCTGTTGTTTCCACACCCATGCTTCACAGTAGGTATGGCGCAACTCAGAATTCTTCTTCCTCCAATCACGGCGACTATTTTAGTTTCATCTGACCACGTGATATTCTCCCAGTCCTCTTCTGGATCATCCATATGCTCTCTGGCAAATTTCAGCCGAGCCTGGACATGTACTGACTTAAGCAGGAGAACACGCCTGGCACTGCAGGATCCGAATCCCTCGCAGCGTAGTGTGTTACTGATGGTACCCTTGTTACTGGTGGTCCCAGCTCTCTGCAGGTCATTCATCAGGTCCCTCCGTGTAGTTCTGGGATTTTTTCTCACCGTTCTCATGATCATTTTGACCCCACGGGATGAGATCTTGCGTGGAGCCCCAGATCGAGGGAGATTATCAATGGTCTTGTATGTCTTCAATTGCTCACACAGTTGATTTATTCACACCAACCTGCTTGCCTATTGTAGATTCACTCTTCCCAGCCTGGTGCAGTCCTACAATTTTCTTCCTGGTGTCCTTCAACAGCTCTTTGGTCTTGGCTATGGTTGAGTTTGGAGTCTGACTGTTTGAGGCTGTGGACAGGTGTCTTTATACAGATAACAAAGGCAAACAGGAGCCATTAATACAGGTAACGGGTGGAGGACAGAAGTAAAGAAGAAGTTACAGGTCTCTGAAAGCCAGAAATCGTGCTTGTTTGTGGGTGACCAAATACTTATTTTCCACCATGATTTACAATTAAATTCTTAAAAAATCCTACAATGTGATTTCCTGGATTTTTTTTTTCTCATTTTGCCTCTCATAGTTGAAGTGTACCTATGATGAAAATTACAGACCACTAAGTAGGAGAACTTGCACAATCAGTGGCCCCACTGTAAGTGTACTATGGTGTTCTGTTGAATTTAACACAGTTGCATGGAAAAGCAGGCTTGATTTATTTGATGGCCCTAATGGGCTTACCTGTCACATAACCACAATTGGCCCATCCATTGAAAATAAAAAATGGTTTCCATTCCATTCCAGTATGTCAGTCGTGACATAGTGTTTACCTCAAAAATAACAAAGTGAAAACGTTTTTGACGTTTTTCACGTTTTTGATTTACCAAATACAGAATCAATGGAATAAGACAACATCATTCTAAAATTAGCAAAGGAACTTCGTACGGATCACATGAAAGCAAAGGACATGCAACCAGCACTCTGTTATCGCAAGCTACCACAGCAGCAGAAAAAGGAGGCAGTGCCAAGTGAATTGACAGTGCAAGCAAAACAAAACTCAAGCTTTTGTGACAAATGTCATAAAGCCATTTGTGAGAGTTGTACACAGCAGGTCAAAGTTACATGTGTTGACTGCAAGTAGTCTAGCTGCACTTATACCTCGCATGAAGAGCACAAAACAAGAATGACTAGCAATGCATGCTTCATTTTATCAGTAAATGAACAATGATCAAAACTTATAAAACTTATTATTGTCTTTTGGATATGTTTATGATCTGTTTTATAATTCTGTATTATATTCTATATAAGTATGCAAATGTCAAGGTCACAATGACCACTATGGCCATTCTAGTAGAATCTTAGGCTTTCTAGTGTTAAAAAAAGCTAAATGCAGGCTTATAACATCTCTTCAAAACACAATGTTTTGGAGAGGCTGGTAGTAGCCAGTTGATGAAGAAGCAACTTTCTCAGCCAATAGTCATTTTCATATTTGATTTAGAATAATATCTATTCTCTTTATCGTGCTTTTGTTTTGATACGTTCCACAAGGCTGCACCTCCAACATAGCAAAACATCTATGGTACCGGCATGATATTGAGCTTCAGCAGTGCACAGTGTTCAGCTGTCTGAGGTCAGTTAGCCCAAATGCTGCAGTAGCTGGGAGAGTCTAATGTTCAATGTGAACATAGCTTAACATGGTTAAATGACCTTATGACACTAAAGTGCTCTTAATTACTACTGGTCATAAGTACTCTCTACTGCTGAAATGATGAACCTGTGATCCAAAAGGAAAGGAATCATTTTTATGTTAAGCCTTTGTTTTTCATTTAAATCTATTGTAAGTAAAACAATTAATGTAAAAATGATTATTCTCCCATTGGATCACAGGTTCATCTTTTCAGCAGTAGAGATTATTTATAACCAGTAGTAACTGAGAGAAGTTTGGTGTTCCTAGATTACTGCTTTAGAACATTAAGCCACATTAAACTTCTTTACCTATAATTAGGATTCAATTGGAAGGACAAAGTTTAACGTAAAAATGATTACTTTGAAGATGAAATATAAAAAAATAAAGGTACAGTGGTGTGAAAAAGTGTTTCCCCCCTTTGTGATGTCATATTTTTTTGCATGCGTGTCACACGTAAGTGTTTCGGAACATCAAACCAATTTAAATATTAGTCAAAGACAACACAAGTAAACACAAAATGCACTTTTTAAATGAAGGTGTTTATTATTAAGCGAGAAAAAACTCCAAACCTACATCGCCCTGTGTGAAAAGGGATTGCCTCCCTCCTTGTTAAAACTTAACTATGGTTTATCACACCTGAGTTCACTGTCTCTAGCCACACCAAGGCCTGATTATTGCCACACCTGTTCTCAATCATGACATCACTTAAATGTGACCTGCCTGACAAAGTGAAGTACACCAAAAGATCCTTAAAAGCTGCACATCATACCGAGATCCAAAGAATTCAGGAACAATTGAGAAAGAAAGTAATTGAGATCCATCAGTTTGGAAAGGGTTATAAAGCCATTTCTAAAGCTTTGGGACTCCAGCGAACCACAGTGAGAGCCATTATCCACAAATGGCGAAGGCATGGAACAGCGGTGAACCTTCTTAGGAGTGGCCAGCTGACCAAAATTACCACAATAGCCCAGCGACGACTCATCCAAGACATCACAAAAGACCCCACAACAACATCCAAAGAACTGCATTCGTCACTTGCCTTACTTAAGGTCAGTGTTCATGCCTCCACCATAAGAAAGAGACTGGGCAAAATTGGCCTGCAAGGCAGAGTTCCAAGATGAAAACCACTGCTGAGCAAAAAAAACATTAAAGCTCGTCTCAATTTTTCCAGAACACATCTTGATGATCCTCAAGACTTTTGGGAAAACTGACAAGAATCTTGTTGAACTATTTGGAAGGTGTGTGTCCCATTACATCTGGTGTAAAAGTAACACAGCATTTCAGAAAAAGAACATTATAGCAGCAGTAAAATATGGGGGTGGTAGTGTGATGGTCTGGGGCTGTTTTGCTGCTTCAGGACCTGGAAGACTTGCTGTGATAAATGGAACTATGAATTCTGCTGTCTACCAAAAAATCCTGAATGAGAATGTCCAGCCATCTGTTTGTGACCTCACGCTGAAACAAACAGGACAATGATCCAAAACACAGGAACAAGTCCACCTCTGAATGGCTGAAGAAAAACAAAATGAAGACTTTGGAGTGGCCTAGTCAAAGTCCTGACCTGAATCCTACTGAGATGCTGTGGCATGACCTTAAAAAGGCCGTTCATGCTCGAAAACCCTCCAATGTGGCTGAATTACACCAATTCTGTAAAGATGAGTGGCCAACATTCCTCCACAATGCTGTAAAAGACTCATTGCAAGTTCTCGCAAACGCTTGGTTGCAGTTGTTGCTGCTAAGGGTGGCCCAACCAGTTATTAGGTTTAGGGGGCAATCACTATTTCACACAGGGCCATGTAGGTTTGGATTTTTTCATTCATTTTCGAACTGCGTTTTGTGTTTACTTGTGATGTCTTTGACTAATATTTAAATTGGTTTGATGTTCCAAAACACTTAAAAAAATAGGAAATCAGGAAAGGGGCAAACACTTACTTAAAAATTTGCCACTTTTTTTTTTTTTACGATTTTGGAATCAAAACTTGGAATCGATAAGAAGAGGAAATAATAAGCAGAAGCACAATCAGAATCAATAAAATGCATTAAACAGATTTTTGTTTAATTTTCCCCTTTTTTCACAGCATCGGTAGACTGCAAACCCTGTATCCCTGCTATCCCAGGACCAAATCCCCACTCGCAGTAGTACAAACACACATGCTCTCTTCTTTCCTCACAGTAACACTTTTTTATCTTTGTTTATCATATTTTGAGTAATAATAAGGGACTCCATAAAGGCTGGTTTCACACCTAGCACTCAAAGAGGGCAAGGCCAGTATCACTCTGCACGCAGCCATCTACCATGATAGTAGTGTTAGCTTCATGACAGGCTCTTTCTGTGCAGTATCTGTTGATACGCTCATGCAGTTTATCATCAACTTCTTAGCTCCAACAATTATTTTCTTCGGCCACTGGTGAACAACCAGTAGAAATAATTGTGGAAGATATGGAGTGAAGCAGGTGAAGATAGAAATACAGGTAGGAAAAGCTGAGCAATTCTCTTTATTAAATTGAAGAGCAAATGATGCCAGGAGGCCAATCAGATTGTTGTCTGTGATGTGGCAGGTGCTCGTCATGTATCACACCCTGCGATCAGACTGCATGCGGATATCAGCAGTATCAGGCTTTGTCTCTACAGATACAGCCGCATGGTATCATCACAAAGTGTCATCCATCTCCCATAATTGATCCATGATTACAGCATAGCAACTGCAAGGCACACTTAACAGCCTAGTAGGCTTTTGTAAAGGTGTAGGCATGCCTAGTCAAATAATGATTTTTTTTTTTTCTAAATGAAAAGAGGTTTAATTTCTAAGATTAAACGCAAAATTGGCTTCTACAATATCTGGACACTTTTCCAACTGATTGACAGTCAGGTAGGTGTTCAAGGTCTCTGGCTTATTAATGATTGATTCAAATGTTCAGAAATACAGTGGTAGCTCGGTTCTGAGAACTGAAAATGATGAGTACCGAGCAAATTTTTCCCATAAGGAATAATTTAAATTAAATTAATCCATTCCAGACCCCCAGAAAATCCACACTGTATAAGGATTGAGTTGTTAATGGAGTCGAATTGTACAGGTGCTCCCTGATCTATGAATTGGAAATAAATGGAGAAGTTTACAAGTAATGGTAAGTAAGCTAATGTATAAAACACTTACATTAACCTACAGTCTGTCAAAGTCACTAACACAAAGCTTATTTTACAGTGTAACAAAGTATAATAAAGTGGTGAAAAATCTTATGCAATTTAGTGAGAAATGAATTGAAAGTGAAAAGTAAAAGGAACACTTACACTATTGATGAACTCCAGGTACTAGCATAACTGCTAAGCTAAATGTAGCCTGTGTTCTGGAGCATTCAATTCCTATTGTGCTTTTGGGTTGGCTCTTATAAACTAACCTTTTTTGGACCCATGGAGTCTTATTTGCACAAAAAAATACACTACTATTGATGTAAACATAAAGAAAAACACGATAAAAATAGCAGAGATCTGAATCACTGTGTACTGAAACGTGTATCGAGTTTCGGCTGAAACGACTCGCATGGCTTGACTCAAAGAAGTTTAAGCAAGCGCACCAAGTGCCGAGCAAATTACGAGGACCGAGACAGAGTTTTGTACCCAAAATGGGTCAAGAAACAAATTTCACGAGTTCTGAGGTGGTCAAAAATCGAGGTACCACTGTAATCGGTAAGACGAAATGTAGAAATTGACTTATACAATGTCTTGGCATTTTCCCAAATGAAGGTCTTGGACTTAATAAGATTAAATTGTACAGAACTATTGATGTTTATTCCTTGCTTTTAATTTAAAAATGAACTAAACTACCACTAGACTTCATTCTGAACAGTTGAACCTACTTAGATTTTATCACATGCCCTCATTGTAGATACATGTCTGCAAAGGAGGCTTTGTTGCAGTGTGAATACATCCTGAGAAACATCAATTAAATGCTCAATTGCTGTGAATTACACAATGATAATGCACACTTGTGATTCCCTTCATGTCCTGTGTAGATTAATCTTGCATTACCGTCTGGGCAGTGGCTTCATTATGAGCTCTGCATTATCATAGCAGATGCTGGGTAATTATAAGAGAAATGTATATGATCTAGGAGTCGTTCTGTGACAATAAATAATGTGTACCGTGTGACAGGGTTTAAGGCACTTTTGTCAAATCCCTCATATTGCAGAATGGTAATGGTACACAAACAAATGACTCTAACGGGCTAGCTCAGTATGGTGGAGCCAATGGTTCTCCACAAGGCAAAAGAATAATAGTAGACAGTGATCATTTTATTAGTTGGTAAATAACCACTGCATGGTAGAGTGGATATGTAGACTGTTTACATATTGGAAGTTTCCAGTCATAACATCAGTGTTTATGTTTGATCTCCCTGTGTGAACAGATTTGCTTCTATAATTAATCACTTACCATAGAAGTAGATGTTAGCACACAATGTTGGGTGCCTGATTTCAGTACTAGATTAGTCATAGTTTTTTCTATATGCTCTTACAACCCACAAACTTCCATTCTGAAACAGGTTCGTTAAAACATCTCCAGGGAAAAAAAATCTTAAGCAAAGAAACGATTCCTGCGATATCCAAACCAATATAATGTATTCACAATAAGAAAAACAATATAATGTATTCACCTACAGGTTTTTGTTAATGTGTGTATATATATATATATATATATATATATATATATATATATATATATATATATATATATATTCTGAAGTGTCACCTACAGATCTTTGTTTTATATATTTATATATATATAACAAAGATCTGTAGGTGACACTTCAGAACATACACTACAGGTACTGTAATGAAGAGATTCTCTCCTGGAAGTTCATCAATCTGTCTCAGGGGATCACCATAAATCATGACAATCCTATTTTTAATGTTCAGTACTGCATGAACATTTCTGTCTAATCTTCTAAATAACACTTAGTCACAACACTTAGCAATTAGTCACACGTGTGTGCACGTAAATCATATAGCACATTCCTTATTATTAATTATACCACAGTTAGTTCCGACCGTGCAATCTGATTGGCTGAGAGACGTTCTAGCTGTGACATTATTGCTGATAATTTGAGACAATGCTGCAATGTAAAAAGGGCCATATAAACTATTTTGACCTGACTTAACTACGGAGTTTGTTATTAAAGCCATTCCCAACACTGCATCCATACTTAGATCTGAAGGCATTATCACTGTGATCACCCAGACGGTGGTTCCCAAAATGTTAAAAAACATAAATCATCAAAAAAGGTCATATAAGCACCTGTTAGGTCCAAAAGCGAGCATATACTGCATGGTGGAATGCTGTACCCCACATGCTGATCGCTGCTCACGCACCATTAATGTCAGACAGGTTTCCTCTCATTGCCCTCTCAGTACAAAAAACAGCATGGAAAGCATGTGTGACATCAGCATGGGTACTGCGAGTGATAGATGGAGGGTACAGGCTCCAGTTCACATTCGCTCTACCCATATTCATGACAATATTGATTTGAAGTGTGAGAATAACTCTGGAGGAAAACCAATGCAGGATTCACTCGAGTATTCCTAGTGTTTCCTAGTGCCCAAAAAGTGAGTGGAGAATAAGGCACATCTTATTTTTGCAAGCACTGAACATGCGTCTCAGAAATAAGTGCTTGTCGAGCCCAATTTCAGAGTGGGCATGAGGTCACATTCAGATTGTGCCTGAGACTGATGGGTTTAATGGCTTCGGTAATGTTTGCTACTCGGTTCGAATACTGTACAGTGGTGCTTGAAAGTTTGTGAACCCTTTAGAATTGTCTATATTTCTTTCTGTTAAGCCAAAAAGTTCTATTTTGGTCTCATCCATCCACAAAACATTCTTCCAATAGCCTTCTGGCTTGTCCAAGTGATCTTTAACAAACTACATGAGCAGCAATGTTCTTTTTGGAGAGCAGTAGCTTTCTCCTTGCAACCCTGCCATGCATACCATTTTTGTTCAGTGTTCTTCTGATGGTGGACTCATGAACATTAACATTAGCCAATGTGAGAGAGGCCTTCAGTTACTTAGAAGTTACCCTGAGGTCCTTTGTGACCTCGCCAACTATTACACACCTTGCTCTTGGAGTGATCTTTGTTGGTCAACCACTCCTGGGGAGGGTAACAATGGTCTTGAATTTATTCCATTTGTACCCAATCTGTCTGACTGTGGATTGGTGGAGTCCAAACTCTTTAGAGACGGTTTTATAACCTCTTCCAGCCTGATGAGCATCAACAACTCTTTTTCTGAGGTCCTCAGAAATCTCCTTTGTTTGTGCCATGATACACTTCCACAAGAAGTGCAAACGTTGATAGATCCCTGTTATTTAAATAAAACAGGGTGCCCACTCACACCTGATTGTCATCCTATTGATTGAAAACACCTGACTCTAATTTCACCTTCAAATTAACTGCTAATCCTAGAGGTTCACATACTTTTGCCACTCACTAATATGTAATTTTGGATCATTTTCCTCAATAAATAAATGACCAAGTATAATATTTTTGTCACATTTGTTAACTGGGTTCTCTTTGTCTACTTTTAGGACTTGTGTGAAAATCTGTTGATGTTTTAGGTCATATTTATACAGATATATAGAAAATTCTAAAGGGTTCACAAACTTTCAAGCACCACTGTATATGATATAGGTTCCCTTTTTTTTAGTATCAGTGGACTGTATGCTCAGGCTCCATGAATGCAGCCAAACATTTTGATCAAGGGTGTTCCTGTGGGAATCGTGAATCAAGTTTTGGCTGAAACGAGACATGTGGCTCGACTAATACAAGTTTAAGAAAGTGTGCTGAGTACCGAGCAAACACGAGAACCTAGGTGCATTTTAGTAGTCAAAATTTATCGAGAACTGAATTTTATGAGTTCCGAGGTGGTCGAGAACCAAGGTACCACTATACTTGAAGTTGGAACATGTTCTTGTTGAACAAACACCACAGTGGCACCCTATATCAGACACCAGGGAGGACTACAGTTCTGACGCTTGCATGAACTGGCACATTACCTGACAATGTTGGCATCTGCTCATATGGCGGGGACCATGAATCAGGGTGCAGACTTGTTATCCAGGGCCAACTTGTGGTATCCATAGTGGAGACTAAACAGAGAGCTGGTGAATCAGACTTAGACACAAATTGGGACAACTGTGATAGATCTATACTCTCTCCCAGTGCCCTCTGTTTTACTCCCTGTTCAAGCAGAATATGACCATGGGATTTGGTGCATTAGCTCATCAGTGGCCACACACCTTCTTGCATACTGTAGGTTTCTTCCTAATTTCCCCAACACTGACTACAATGAGAGTATCAGGTTTATCACTGATTTTAATAACCCCAAAATGCCAGAAGAAACCATGTTTAGTAGCAATAATTCAAAATAATTTTTGAGCTATTGTCTCCGGCACATCCGGTGTGCTTGCCACTTTGGGCTTGACCTGTGAGATGTGCAACCCAAATGCAGTTGGAATCCCTGATGGTGTCATAGCAACAATCCAGAGCACTAGAGCTCTTTTCATTCAAACTCTTTTTGAGAGTAAAATGTCGAGTGTTTGAGGAGTGGTTGTATCATTTCAGTGTTCAGTCTCAACGGGTTTGTCTTACTAACAACCAAGGGCATAAGTGTGAGTTTGATATTGGGGAGGAGACACATTTGCTACTATGAATCAAAGCCCACTCCATCACCTAAATGATCAACTAGTATACTGTATGTATAGTGATGTGGAACAACCTTTGTGGAACTACAATAAACAGCAAGTAAATATACATAAAATAAATAAAGACACCTCAAGATCATTTGTAGTAGATTTTACTGTACATGTGCCATTATATTAGATTCAAGTATATATTTACACATCACATACACTGTATTTAAATACATACATTTACATATAACATTGTTCTGAAAATTTGGAATGAAATTTAGTTTGAGAGAAGAAGGGAAAGAGAATCATCCCCTTCATTTGCTTTGAAAAAGTTACATTGCCTTTGTTTAAGTTTAATACTTTATACTTTTCTTTTTTTTTGTTTAATACTATAATATAATAATTTAATCAATTATAATAACTGTATAAAATATATCCATTTTCTTTTTATGATTGTATAATTAAAAAAAAATCTTAATCTGATCTTAATCTTCATCTAGTTTGTAGTGGTCTTGGAGCACCTGTCATGGACACGGTTTGCTCTGGGGGATACTGGAGTTACACTGATGCCAAACTTGGCATTTACCCCCAAGGACTAACACTTGTCAGCAGTAAGTCTTGCTTTTTTTGTTGTCAGCATTTCTGTCAGCTTTTGATTTGTCTGCTCAGGGGACGTGTCAGTAAGTGATTGTCAAATGTTTCAATGCACAAGACGTTCAGAGGGGATGGTTAGTCTTTGGGATGAGCAGGTCTAGAAAGTTTGGAGTCGGCATATCTATCTATAGTGAGATACTGTACCAAAATGAATGTCTGAAAGAGAACCTTAGGTTACATCTGTAACTGGTTCTTTGAAAACATGAGTGAGGTAGATAGGTAAAGCAAGGAAGTGTTGAATTAATACAGTATTGGTCGGAGGAGGGTTGGTGCATCCCGGATACACGCATCAACTGTCCCAGCCAATCAGACTGTGTTGTGCTATCACAGAACCGGGATTATGGTCCTAACCTAAACATGAGCAAAGTGTTACACTCACTGACAAAAAAAATAATGCATCCAGAGAGAAATGATGGATTGCTGCCTTCATTTGCAGTGGTGTCATGAAAGAGAAAACCTGGACTGCTATGAACTGGAACCGTATCGTCATTAGCGATGATTCCGGGTTCTGTTATTCAATTTGGGATCCAACGACGATCAGGTTCAAGTACGTAGGCATTGTGGTGAGCTCTTTAGTCCTGCCTTTGCTGTGGAACCACACATTGCCCCAGCTGCTGATGATGGGGAGCCATCACATATGACAGTTGGTCATCCCTAGTAGTGATACGAGGGACACTAACAACTCAGAGAAGGACATTCTGTGATCACATATTGCCTCTCATGGCAGAGTTTCCAACTGGCATGATAATGTAAGGGTTTCCCAGGAATGTCTTCGCCAGAATGCAACCCTTCCTTGGCCTGCCTGGTCACCACATTTAACGACAATCGAGCATTATGGGATCAGCTGAGTCACCAGCTTTGGAAACCTATGAGAGTGGAGGATCTACAGGCCCAGGTGTAACATCTGTGGCAAATATACCACAAGATACCAGATGGAACCTGTATGCATCCTGCCCAAGCGCATCTCATCTTGTATCCAGGCTAGAGGTGGCCCAACAGGCTACTAGAGCCTCCTTTCTATTGCATAGTTTTCCTGAATAATATTATCCTTTTGCTCTATTATTGTAATCACTTATATATAACATCATTACATTCATACATGTGAAGTTTCTTTTGATTCCAACAACTACTTTTTGGTAAATTATTTTTTATTAATGAGTATAAAATGCATGTGCCATTAAAATCAAGAACACCAGCAAGACGACTAAATATTTGATTCCTAATGCATAGTGGCATAAGGTGAACACACAATACAATAAAATGCAATTCCTGAAACTAACCATAAACCTAACTTCAGTACCCAAAGGAAAGTAAAAGTTACAAATATTCTGACACATTTTCCCATTATTATGGACAATTGGTCGTCAAAAAGGACAACGAACCTGCACACACACACACACACCCGCACATACCCACACACACACAACCCGCTTTCATCGCTCAACCCAAGCTATCAGACAGCAAAGTCCAGCTGCATACAAACAAGAATAAAGGGCCCCTAGACAAAGCCTGACTAAAATAATAACACGTAACAAAGTAAAAGAGGAGTGATAGCATTACAAAGCAAACCCTTTTTCGCCACAAGCAGCAAAACAAGCCCAAGTGCCCGCATGCTTTTTGTTTTGCAATTCACTATGATGAAACTGTAAAGAAACCCTCACTGTCATTTCCATGCATCATTCAATCACGCTCTTCCTTTCTTCTTTCTTTTTGTCTCTCCCTCTGTTCTCAGAGGACTGTATTTTTTTTAGCACGACTTTCCTGAAACTGAGTCTCCATTAAGGTCATTACTGACTAATCATGTAGCGAGCAGCTCCAATCAGCAGGCTGACACACAGTGCCAGAGTCACACATATAGAGGCTGACAGGTCCTTAGCCTAGAGGCAGTGAGGTCATGTTTTTTGAGTTTCTGTGTTTTCAGGACTGGAAGCATACTCAGTAATGAGGTGAGGAACGAGTAGGATTTATTATAACCTTAATCCATTTCCTAACTCTCAAGCTCAAGAATTAATCAGCTCCAGTGACTGTAAAACAGATACCACTTCATCATTAGTATATTTAGTATGGACGCTTATGTGGAGGGGCTGCATTTCACTAACCCATTACTGCAGTAACCTTGGTCTGAGTCCCGGTGGTGCCTTCCGACTGAGTCAGGCGTCATGATTGACCGTGTCAAGGAGGGGGGCCAGATGGAGGGGATTATCTCCCAGCACAGCAACAGTGACCCCTACCCTGCGATGGACTTCAGGGGCACATGCTCACCTGTGCCTCAGCAAACTTCTTTCTGTAACTAAGCCACTTTATTATGTACACTTTGATAGTACTGGGTTGAGCCCTCTATTGTATTCAGAACTGTATTTATTCATCATACCATAGATTCAGCAAGGTGCTGGAAACATTCCTCAGAGATATTGGTCCATATTGACATGATGGCCTCACATGGTCAGCTGCACATCCATGATGCAAATCTCCCATTCCACCACATCTCAAAGGTGCTCTACTGGATTGAGATCTGGTGACTGCGGAGGCCATTTGAGTACAGTGAACTCAATGTCATCTTCAAGAAACCACTTTGAGATGATTTGAGCTTTGTAACATGGCACGTTAACCTGCTGGAAGTAGCCATTAGAAGATGGTACACCAAAGGGATGGAAATGGTCATCAGCAATGCTCAAGTAGACTGTGGTGTTTAAATGAAGCTCAGTTGGAGTTAAGGGGTGTAAAGTGTGCCAAGAAAATATAGCCCACACCATTACACCACCAACAGCCTGTACCATTGATAGCAGGATGGATCTGTGCTTTCATGTTGTTTACGCCAAATTCTGACCCTATTATCCAATGCTGCAGCAGAAATCAAGGTTGATCAGACCAAGCAACATTTTTATAATCTTCTATTGTCCAATCTTGATGAACCTCTGTAAATTGTAGCTTCAGATGCCTGTTCTTAGCTTACAGGAGTGCCAGCCAGTGGTGTCTACTGCTGCTGTAGCCCATCTGCTTTACGGTTTGATGTGTTTTTGCGTTCAAGGATGGTTTTCTGCATACCTTGGTTGTAACAAGTGGTTATTTGAATCACTGTTGGCTTTCCATCAGCTCGAGTCAGTCTGGCCATTCTCCTCTGACCTCTGGCACCAACAAGGCATTTCTCTGCCACTCCTTTTTTTGGACCATTCTTTGTAAAACCCTAGGGATGGCTGTGTGTGGAAATCCTGTTATGGGCTCCTCATGGGCTACTCTAACCTTAATCATTAAGGGTGAAAAAGTGTACTACTGCAAGTTTAAAAGGACTTTAAATAAAGTTAGAAAGTTAGTGTTAGCAAAAAAATTGCAAAGGTAAGGAGATGTTTTTGCATACAATTTAATTTTATACAAAACCCACAGCCCTAGAATAATCAGGTTTTTTTCAATATAAATTTACCAAGAAATAAGGTTCAGTCAATATTTCATAAAACGATCAAAGCATCATCCAAACAATCCAATCAAAATGCTAATAGTGAAAAATGTTCCACATGAGACTGTACAATGAAGAAAGCTTTATAGTTAAGCAATAAAATGAAAAGTGTGGAAATTGCCTACGGTGGAGAATTATTCAGTTCCAGAGACTATAAAATGTACTCATTTGATCATTACTATATTTAGCACATTTGCAGCATTTAGCAGATGCCCTTATCCACAGCTGACCACTTGAGGGTATAAGGCTTTGTTCCAGAGCCCAACAGTGGTAGTTTGGTAGTTTAAACTCATTTACATTTACATTTATGTCATTTAGCAGACGCCCTTATCCAGACTGACTTACATTTGATACAGTCTTACAATCAAGCAACTGTGGGTTAAAGGCCTTGCTCAAGGACCCAACAGTGGCAGAGTTGGCATTTTAACCCTGGACCTTCTGGTCCATACTCTAGTACCTTAACTGCTAGGCCACCACAGACCTCATAAACTCATAGCCACTTGATGGGTAGCACGGTGGTTCAAATGGTTTAGTGGGACTGCTTTACAGCTCCAGAGATCCCTGGTTTGACACTAACCTGGTTCGACACTATATGTCCCAGTGTGAGTGTATCTGATTAGTATCGTTAAAATCTTACTCACAAACGGTCATTGATGCTGATGTGACATTAAATAAACAAAGAACCGTAGTACTGTAGAGCCTGAACCACTGAGCCAAGACAGTCTAATTTCAAAATGGTAATTACAGGGTACAGGTATATGTTATTTTCAATCAACGTCCATTCCCTTTAATAGATGATGTCTTCGAAATGATAAGAAATTATAATAGGAAATAAAAATCTGTCTTTTAACTTTGGACGTAGTGGTCACAAGCAGACTCAAAACAGCACTTCCCGGCAGATGATGCTGGAGTATACAGTACTGTACTGAACTCTGATTACCAGATTTTACTTCATGATTATTACAGATTCCTGTGTTAATTGATTATTTATGTACTGACAGTGTATTGTTATTGTTTTGATGCACTTTAGTACAGTGTGTTTTGCTTCAACACTGCAGATCCACAAACAGACGCATCAGTTACAATTGCTAACCTGGTGGTTAGGTTGCTAGACTGTGGGCCAGAAGATCCAGGGTTAAAATCGGACCTTTGCCAAGCTGCCACTATTGGGTCCTTGAGCAAGGGTCCTTAACCTGCAATTGCTTTGATTGTAAGATTGTATCAGGTGTAAGTCGCTCTGGATAAGGGTGTTTGATAAACGTAAATGTTCATTACCAGTCAAGCTCATGTTTGGACTAGAGACTATTCTAATTCGGTTGATGTGGAAGGTACTCATGATTGTGTGTATGACCTTCTGCTACTAATTTCTAACGAGCTGTAAATGCTGTTCGTACGTTTTTGTGTCTGTCCTATTGTAAGTAGTACTCCTTTGTTTGTCTTCCCAACCCCTGTATAATCTTTCTCACCTATAGCTATATAAACTGGTTCACATTCACTCGTTGAGATTCTGTTTCATCTGGATGCCATTCCATGTTGGTCATATCACTCATCAAGCACTCATTTTTGCAGCGGTATCTCTGAGGCATTCACATATGGTTTGCACACAGTTTTCTTGTGGAAATACCCTTTATGTTTACATTACAGTAGCTTAAAAAGATAATGTCCGGTCAATGTCCATTTTGGACATCTACCTGCTTTACAGAACATAATCAAATTCGCACTGTATTAACACATAATGTATGTTTTCCATGTTGTAAATATACTGCACACACCTACAGAAAGACTCACTCATTTACATTTACACACAGCATTTAGCAGACACCCTTATCCAGAGCGACTTACAATTGATACAGTCTTATAATCCAAGCAATTGTGGGTTAAAGGTCTTGCTCAATGACCCAACAGTGGCAGCTTGGCAGAGGTGGGATTTGAACCCTGGACTTTCTGGTCCATAGTCCAGTACCTTAACCACTAGGCTACCACAGTCCCACTATACCCAACTAAACCCAACCACTGATGCCTTACAACAATGCTTTGCGTTTTCACCAAATCATTTTGAGTCCAAAGAGCATGCCTGACATGATCTCTTTAAATTTACTAGAACTCATGCATGACATTGGCCTGGTTAGGACCTAGACAGGTGAGGAGAAAAGGCAGGAAATGAAATGAGATTATTGCAATTCTCCTCTCTATCATTTTTCCATCTCTCCGCCGTGCCTCCCTCCTCCAGTTTACTACAGCCTTTCATTCATCAGCCCCCTGCACATCATCGCTTCTCTCCATGACGCAACTGCTCTTCTTCTCCATCCCTGCCCTGCCACCAACCCCCCATCTCATCTCTCTTTCTCTTTGTTCTCCCCCCATTTCCTTTTTGCCAGTCATTCTCCTCCTTGGCAACAGCTTTGGAGAAGGCTCGCAGATGAAGATGTCTACTGGGGCTACCGTACTTGAACACATCAGGAGGATTAGAAACAATGCTCCCTGACAAAAATGCCTGTGTGGGTTTGTTTCGCAGCGAAAGCTACAGTATAATAGCAAGGGATGGTGGTTGGTTTGGGGCTAAACATTTATCACTCGAGGTTTGATTTGGATTTTAATAAGCACGTTTATCGTCCTAATGACATTAAGCTGCAGAGTAAACAAGGGTTGCTATGACTTATTAAATTCATGGTATGCATCAGACCATTTACAAAGGGAGAAGATAAAGAGATGAGTGGGAACAGATGCACACATACTCGTGCGGCGCTGTTTCGTTAATAGGTGATTTTGTTTATGTTAATGGACGTACTGCAACCAATGGTAGGGTCACAACCCTTAACTGCTGTCATTCTTTTTCCTTCCATAGTGCCATGTTTTCTCCTAATTCATCTCTGCACAATGTTGGTGATGAGCTTGTTAGCCTGCCACTACACTTCTCTCGTTCTCCATTCACTTCGCTCTCAAAAATCCCCCCTCCTTGCCTTGTGTATGCGATTGGAACACTGTGGATTTGGACTGTGATCTCCAGCTCGAGCAGTCCAATTGATGGCCAACTAGCTGTGCACACACAGTAGTCTCTAATTGCAACTGGAGGGGGTAGGGTTTATGTGGGTACTGTGCCAGCGGACTATACGATACCCAGTGTATGAGGATGCAAAATCAAGCCCTTTTTCTTTCCAATTACATACTGCTTTGTGTGACTTCTTTGAGGCCGCTGGTTTTGTATGTTGGCTTATCTGCAGGGTTGACTGGTACTTTACCAAGTAACTCATGTAAGTAAGACCTTTCGGGGTGTTACATCATGTGCTCTGTATTTGTATGTGTCCGGTGTGTTCGACCTTTTGAACTGGTTTGCTTTTCTGTGGCAAAACTGTCAGGTCACAATTGCTGCTAGAGAACATTACTATGATATCGTACTAATATGAGAGATTAAATCAGAATCCCGCTTAATCCTGGTCAAGGTCTTGGGAAAGCCAATGCATAGCATTGCACAGGGTGCAAGGCAGGAACAACCTTAGACACGGAGCCAATCCATCGTATGTGATCTAATCAGCATTTACACTTTTGAAAGATTCTATGTCACACCCACAGAGATTAAATATTCTGCTCTCTTACACATTAAATAAACCCCAATACAGGTAGTCTCTCATTTACAATGCGGATATGTTCCAACAAATTCATCGTAAGTTGAATTTATCATAAATCAAGGAGTTATATATATAAAAATATACATCTATGTCATTTATCAGATGACCTTATCCAGAGCGACTTTGATACACTCTTACAATCCAAGCAATTGTGGGTTGAGGGCTCACTTTGGCAGCTTTGGCAGAGGTGGGATTTGAACCCAAAAATCTGACTTATATATCTAATTCATGCCTGAATGACAGATAGCTAGTACGAGTGAACCCTTGTGACACCTGCTGACAGAAAAGAGAATTACAATCTTAAAGGCAGAAAATAACCTGGTAACGTTCCTTTCGTTTTCATTAATGGGTGAGTGTCACAAATTTTATAAATGATACAGAGCTAAGAATTACTCTGTTATAGAGTACAGTAATGTACTAGATGTAATCATATTGTGTTTCAATTAATATTATTGTTTATGAAAAAAACACGTGCAAAGTATCTAAACTACTGTCTGACTCTGGTGATGTCTGGTGAACGTCCATTTCAGCCAATGTCTTGTTTCACAGAACGTAATGCAGACATTAAAATGTGCATACCTGTAAGTTATTAATGTTATAATTTTATGTAATCATTTTATAACTTGCACTGTTATTTACCCAATTTTTCTCACAGTATAGACACTCCTAATTCCTGCCATAGCATGAATTTCTGTTATTACATGGGAGGGCTAGCACAGATTTCCTCTGAGACACAATCCCAATCGCAAGCATCTTTCAGTATTGCTGTTCATGCAACATAGAGCTGTTCTGCATATGTTTAATCACCCAGGATTGTCTAGCATCACTTTGATCGATTGGGAGACAGGAATGTCATTCCTCCCATGCAGAATGCTCCTCCATATTCATTGAAAACACAAAAGCCTGCTAATACATTAAATTCTATCTCACACTGCTGATGCTAAACAATCAGTCTTTGTTGTGTTCAGGGTTCCATTCTTCGAGTTTGCAGTCAAATGCTGGACCCTTTAAAACCATTTGTAGTGTTTTAAAAGCATGTGTTGTTACTAACTGTGGTAAAGCAACTCATCAAATCATTATAATAAGATTTGCAATTCCTTATAATTCAATTCATTGTCTATGGTCAGTTAAATCTGACTAAACAAACTGAAAAATCAGATCAGATCAATTATAAGATATACATGTCTTATAGATATAATTTCTTTCATTTTATTTGGCTAGTCAGAATACCACAGACATTACAAATCTTAACAAATGAATTAACAAATTCACCAGTCAGCATTAATTTATGTGTATTTGTCTGCATTGCATGGACAAATTATGTAGTTCACTGGACAGAAACCATATTTATGATAGATTAATTAACCATTTGACCAAATTGGACAAAGTGACTGATGAAACACTGAAACACTGATGAAACAAAATGTAAAAAATGCTGTGTGAAATTGCTATTTGTGATTTGCCAAGCAAGTTTTGAATACAACATGAAATGCAGCACACACACATGATCTAACTTGCATATTACATGTAATGAAGCAATAACCAAGATACAAAACAGATGCATGACTCAAAAACAACCAGATGGAAAAGTGGTCACACTACTACTATTACTACTATTAGTACTTCTAGCATTGTTATTACACCGAAACCTCAGAAGTCGAACTTAATTGGTTCCAAAATATCGTTCAAACTCTGATGTGTTCAAGGTTGAAATCAAATTTCCACATAAGATGTAATGTAAACAGGATTAATCCCTTTCCCCCCACCAAATATGTGGAGGACAGAAGAGCTTCTCAAAGAAGAAGTTACTTGTCTGTGAGAGCCAGAAATCTTGCTTGTTTGTGGGTGACTAAATACTTTTTTGCCCCACTGTATATATATATATATATATATATATATATATATACTGTATATGCTATTTCAAATAAATGCTGCGCTGTGTGCTCTTCTATCAGAAAGATTAACTGCTTTTTACACATGGTCTTTACTGATTTAAAAGTCCCAAGAGTATAGCTCTCCATACTTTATGGAAGTAATAAATTAATTTCCCTTTGCCAGCATTATCAGACCCCACAAGGGGCTACTGAACATGATTGTCATCAGCACTCAAACCAAGCCTACGAACCAGCTGATGTAACTACAGGCAGTTCTTATTCACTGGCAGAGCCACTCAGACACATATCCTCTGGGCCTTTTTGTTACACCTATCTCATATACAATATTAAATTGTAGCACAACACCTGCGAAAGCACAATTCCAGCTCATATTCAGCCCTGTCAATTGTGACTCTTTCCATCCATAATCCAGACTGACTCGGTGCTACATAAAGATTCTCCAGCCCTCCAAAATCCTTTTAAAACACAACACAAAATAAACTGCTTTTATGGATATGCAATATGCTAAATGGTCCTTTTATTGCAGGATGCTCAGTGTGGGTTATTGACTGTCAGCAGGAGAGTGGTGTCGTTCCTGACAAACACAGCGTGTAAATACATGGCATCATCTGAGGTAGGCTCTGTGATCTTTCTGTCAGCATGCGCCAACTACAGTCTGACTGCGAGGACAGATTTAGTGCTGAGACTGGAGTGTGCTAAACCCTTGCAGCCAGGGATTCCTACTTAAAAGTACGCTATGAACAAGAGAAAGAGAGTGCAAATGCTGAAGAAGATCAGGATAATAGAGGAGGAAACAAAAGGTTTAAAAAATGTTTTTTTTTTTTTTTCTGTGCTGTCAGTCAAGTAGCTTTGATATGAACCTACAAAATTATGCTTGTCCACAACCAGATTCTGCTCCACAGTCCACAGGGAACTTCTTCCTGACAGCTGAAAATAAGCCCACAGTCAGCCACCTTTATGCAGCAGAGGCCCTGGATAACTGTAATTCATCACAAGACTTTTATTTCTCTCTCTGCGTTATTTTATTCAATATTTTATTTATATGTGCTATTATCTTACATACATTACATTACATACATATATTTACATTATCTATGTATTATACTTCATAATATTGCATTCTGTTCAATTTATCATAGTCTATAAATTATCATATTTTATTTTATTTATTATTTATTTATTTATTTTATTTTATTTAAGTCCGTTCTCTCTTTAAATTTTTATATAGCTTCTGTTTATTTAAACTAGGGTCGGGGGACTCGAGTAGCAAATTTAAGGACCTGAGCCTTGCTTATCTAACACTGATAAAAGACTTGACTTGACTTTGACTAGGTAATCATGAATTGAGACTTAGAATTGAGAAAAATGACTCGAAATGACTTAATTTTTAATTTACTATTTGCATTTCATGCTACACTTGGTACTAGTGTAATGTTTTCTGTTATAAGACTCTGCAGTCTTAACTAACTACATATTCGCTTTTCTCTCCGAGCTTGTGATCTGGATACAATTCACTTCCTTTATTCACCAATTGACTGAGCATGCCAAGCCAATAAACTTAAACATATTTTTACATTATTTTATTAAAATATATATATATTATTTTCACTATTGTCATATATGCTATAGTTATTATAGCATAGTCATATTCTCTATTTTCTTATTATCTATTCAGAATATTACATTTACTCTAAAATATTAGTCTACATATTATTATAGTTTATTTTAATTATTATATTTTGGATATGTTCTCTCTGTTAATATTCATCTATCTTCTGTGTATTAAAACTATTAGTATGAACTTATTAATTAGATAACTTAGTTTAATTCTTACATAACATATAGGCCACCCAAGGATGATGGGATTCTTTTTGAGTCTTGGTACTCCCAAGGTTTCTTCCTTGTAACGTTTAGGGAGTTTTTCCTTGACACTGTCTCCCTAGGCTTGCTCAAATAAGGCAAATGGCCTAGATAATTGTAAATATTTTTTGAGACAATTATCCATTGTAAAAAACAGAAATAAATTTGACTTTGACAATTTAAACGACTTGTTTTCGCATTCCTTCTGTAGACTTGTGTGAAAGTGTAGAAAGTGTGCTACATGTGTTCACCTCAATGTACCAATTTCAATTATTTTATTACTCCAATCCCAAATATCCCACATTTATGAAAGAGGCTAAGCTTTCACTCAAAGAATGAGGTTTCATTAACTGTGCGCAATGTGTAACGTACAGCAGAATGTAGCCACATCTGCAACCTTCCCATTCACCACAAATTAAAATATACACATCACTTCTGATTATTCCAGTCTTTATGTATCAATGAACAGAATTAAACTGATTTGCACCGGCTTAAAGAACCAAAATGGAAAAGCCACAGGCAATTAACTCTAATCCTTTTTGCAACAGATAGGCCTATCTGCTATTTAACACAGACAAATCAAGCAAACAAATTAATGAAACTGTGTTCCTTAGTGAGAGAGACTGGGCTCAAACGGACTATTAGGTGCTCTATTCTTTTCACAGTTAAGCCTACAGATTCCACTATTCAGCAAATTATACACTAGTCAGTCTGCTAATACTGTAAGTTAGCCTACTCTCTCTGGATATCCACAGATCCTGCTAAAACTACATGGGGTGGGTGGTTGTTTGAAAACTGGGTATGGTGTGTTTCAGCCACTGATTGTTGTGCAGTGTATCCTACTTAGAAAGCTGTAGAGGGGTGGGTCGTGCTGTCATTTTCACTAGTCATAAGGTACACTTCAACCTATATATACAAAATTAGAAAGAAAATCAGGACATCCATTGTAGGCTTTTTTAAAGAATTTTAATTGAATCATGGAGGAAAATAAGTATGTGGTCACCCACCACAAGCAAGATTTCTGGCTCTCACAGAACCTGTAACTTCTTCTTTAAGAAGCTCTCTGTGGCCTTACCTGTATTAATGGCACCTGTTTGACCTCGTTATCTGTATAAAAGACACCTGTCCACAGCCTCAAACAGTCAGACTCCAAACTCAACCATGGCCAAGACCAAAGAACTGTTGAAGGAGACCAGGAAGAAAATTGTAGACCTGCACCAGGCTGGGAAGAGTGAATCTACAACAGGCAAGCAGGTTGGTGTGAATAAATCAACTGTGGGAGCAATTGTAAGAAAATGGAAGACCATTGATAATCTTCCTCTATCTGGGGCCCCACGCAAGATTTCATCCCGTGGGGTCAAAATGATCATGAGAACGGTGAGCAAAAATCCCAGAACTACCCAGAGGGACCAGATGAATGACCTGCAGAGAGCTGGGACCAAAGTAACAAAGGTTACCATCAGTAAAACACTATGCCGAGAGGGACTCAGATCCTGCAGTGCCAGACGTGTCCCCCTGCTTAAGCCAGTACATGTCCAGGCCCGTCTGAAGTTTGCCAGAGAGCATATGGATGACCCAGAAGACGTTTGGAAGAATATCATGTGGTCAGATGAAACCAAAATAGAACTTTTTGGTAAAAACTCAACTGGAGGAAAAAGGATGCTGAGTCGCATCCCAAGAACACCAAACCTACTGTGAAGCATCGGGGTGGAAATATCATGCTTTGGGGCTGTTTTTCTGCTAAGGGGACAGGACAACTGATCCGTTTTAAGGGAAGAATGAACAGGGACATGTATCGTGAGATTTTAAGCCAAAATCTCCTTCCATCAGTGAGAGCATTGAAGAACGTGGCTGGATCTTCCAGCATGACAATGATCCCAAAAACACCGCTCGGGCAAAGGAGTGGCTCTGTAAAAAGCATTTCAAGGTCCTGGAGTGGCCTAGCCAGTCTCCAGACCTCAACCCCACAGAAAGTTTGTGGAGGGAGTTGAAAGTCCGTGTTGCCCCAAAACATCACTGCTCTAGAGGAGATCTGCATGGAGGAATTGGCAAAATACCAGCTACAGTGTGTGCAAACCTGGTGAAGACTTACAGGAAACATTTGACCTCTGTCATTGCCAACAAAGGTTATGTTACAAAGTATTCAGTTGAACCAAATTTATTGGCCAAATACTTATTTTCCACCATAATTTACGATTAAATTCTTTAAAAATCCTACAATGTGATTTCCTGGATTTTTTTCTCATTTTATCTCTCATAGTTGAAGTGTACCTATGATGAAAATTACAAATTGTTTGCCCCACTGTACTTAACCAACTTTGCTTATAGTACTATGCTACTTAGTATATCTGCAATTACACATATTTATTAAATTATTTAAATCTAGCCCACAAGTCAGCATACTTATTGTTGTAGCTAATCTTGTCTAATTTGACTTAACCGAATTTCATCAGAGTTCATGCTCCTAAACTGAAATGCATGTGCAAAAGAGCAATGCTAAATGGAGTCAGCAGCAACAGGCACTTCTTTAATGGTCATGTTAAAAAAAATGTATATTATTCAGCCATGGCCACTTCTCTGGTTTGTGTCCATGGTTTCTTTAAACTTCACTTTAAAGCTTTTTATTTTCCTTTGACGCTGCAGCCACGTTCTCCTGTGACAGCGTTCGGCCATTTCTTTAAAAATTTCCACAAATACAGAGTGGCTGCAATATATGCCTTCTAAATTTGTTTGCACAGAGCCATCACCCCAAATATTTATGAGGTCTGTTACTTTGCTATCCTGCCACTGAAAAATGTTCCCTTTCCCGCAGTGCGCATTTATGATGAATGTCTAGTTGGAATGATGTAAAAGTTGCATAAATTCTGATCTCGTATTGCTATATATGGGACTGTGGTAGACTAGTGGGTAAGGTACTGGACTATGGACCAGAAGGTCCAGGGTTCAAATCCCACCTCTGCCAAGCTGCCACTGTTGGGTCCTTGAGCAAGACCCTTAACGCACAATTGCTTGGATTGTAGGATTGTACCAATTGTAAGTCGCTCTGGATAAGGGCGTCTGCTAAATGCTGTAAATGTAAATATATCAGATATGTATCGAATTTCAATACCACATATCCAAATGGGAACTGAACATGTCAGATTCAGTGTGCTTTTTTCTGTTCACACTGCCCCAAAACTAGCATACAGTATTTGTGTCACATATAACAAACAAGATGGGATTTGGGCCCTTTTAGCTGCTGTGTGAATGTAGCCCTAGATTGACTTAGTTTGTAAGTATTATTTGAAAAAAAAAAACCTAAAGAAATCATGGACAGTTACAGCATTTTACAGATTCTTCAATTAGGGGCTCTTTTTACCATCTTAAGTTTTGAAAAAACATAATTAGTAATAATATTGTTTTAATTATGCAGTTATAATTATTAAAAGTAAAAACTTCATGATGGCTGAACTGAGCTTATATAGAATTTAAATACTATTTTTTGCCAAGTGGCTCAGCAAAACAACACATTATGTGTTGGTAATGATGGGTTGCGATAACGATACTGATAATGTTGACTTTTTGAAGAAAAAAGATGCTAAGTCATGGATTTGCTAATGCTAGTCAACAGCTAGTAATAAGATGTATAATATAGTAGAAGATTATTTATTTTACATATAAATAATGTGAACATTTCATTTTTTAAATGGTGATGATGCTGATTAAACTTAGTCTATGATCAGGAGGAATACAGTATTAAATTATTCACATTTCCACACATCAAACTGACACTCTTCTCTCATGGCTAACGTGTTCCCTTGTCGGTCTTTGTTTCCATAGTTACAACATAAACAAACTTTACCTTTAAGAAAACTCCATGTTTATCGCCCCAAACATTAGTTAACAAAACTAATGTTTGGGGCGATAATATATTGTTCAAAGCTATGCAAAAGTTGTATAGATATGAACAAAAATACTACATTCTGTGTCTTTTAATTTATGGTAAAAATATAAATGAATTGGTCACTTATTATCATTTTATTAGAGCAGAGAAGTTTTAAAATCTGGATTGGGGACAAGAGCAAAGCAGTGTTGCTTAAAACGTGAAAAAATGGAAATCACAATGATATAAAATTATATAATATAAATAATACTTATGTTGTAATAAAGTATTTCTGACATGAATTTGTAACCTGGTGAAAAGTTCTCCTAATTGAAGAATCACCCATATCATAATCCAAATTCATGGGACCATGACATGTCATTCTCGCTGTGTATTAAGAAATTATTTATTGTCTCTCTTGTAGTTCAGGAAAGTTCAAATTTGTATTGGTTTTACAAAGTAAAGCATCAAAGGTAAGCTAATGAGTTATGTGATTACTTTTTCCAGAAAGTAATGAGTAAAATTATCCCATTACGTTTCCAGGGAGGGAGCTAGTCATTTATAATGAATTATATTTTTCTGAGTAATTACCTCAGCTGATCACCGATAAAAGCAAAACATCAGCTACACTGTGATCTGCTACACATAGTGCTTGCATGAAAACAGCCTAATGAGGCGTGATGATTTTTATGCCACATTACTAGTCATACTCCAATGCAATATGAATGCAAGGGAAGAAGGAAATGTGATTGCTTTACGCATGCATTAGCAAGGTCTTGCGTGAAAGCACAGGCCTATTTTTCTCAAAAGCGACAACCTTATAATATGTTTCAGGCCGTATAACTGCTCACTATAGTTATGACTGTGCCCTGACTGTGACCACAATCACGGCTCTAGTTGGGAAGATGATACAGAGTATCTTGTGAGTTTTTAAGTAATTTATTTTTATTTAACCCCAAATCAGAAAAAAGTTGGGATGGTATGGAAAATTTTTCTTTGCGGTCAACTTCTCTTCATTTGTTAATAAACATCCATTCCTGCATTACAGGGTTTTTTTTGGAACACATTCCAAAAAAAGTTGGGACAGGGACAATTTAGGTCTAGTAATGAGGTAAAAAATTAGCTTATGTTGCTCTAAAATCTAAATGTACTTCTTTGTACATTCATCAAACTTCTTTGAAGTTTGTTTAATTACTTAATATAAATAACACCAAACCTGGATCCCTTAGCAATTGAAAAATGAACACAGTTTGACTATTACCCTATCTGGATACATTTACATTTACAGCATTTAGCAGACGCCCTTATCCAGAGCGACTTACAATTGGTACAGTTTTACAATCCAAGCAGTTGTGGGTTAAGGGCCTTGCTCAAGGACCCAACAGTGGCAGCTTGGCAGAGGTGGGATTCGAACCCTGGACCTTCTGGTCCAGAGTCCAGTGCTTTAACCACTAGGCTACCACAGTCCCATAGTCCCACAGATCATTTTATGATCGAAAGAAGCCAAATGTTGCTTTCAATTAACAATGTCTGAGTACAACTGCTATGTAAGGTGGGGGATACATCATGATTTCACCTTGCAGAAATGATTGCTTTGCAAAATTGTATAACAGCCAACCAATAAGAGGCAATTTTACAGCACCAGGTATGCCCTATAGTAAACTCAATATTTCCTTGTGATGCCTCTGCCTCCTTTTCCTATTGAAAAATTGTCCAATTTACCACCCAGACCAGGCCTTATTTGTGAGACAGCATTCCAAGAAAGAACAAAGCTGCTCTAAAAAAGAGGGCTAGCCCTAGTCTTTATTAGCTCATTCATTATTTATATGCTGGTATGAGTGTAAACAAACATAATGGAACATATTATACTATATACAGTGCATACTTCTCTCAGTGGGCCAAAGCAGCATGATACAAACAGGCCTCTAGTATTTCAAATGTGTTGTTCTACCTCTGGCAAAAAATATATGGAATCACCATACTATTATAATGCTCACCCAGCTTTTTTTACATCAATGCAACTCCACAAATCACAGGCATTAAACCAAACAACTGTAGTTTATTAGCTGAATGTTCTGGCTTCATAAAGCATTTCTCAAGCAAACTGTTTAATTAATGGCATTTTCTTTTCAGGTCAAATAGAAGAAAAACAAAATCACTCAGTGCCGCAGTTTTTTTAACAGCCTGCATTCTTTGAGACATGGAATTGGATGATGAAAAACAATATTCTACACAGAGCTAGCTTCAACTTTCTTTAATAGCAGATCAGCTTTGCGGGGTGGAACCTTGGCCTGGACTTAAAATTTCCACAATTTTCTTGGATTGAAATTCAGACTGTTTGGTGGCCATGTAACTGAGTTGGTGTGTTTAGAGAAGTTACCCATGTTTGTGTGTCTTATTTTTCACTACTTATTGTAACAAGCTGTACATGAAGTTCGTAAGTGTATGTGTCTGTCCTGTTGTAAGTCGTACCCCCACTACCTGTATATTCTCTGTGACCTATAACTGTATAAACTGGTTCACATTCATTCGTTCAGTCTCCGTTTCATCTGGCTGATCTTCTGTGTTGTTGGTAATGCTGACTATCAATGCAGGGTCGTAACAGTACATCACTGTATTTTCTATAATTATTGTGAATTTCCATAAATTTCACAAGTTTTTATCATGAGTATTACAGTTTAAGCTTTCGTTGCTACGACATTAGGGATTAGGGATTTTCAGCGGTATCTCTGACGAACTTGTGTATCGTTTGCACACAGTTTGCTTGTGAAAAACCCTTAATATTTCAATTACAGCAGCCTAAATAGATTGAGTGAACTATTGTGTTTTCCACCATATGTACAGTGGTGGGTAAAAGTTTGTGAACCCTTTAGAATTGTATATATTTCTGCATAAATATGACCTAAAACATCATCAGATTTTCACACAAGTCCTAAAAGTAGATAAAGAGAACCCAGTTAAACAAATGAGACAAAAGTATCTACTTGGTCATTTATTTATTGAGGAAAATAATCCAATATTACATATTAGTGAGTGGCAAAAATATGTGAACCTTTGCTTTCAGTATCTGGTGTGACCCCCCTGTGCAGCAATAACTGCAACTAAACGTTTCCTGTAACTGTTGATCAGTCCTGCACACCGGCTTGGAGGAATTTTAGCCCATTCCTCCATACAGAACAGCTTCAGCTCTGGGATGTTGGTGGGTTTTCTCACATTAGCTGCTCGCTTCAGGTCCTTCCACAGCATTTTGATTGGATTAAGGTCAGGACTTTGACTTGCCATTCCAAAACATTAACTTTATTTTTCTTTAACCATTCTTTAATCATGATTTGGTAGAACCATTCTTTGGTAGAAAGATTTGTGTGTTTAGGGTCATTGTCTTGTTGCATGACCCACCTTCTCTTGAGATTCAGTTCATGACTTCATGTACAGATGTCCTGACATGTTCCTTTAGGATTCTCTGATATCATTCAGAATTCATTGTTCCATCAATGATGGCAAGCCGTCCTGGCCCAGATGCAGCAAAACAGGCCCAAACTATGATACTACCACCACCATGTTTCACAGATGGGATAAGGTTCTCATCTGGAATGCAGTGTTTTCCTTTCTCCAAACATAATGCTTTTCTTTTAAACCAAAAAATTGGTCTCATCCATCCACAAAGCATTCTTCCAACAGCCTTCTGGCTTGTCAATGTGATTTTTAGCAAACTGCAGACAAGCAGCAATGTTCTTTTTCTTACCCTGGGCTCCTTTGTGACCTCGCCAACTATTACACGCCTTGCTCTTGGAGTGATCTTTGTTGGTCAACCACTCCTGGCGAGGGTAACAATGGCCTTGAATTTCCTCCATTTGTACACAATCTGACTGCCTGTGGATTGGTGGAGTCCAAACTCTTTAAAATGGTTTTGTAACCTTTTTCAGCCTAATGAGCATCAACAACGCTTTTTATGAGGTCTTCAGAAATCTCCTTTGTTTGTGCCATGATACACTTCCACAAACGTGTTGTGAAGAGCAGACTTTGATAGATCCCTGTTCTTTAAATAAAACAGGGTGCCCACTCACACCTGATTGTCATCCCATTGACTGACAACACCTGACTCTAATTTAACTTTCAAATTAACTGCTAATCCTTGAGGTTCACATACTTTTGCCACTCACCAATAGGTAATATTGGATCATTTTCCTCAGTAAATAAATGACCAAGTATAATATTTTTGTCTTATTTGTTTAACTGTTTTCTCTTTATCTACTTTTAGGACTTGTGTGAAATCTGATGATGTTTTAGACCATATTTACGCATTAATGTTTGTGCGTTCCCAAACTTTCAAGCAACACTTTAACATGAGGAAAGCCTTTTTTTATCACTGCCACTCTTTTGTATTTAAATGTAAAGACTCTCTTTCTACAACAGCGACAAATCATATTTTTCATTGTGCATTAGATAACACTTCAGATAACAGCTCAAATGACTTCAATATAAGGTAATGACTTATCTTCTAAACTCATTATGGTTCTGCCAACACTGAACACTGCAAACTACTGCTGCTGATGCGATCTTCACTTTACTTTAACATTTCTGACATACTACAGCGGAATGACAAACCACAGTTTGTTGATGGAAGGGTTTTACAAGTAGCCCACCTTGTGTTACAGAAGTATTTAAAAGACTTCAGAGACATGGCCACAGGAAAAAAAAGCATGACCCCACATCCATTTTGATTACCCTTTCATCTTCTGGTAGACTGCAGGTGCATTAACCTGGCAAATGCTCTGCTCCTTTCCATATCCATGACTTTACAGTAGATCAGTTCACAAGCTCTATCCCAGCAAATCACCATAGTAACATTCACATAGTAACATTTAGATGATTTTTAATGGTATGTTCTGCATTCAGGTCTGGTGGTCATCACCTGTTCTGCCCTAGTGTACAGTGTTGAGATTTTATCAGAATATGAATGAGCATTGGAGGTGGTGGTACGTGATGGTAAGATGGAGAGATGGCAGGTTCTGGCACGCATTCACATTTGCTGCCTTTGAAAGTTCTTTTCAATTTTGAATTTGTAGATTTGTAGATTTACCATAAAAATCAAATCTCACACACAGTAAACTACAGAATTATTGGCACCCGTGCTTGGCAAAAAAGTTAGTCCTTGTAGGTGAATCGCTTAAACATGAGCCGTCACTTGGAGATAAAGCTAACAAACTAAATGCATTCCATAATAAAAGCCATCCTGAAAATACATGTTGTTGTTTTTGTGTATGTACCTTGTCTTGCTATACTTGTGAGGACCAAATGTCCCTATGATGATAGGAAAACTTTGACTGGTGAGGACTGTGTTTCTGGTTTTCACTGCTTTAACTGCTTTTTTTGTACAAAAAATTACACAGCTTTTATAATCCAAATGTTTATAAAAAGGTTACTGAGGTTAGGGTTAGAGGTGGGTGTCAGTGTAGGTGTAGTTTTAATTAGCTGCAGTAGTGCTTCTTTGTCATTCATGTCAATTGAAAGTCCTCACAAGAATATTAACACAAATGTGTGTGTGTGTGTGTGTGTGCTAAACAAAAAACACATTTCACCCATGCTTTTGGCGCTTACTGCAATCTCATTTTGCCAATATAACAATATTATATTGGCAAAACTGATTACGAACAATTACGTCTTCTATAATGCTACAATGAGAAACTAGAACAAAGAATCTGAATCACTTCTCACACCACACTAGATCTCTTTTATTGTGGATGTGAGGATTTTCAGACATGAATCTTTTTTCAAAGCCATCGTCTGATTTATGACACTAATCCACTTTTGGCTCATTTATGGGAATGTAGTGGTATCGTGGTTAAGGAACTAGAATGTGGACTAAAATTTCTTTAAATTTCTTTAAAGAATTTCTATTCTTTAAATTAGTTTTTTCTTTGAATTATTCTATTTAGCTTCTGTGTATTTAAATTATTACTATGAAATTATTAAGTGTAATTCTTAAGTACAATATATCATCTATGCTACCCTGGTCCCTTTTTGAGTCATGTTCCTCCTAAGGTTTCTTCCTTATAACATTTAGGGAGTTTTTCCTTGCCACTGTTGCCCTAGGCTTGCCTAGTTGGGGATTTGGGTCTAGATATTTGTAAATCTGCTTTGAGACAATGCTCCATTGTAAAAAGCGCTATAGAAATAAATTTGACATGCAATTGATTTGGTGAACTTCATGCTTTTGGTAAATGCCTTGCTGTTCACAGGATAATTTGTTTTGATTGGCTGTTATCTTATCTTACCTTATCTTATCTTATCTTATCTACTAAACGTCTTTCTAGTAATTATCTGGGAATTGTATCAGATCAGGTACTTTACTAGGATTTATTTATTTATTTATTTATTGTACATACCCATTATGTGACAATTAAATTTCTTTGGTAAAGGTGTAAGAGGTAAAACACACTAGATCGTGTTGTACTCTATTATGCATATAGCACTGTTCCTCATGCAACTCTATAATATTTCCAATATTTAACCTGCATGCAGAAACTACGCTTGCTCTTTGTACTACTAATTGTGAGTTCAATCCATCAATCTTCCACTGTTGTGCCCTTCAGCAAGGCAGTAGTATTTCCAGTTGGAAGTTGCTCTGGATAATGGTGTCGGATAAACACTGTAAATTATGTTTGTATTTCTTATTGTATATTGTGGTGTCTTTAAGCTGTGTCTGTATTAAAAGTGTTTCAGTGTTTTACACTCACCTATAACACATAACCTGGTCAGATATGTATATTGTATCCCTGGTTAAATCGATTTAATACTTGTAATTACTTGCCTGTTGGACAGGTTTCTTATTTTAATTAGGCAGACAAGGAGGCACAAATTTCTATGTAGACCAATGAGAAGCTTGTTTCACTGATAAGAACATGTTTCTGTTATAAAGCTACACATTTCTGCAGTGGTCAGCATACCTATCTGTAAAAACAAGAATGACTCAAAGAACAAATATTGATCTTTCTATCTGACATAATTTTCCCTCTTCGATCGTGAAGGCAAATGCAAGCAGTAGAAGTGGTATTTCCATTTGGGATGTGCCATGATATGCTCTACAAAGACAGTCACTCAAGAGTCAATATAAAGTTTGCTTACTAAATCAAAATATATGCATTTATTGACAGAAGCCAGGGTTCCACATTATCACAACTCAGAGGTTGTGGTACGCTATGCAGGTAAAGGTAAACATGCAAGTTGGCTAGACCTACAGTGGGGCAAAAAAGTATTTAGTCAGCCACTGATTGTGGAAGTTCTCCTACGTAGAAAGATGAGTGTAACGCCGGCTTTGGATAAAGGAGACAAACGCGGATGGCTGAGTCGAAAACTGCGGGTTTTAATACAAAACCAGAAATGCAGAGTAACACGGAGTACCAACTGGATACAGACGAACGAAGAAGGAGAGGATGAGGAGAAGAAGACGGATCGAAGAGTAGGAACACAGGGAGACATGGACGAGCGCAGAGATGAGGTAGGGAACTAAGTGAATTAGCAGGGAAGGATGGAAGAAGGAGGGTTTAAATAGAGGCAATAATGAGAACCAGGTGGACATAATCAGAAGGTCGGGAAAGAGGAGCCTTCTAAAACGCGGGCGTGACAATGAGAGAGGTCTCTAATTTTCATCATAGGTACACTCCAAATATGAGAGACAAAATGAGAAAAAAAATCCAGGAAATCACATTGTAGAATTTTTTAAGAATTTAATTGTAAATCATGGTTAAACATAAGTATTTGGTCACCCACAAACAAACAAGATTTCTGGTTCTTACAGACCTGTAACAACTTCTTTAAGAAGCTCTTCTGTCCTCCACTCGTTACCTGTATTAATGGCACCTGTTTGACCTCGTTATCTGTATAAAAGACACCTGTCCACAGCTTCAAACAGTCAGACTCCAAACTCAACCACGGCCAAGACCAAAGAGCTGTCGAAGGACACCAAGGAAGAAAACTGTAGACCTGGACCAGGCTGGGAAGAGTGAATCTACAATAGACAAGCAGGTTGGTGCGAAAAAAATAAATGTGGGAGCAATTGTAAGAAAATGGAGGACATACAAGGCCATTGATAATCTCCCTCGATCTGGGGCCCGATGCAAGATCTCATCCCGTGGGGTCAAGATGATCATGAGAACAGTAAGCAAAAATCCCAGAACTACAAGGAGGGACCTGCAGAAAACTGGGACCAACGTAACAAAGGCTATGATCAGTAACACATTACACCGAGAGGGACTCAGATCCTGCAGTGCCAGGCGTGTCCCCCTGCTTAAGCCAGTACATGTCCAGGCCTGTCTGAAGTTTGCCAGAGAGCATATGGATGATCCAGAAGAGAATTGGGAGAATATCATGTGGTCAGATGAAACCAAACAAAACTTTTTGGTAAAAACTCAACTCGTCATGTTTGGAGGAAGAAGAATTCTGAGTTGCACCATACTTACTGTGAAGTATGGGGGTGGAAACCTCATGCTTTGGGGCTGTTTTTCTGCAGAGGGGACAGGACGACTGATCCGTGTTAAGGGAAGAATGAATGGGGCCATGTATCGTAAGATTTTAAGCCAAAACCTCCTTCCATCAGTGAGAGCATTGAAGATGGAATGTGGCTGGATCTTCCAGCATAACAATGATCCCAAACACACCGCTAATGAGCCTAGCCAGTCTCCAGACCTCAACCCCATAGAAAATTTGTGGAGGGAGTTGAAAATCCATGTTGCTCAGTGACAGCCCCAAAACATCACTGCTCTAGAGGAGATCTGCATGGAGGAATGGGCCAAAATATCAGCTACAGTGTGTGCAAACCTGGTGAAGACTTACAGGAAACGTTTGACCTCTGTCATTGCCAACAAAGGTTATGTTACAAAGTATTGAGTTGAACTTTTGTTATTGACCAAATACTTATTTTCCACCATGATTTACATTTAAATTCTTTAAAAATCCTACAATGTGATCCTGGATTTTTTTTCTCATTTTGTCATAGTTGAAGTGTAGCTATGATGAAAATTACAGCCCTCTCTCATCTTTCTAAGTAGGAGAACTTGCACAATCAGTGGCTGACTAAATACTTTTTTGTCCCACTGTATTTTTAATCAAACCTTATCCTAATCAAACCTTATCCTATCCAGTCCTGTCATTTATTTTTTTTTAATTTAAAAATAGATTCACACATCCACTTACTTCTTTAGAGGGAAATTTAGCACTGCAGAATTATTGGTTGCTAAACTCAGTACACTGGTGAAGAGCCTAGTAGTTTTGGGTCATCATGGCAGTTTAGTTTGACATGGATTTAAAAAACACATTAACTAGATGAAGATGAACTGTAATGTGACTTATGGTTTGGGCTTCCCAGATGTTCATGAACACACCATAAATTCACCACACTCAAGGTACACATGTGCAACAATCACAAAGCATAATGACAGTGAGAGCATGTCAGCAGGGTGAAACTCCTCTAAAGTATATCATTAAGTCCTAAACACAGCAGTATAACGCTTTCGCTTCTCTAGTATAGCACTTGACATCGCACAGAATGGAAAAGAAATCAAAAGGCAATTTGAAACAGTGATGAGGATGTGGCCTTTTGACAGTTTACACTTTTTAAAAGGAGACTTCTAAATATTGGTGTAGAATGTTGAGGACTTTTTTAAAGGCATGGTATTACTGAGAAATCTTCCCTTACTAATTTCCTGCAGTATATTCAACTTTTCTACTGTATGTGTATTTTCCCCATGTGAATGCCCTTCTGAATCCATATAGACTTTATTAGGTACACCTCCTTTTTTTTACACACATAGAAGGCTAATTGAGAACCAATAACGACAAGTTCTGAGCAAAGTTTTTCTAAGCAACTGAAAGCCTCTCTCACATTGGCTAATGTTAATGTTCATGTCAATGTTGGAGTCCACCAGCAGAAGAACACTGAACAAATGGTGTGCATGGCAGGGTTGCAAGGAGAATGCCACTGCTCTCCAAAAAGAACATTGCTGCTCGTCTGCAGTTTGCTAAAGATCAAGTGGACAAGCCAGAAGACTATTGGAAGAATGTTTTGTGGAAGGATGAGACCAAAACAGAACCAAAACAGGTTTAAAAGGAAAGCGTTATGTTTGGAGAAAGGAAAACACTGCATTTCATCATAAGAACCTTAATCTGTAAAACATGGTGGTGGTAGTATCATGGTTTTGGCCTGTTTTGCTCCATTGATGGACTAATGAATTCTGAATTATATCAGAGAATTCTAAAGGGAAATGTCAGGACATCTGTCCATGAACTGAATCTCAAGAGAAGGTGGGTCATGCAGCAAGACAACAACCCTAATCACACAAGTCGTTCTACCAAAGAATGGTTAAAGAAGAATAAAGTTCACATTTTGGAATGGCCAAGTCAAAGTCCTGACCTTAATCCAATCGAAATGTTGTGGAAGGACCTGAAGCGAGCAGTTAATGTGAGGAAACCCACCAACATCCCAGAGTTGAAGCTGTTCTGTACGGAGGAATGGGCTAAAATTCCTTCAAGCTGGTGTGCAGGACTGATCAACAGTTACCGGAAACGTTTAGTTAGACATTTAGTTCAGCAAAACACCAGATACTGAAAGCAACGATTCACATACTTTTGCCACTCACTAATATGTAATATTGGATCATTTTTCTCAATAAATAAATGACTAAGTATAATATTTTTGTCTCATTTGTTTAGCTGGGTTCTCTTTATCCACCTTTTGGACTTGATGATATTTTAGGTCACATTTATGCAGACATCTAGAAAATTCTAAAGGGTTCACAAACGTTTAAGCACCACCGTATGTATCCTTAATTTATGAAGGAGATATGTTCCCACAAATCCATCTATGCATCATGAATCAATGAGTTTAATATAGCCCATACTGTATTATAGTGGAGTCAACCTTATTGTATAAAACACTTATGCTTTAATCTACAGTTGGCCAAAATCATAACACAAAGCTTATTTTATAATAAATTGTTGAAAATTTCAAGTTATTTAGTGAGTAATGGATTGGAAAGTGAAAGCAAAACACTTACTCTATTGGTGTACTCACGGCCCTAGTTGCTAATGCTAACTGCTCAGCTTGAAAGTGATCCGGAGTACATTCAGTTCAACCATTTTTGAACCCATGGGGACTTATTTGCACTAAAATACAGTACTGCAGATGTAAAAATAAAGAAAAATAAACACAGCAGAGATCTTCACTGAGCAATCGCTATTGTGAATCTGAATCACTAAATCATTGTGTACTGAGTCATGAATCATGAATCGAGTTTCAGCTGTAAGAAGTTGCATGGCTTGGCAAGTTTAAGCCAGTGTGTTGAGTACCAAGCCAACGAAAACTTTTTCAAGTCAAAATGCTTCGAGAACTGAATTTGACAAGTTCTGAGGTGGTTGAGAGCCAAGATACCACTGTAGATGCAACTTGTAGTCCATCTCTTCCTCTACGTACTTGTTAGTTCCCATTACTCTGTTCTCTAACGGCCAGGACCCCCACTGGAAAACAACAGATCAGGTACTGTTTGGGTGGTGGATCAATCTGCAGTGGCTGGTGGTGTGTTAGCGTGTGGTGTACAGGTATGAGTGGCTCAGACTCAGCAGTGCTACTGGAGTTTTTAAACACCTGTGTGTCACTGGTGGACTGAAAATAGTCCACTAACCAAAAAAAGTCCATCCATCAGCATCCTGTAGGTAGAGGAAATGACTAACACAAACTGTACCATACCAGATGATCTGCTGTCCCTGACTTTACATCTACAAGAGTGTGCAATATGGTACTGTCTAATAGAGTGCACAGTGAGGGAACATAGATGTAATTGTAGAACTACATTTAGTGTAGAACTAAGTGCATCTACATGGTAAGTGGAACTGATAAAATGGACAATGAGTGTAGAAAAAAGGAGGTCTACCTAATAGATTGATTTGTGAATGTAATTATTGTTATGCCTTCTCTAGCCTTAATATGCACATTATTATTTTTTGTTTGGGATCTTAGTGAATCAGGGCTTGGGTTCACAATAAACAGAATACAATACACTATAATAAGAAGAAGCCCTGATGCACAGCAAGGTAAACATCTTACCTAATAACAGAAGACACAAGAAGGTTCATTTTCCTGAGGTTGCACTCATATTACTAGGACCTGATTATAATATTAAATGACGCATGTACATGTACAAATCACAACAACTGCCGTATTCAGTACACATTTCACATTCAGTACATTATCTCACACAGGATGAGATTTGGGGGTACAATAGTTCTACAGCTGTGCTTTGCAGAGAGCACAGACCTTAACTACTTTGTGATCGACAAAGTATTTGAACCTGAATAAAGGCCTAAATGCTGTTAAGGGAGAACTGTGTCAGTCTTACTGATGGCTAAGTTGTAAAGGGTACTGTGTGTGCTATTTCAGGCAATAATTTCAGCAGGAGTGTCTATTTATGTCGATATTCTGTCACTGATGGAGCTGCTTTGTGGAACTCCTAAAAGCTATCTGACAATACACATCCATGGCAGTATTTTGTCAGTGCCTCTTGATTTCTTCACATGAACTATGATTCACTTTTTAACCGAATAGTCATTAGTCTGCCTGGCTTATCTCCTTAAAAGGATATAATATGTAAAAAGAACTGTGTCTCAGGATCTATTTATCAGTCATTTACTACAGAAGAATCGCCTTACTTATTCAGAGCTAAACAGATGCAAATTGAATTCAAACATCAGGGAAGAGATGCTAATACTGACTGTACTCAGGGCTATGGAGCTTAGTGATCATGCACTGCAGATCTTCAGCTGCGTTAGACTACTCTTATACTAGCAGGCAGAATCCAAGCAATGGTGATGTATTTCAACTTATTTTGTTCTTAAAATAAAAAAATAAGCTCAGTTGCATCTGATTTTCAAGGTTGCACAATTATTTCAAGACAAAAATGTGTCTCACACCTCTACATACAAGTACACAGATCTGCCTTATGCTGTTGTGTAATAGACACAATCTCAATGAAGTCTCATTAGAACCCACTAAAACAAGGAAACACATTGGAAGCACATGGACATGTTTTCAGAGATCACAAACATGTACAACGTAGCTCCCTAGTTGGTTTTCCCTAGCAAACGCAGAATTTGTGCCATGCTGAAAGATATGTACCACATGCATGCTGTTTCCTTTGCATATTTAATTTCTCTCTTTCTTGGGATTTATAGCCACTTCAAACAGAGGGTGCAGAATCGTTAGGAATTTCAGAACTATAACTCAGTAGGAATGATTTCTGTAAGTCTGAAGAATTTAAGCCGGATTTGTTCTTTGTCCTTGGTTATTTTCTACACTCGCGTGCAAATGTTGTTTTGGCTACACCACTGTAGCTATGAAAGCACAAAATACATTCTGTGAATATTATGTGTGTTTCTTATATTGAACATTTAATTACTGGTTTGCTTTTAAAGAATGATGAGAATTAAATGCATATTCAAGCCACATTATCCAAATGTACCCTATTCCAAGAACTTACTCATATATATACACATACACACACACACTGCCTGGCCAAAAAAAGAGGTCACCACCTGGATTTAACTAAGCAAATAGTTAAATAGTTAAAAAAGAGCCTCCCATCGGATAATTACTGAATTGGTGATTATGTTTCTGCTGGCGACAAGTTCTTGAACCCTAACTGATGCAGTGAGTAGCTTCTCATTTGTTAAACAACCAACATCCTGTGGTCATAGAAAAGATGTTTCTCTGTTTCAGAAGGGTCAAAGAGTGGTTCAGGGGGCATGAGACATCATTTTCACACATGGATTGGCCACCACAGAGTCCAGACCTGACCTTGAAGACTTTGCGCAGAGGTCCAAATCTCCCATCATCAACACATCATCTTGGGGAAAAATTAATGCAACTCTGGACAGAACCTCTTCTGCAATGTCACAACATTTATGTCTGTCCAGAGTCTTTTCCACGACCACAGCATGTGTCTTTCGACATGGATGTTTAACCAATGAGAAGCTACTCACTGCATCAGTTAGGGTTAAATACATAAATTTTTATCCACTGCAACAGCAAAAGGTTTGATATCTTGTGATTCCATCCATGCAATAAGTTTTAACCTTGTGGGGATATTTTGCTGAACTCCACAAGGACAGTTGTTTTTCTTACCTTTTTCCATTTGAAAAACCTCAAGAGCCAAAAGATTAGCTTGAGGTTACTGAGGTTAGGGTGTTGATTAGGTTTAGCATTACTTAGCTGCTGTGATATTACGTCAATGGAAAATGCCCTCAATGATAGAAAGACAAATATGTGTGTGTGAAGTGACCAAATGTGCAGTTATATTTGGCATTGCGCTGCAGGTACTTGTGTGTAAGAGTCTGCATTTTGAAAAGCAACGTTCACATACGTGATTGCCAACATTTAGTGTGCCTGGAAGGTTAGCTGGCATTTTCATTGAGCTGGACTCCCTATGAGTTTCTGTGTTGAATTGTCTACTATGACCTCATACTTAAAGGCATAAGGTATGAGGATCTGCTTTTATGTGGATTTATAAATAATGACTAACCTGCCTGGATTGAAATCATCTTATATGTGAGTCATGTAACACACACTTCTCGGTATATGATTTGAGACATACAGTATACACTGCTATCAGTTTATATGTGATACTGCCTCCACTGTTTGCTCTGGTATTGCACCATGTGGATGTGTTACATTAACTTTTGAGGAGGCACTGTGCTGAACGAACGGAAGTGGGTGGTGATGCTCTACATTTACTCTGTGAAATTTTGTCGTAACCAAAATCCTGGGAGTTGTTTTAATTTGGTGTTTAAACCTGCACTCTTACTTAAGTACAAATGTAAAGATTTTCACTCCGCTTGACTCACTTGCTTCGCTTCTAATTAGATTTTCTCTGAGGTTTAAATGTCCTTCCCTTGTCCATGAAGTGCACTTTACTGTCTAAAGATAATGCATGTATTTCCTGCTGATTTGTACTTTATAGGAAGCATGAGGAAATGCTTAAAAGGTGTAAGACAACACAGTTCAGGTTAAAGGTATATGGAAAATGCTGTAAATGTAAGTTAATGTAAATGTGATTTATGTAAAAAGTGCATTAAAGGTTTGTACAAAATTCTAATTCCTAATTCTTATATGTACGCACACACACACAGACACACACACACACAAACATATATATATATATATACATATACAGTGGGTCAAAAAAGTATTTAGTCAGTCACTGATTGTGCAAGTTCTCCAAATTAGAAAGATGAGAGAGGTCTGTAATTTTCATCATAGCTACACTTCAACTATGAGAGACAAAATGAGAAAAAAATCCAGGAAATCACATTGTAGGATTTTTAAAGAATTTGATTGTAAATTATGGTGGGAAAATAAGTATTTGGTCACCCCACAAACAAGCAAGATTTCTGGCTCTCACAGACCTGTAACTTCTTCATTAAGAAGCTCTTCTGTTCTCCACTCGTTACCTGTATAATGGCACTGTTTGACCTCGTTATCTGTATAAAAGACACCTGTCCACAGCCTCAAACAGTCAGACTCCAAACTCAACCATGGCCAAGACCAAAGAGCTGTCGAAGGACACCACCCCCTGGAGAAAATTGTAGACCTGCACCAGGCTGGGAAGAGTGAATCTACAATAGGCAAGCAGGTTGGTGTGAATAAATCAACTGTGGGAGCAATTGTAAGACACACAAGACCACTGATAATCTCCCTTGATCTGGGGCTTCATGCAATATCTCATCCCGTGGGGTCAAAATGATCATGAGAACGGTGAGCAAAAATCAGAACAGAACTACACGCAGGGACCTGATGAATGACCTTGCAGAGAGCTGGGACCAAAAGTAAAAAGCTACCATCAGTAACACCCACTATACAAGAGGGACTCAGATCCTGCAGTGCCAGGCGTGTCCCCCTGCTTAAGCCAGTACATGTCCAGAATATCACGTGGTCAGATGAAACTAAAATAGAACTTTTTGGTAAAAACTCAACTTGCCGTGTTTGGAGGAAGAAGAATTCTGAGTTGTGCCATACCTACTGTGAAGCATGGGGGTGAAAACCTCATGCTTTGGGGCTGTTTTTCTGCAAAGGGGACAGGACAACTGATCCGTGTTAAGGGAAGAATGAACGGGGCCATGTATCGGGAGATTTTAAGTTGTTATTGACCAAATACTTATTTTCCACCATAATTTACAATTAAATTATTTAAAAATCCTACAATGTGATTTCCTGGATTTTTTTTCTCATCTTGTCTCTCATAGTTGAAGTGTAGCTATGATGAAAATTACAGACCTCTCTCATCTTTCTAAGTAGGATAACTTGCACAATCAGTGACTGACTAAATACTTTTCTGTCCCACTGTAGAAAGGGGAAAAGGGAGACAGAGTAGATAATGGAAAGAAAAAGAGAATATGGGACAAAGATGAAAAGAAAGACAGAGTTCAGCAGAGTAAAGGTGAGCAAGATGGAGGAGGACAAGAAAGAAAAGCAGCGGCTGAAGGGTATAAGCGTCCTAGAAAGAACAAACTGCAGAGGGGAGGGGTAATAGAATGTGAGACAGAATGTTTGGTTCATAACCCTACTGCTTTGTCACAAAGATGCCATGTTTCTGGAGTATAGTATCAATTACTGTACATATTACAGTGTTTAAGAAGAAGGGAGGTTCTCTGAACATGTTTGCATGGGTTTTAGCAATATCAAACCTATATTAACAGATTCAGCAAAAGTACATAATTTACATATGTACAGGTTTGCACAATTTTCCTTCAGCATTATATATATATATATATATATATAGAGAGAGAGAGAGAGAGAGAGAGAGAGAGAGAGAGAGAGAGAGAGAGAGATTTTATTTCCTATTACAAATATTAAAGTGAACGGATATTGATTGGATGACTGGTGCATACCTTTACTTCACATGAAAGATATTAAGAACATTTGATCTAAATACAATTCTAGATATTTAAGGTACAAAGAATCACTTGGATGTACAGAACTAATACAGCGAAGTGTTTCTGTTTGTGATTGTGGATAATTTAATGCAGTAATCTGTTTTAAACAAGATGCACTTCTAGTGGACCTTCATAACTAATTCATAAGCATTACATAAGCCTTAATTAAGTAATCCTAAAGTGTTTATACAATTTTTTTTGCAAAGCTTGTGACTTGGCAGAGATTTTGTACAGGATGTGACACAAAAGTGATAAAAAGGCATATATTTTAAAGCACACCAAAGACAGCTTGTTCTCACTGAATAAATGAAACCAATATGAAGGACTGTTCCTAAGCAAAGTATAGCTGCTATAACAATATATATTTAAGCATCAATTTGATGTCCTAAAAGTGATTTTCAATTTTCCCCACTGACATGAAGCATGTAACGTGCTCTGAATAGATGATTTTTGGACCCTAGATGTGATATACGTCAACATTTAAATTCATGCTACACCCCATTTTAATATCCCAGATAAAGAAGACAAATATAATGAAGACACATAGACAAAAATTTGTGGACACCCCTTCCAATTATTGAGCTCTGCTATTCCAGCAACACTCACTTGTAACACATTCATAACATAAAGCATACATTTCTGGATTCTCCATAGACAAACAGCAGAAGTACAAATGGGTTGTGCTGATACCCCCAGTGACTCTGAATATGACATATTTATAGATTTCCACTTCCAGTCACCAGTTCATCAACTTTCTGACTTGCTTCCCTAAAACAAAGTCCATAGAGAACTGGTTTGCCAACTCTGATTGAGAACCTTGGTGGTGCGTACAGAAACTTAACCTCAGACACCATGGAGAAACAAAACAATCCTCAGTTGAGTTGATATTAAGGGACCTAATGTGTGCCAAGATTATATCTCGCACACCATTACACCACCACCAGCCTGAACTATTGATACAAGGCAGAATGGATCCATGCTTTCATGTAGTTTACATCTATTCTGACCCTACCAATTAAATGTCATGGCAAAAATCGAGACTCATCTGCCAAGGCAACATTTTTTCCAATCTTATATTGTCCAATCTTGGTGACTCTGTGTGAATTGTAGTCTCAGTTGCATGTTCTTAGCTGACAGGAGTGGACTTGTGCTGCTGTTGGGTTGACATGTTGTGCATTTAGAGATGCTCCTCTGCATACCTCGGTTAATGAGTGGTTATCTGAGCTCCTGTCGCTTTCTATCACCAAACCAGTCTTCCCATTGGGCATCAACAAGGCATTTTTGCCCAGAGAACTGCTGTTCACTGAATACTTTTTTTTATTTTTGGATCATTTTCTGTAAACCCCAGAGATGGCTGTGCATGAAAATCCCAGTAGATCAGCAGTTTCTGAAATACTCATACCAGCCCGTGTAACACCAAAAACCATGCCACATTCAAAGTCACTTAAGTCACCTTTCTTCAAAATTCTGATGCTTGATTTGAACTTCAGGTTGCCTTGACCATGCCTACATGCCTAAATGCATTGAGTAGCTTCCATGTGATTGGTTGATTAGATATTTGCATTAATGAGCAAGTATAGGTATTGTGATGGAGATGTGACATTGGGGACATGGTAAAACAGTGGCATAGAATGTAATAAGTCATACTTCAGACACATTTACCCTCTGTGTCTGGATCAGAGTACAACTGATAACCAAAATAGCTAATTAGAATACATGTATCAAGCAATTGCTCTTCTTAAGATCCTTAAGTTCCCAAAAGACTGACGATTGCCAGGGACTTGTGTATACAGAGGGAAATATGTCCGATGTATTCTATGGATTTGAGCTCAGTATAAATAAATAATACCAATTGTTGGAGCTGCTTGAGTGACTCTCTGCTGTGGAAGCGTTTCTAAGGTATCCAATGTAGATGGGGATCGAGATTAAAAGCGCATGAAACGGCAGCTCCAAATCGTGGATACTTAATTCGGACCGTAGATCTTCCACGAGATGAAAGACATAGATTGCATGAATCGAAACCAGTAGACATATTGCTATCAGTTTAAGCTTTGATTAACGTTAGAACTTCATCTAACGATCATGAAAGGCTGACAACTCTACCGTAATCATTAGAATAAAACCAGCATGTCATTTGCATCCGGCAGCGGGAGACTTACCTGACTTTTGAGTTGAGATCTTAGACTCGCATTCTCCGTGCTGAAAACCATTCAATATTCCTCTAGGTTGCAGAAAGGTCTTTGAGAGCAATCCGTGGAGAAGCGTGAAGCTTGCTGCAGGTCGCTTATGTGCGGCTGGTTGAGATGTTCTGCTCTAAGGATTCCCCTCCGTCCCGGTGCTGCTCGCTTCCTATTGGTCCAGAGCTTCCTCTTATCTCCTCTCTCTGGTACCCAGAGGAGGGGCTCTGCATCGCTCTAGATAAAAACACTAAATAATACACGGTCTACAGACTTGTAAGAAGATTTTAAACTTGCAACAGTACGGAACAGAAAATAATGCAAAGATGGTTTCAATGATCACATATTTGTATGACCCTTGATATTGCTCCGGTGTCCCAGTGGTAAGAACCACTGGCAAAAACCCTTAACCCACAATTGCCTGGATTGTGGTTCTTACCACACTGAAACGGCAGTTCCTGAGAGTCTGGGTTAAAATTCGAGATGGGGTGTGCACCGTGAAGGTCAGGTGGTGTGTTTCTAGAACAAGATACTGGATATGGACCAGAAGGTCCAGGGTTCAAATCCCAACTCTGCCAAGCTGCTATAGTTGGGTTCTTGAGTAAAGCCCTTAATGTGATTATTCACTTTTAAACATTATATTTTTATAGTGCTGGACAGTATTCTGCATTCAAGCAAGTCAGTGGCATCAGGGATGAGAAAAACACTTTCTGAACTCAAGAAAGAAACCATGAGAGAAACCACTCAAATAGAGAACTGGCTGAGAGTCCTTCCAGCCAAATATAGCAGTGATCCAGCAGAATTATGATTTAGGAGTGTAGCTGTTGTGAATAAGGGACTTGAGAGAACAGAGGAGCTGCCTTTTTACAGAATACAGTACAATTCAGTTGTTTTCTTCATGTATCCCAGCTCTTCTTAGTGCATTATGGCCAGAGTGAAGGGTCAGTCATGAGAGTGAGGGTTAAGGGCTGTGCTCACGGGCACAGCAGTTGTACCTTGGCAGAATTGCAATTTCAGCCTTGTAATCAGTAACCCAGAGATATAACCCAGCAGATATACGAAGTGAAAATGTCGGGGTGTCCAAATGAGATTATTTACCAGAGTGAGTAGTTTAGGTGTCTCCAAATGAAACAGGGAAGAGAAAAGATCTTGTACCAGTGTCCAGTCAGGTGGGTCATACTGGGATCACACTGAAGTACGTATAGTGAGAGAGAGAGAGAGAGAGAGAGAGAGAGAGAGAGAGAGAGAATGAACAGATAGTGAAAAAATGGTCATCACAGTGCAAGCAGGGTCTTTCAAAAAATGTCAGCTTGACTAATGATGACCTAATTGATGTCGAAAAAGTATATAGACAAAAGTTTGCGGCCACCCAAGTAATTACATCCAAAACACTACATTTTAGAAAATGACTGGGAGGTCAGCTTCTTATATTAGACAGTGGCTCACTTTTGCCATTCCAGTACAAATGCAAGGTGTCTGATGGAGTTGAAATCAAGGTTTTTTGCAAGCCAGTCAAGTTCTCAATCAAAGCTGGAAAACCAATCCTCTATGGACTTATGTTTAACGACAGCAGGGAATAAAGATGATGAACTGACTAGTTGGAAGCATAAATCTATAAATGTGTCATATTGCGAGTCACTGGGTATTCAGTACATCACATTCTACTGCCACTGTTTGTCTATAGATCCAGAAATGTATGCTTTATATTATCAACGTGTTACAAGTGAGTGTTGCTGAAATAGCAGAGCTCAGTAATTAGAAGTGGTGCCCACATACTTTTGTCTGTATAGTGTGCATCGGGATCAACCTAATATTATTTTGTACAGATTTACATTAGTGTTGGCAAGGAGGTTTGATTTAATATTTTTAAGACAGTTAAAGAAATACTACTTGACAAAATGGGAAATATGGTTGATGTGGACAACAAACATGTTGTTGCCTGGTTTAGATCTTAATCTGTTACATGTTAAATGTCTAGAAATTGTATGGAGACTAAAAGGCTATATGGTGTTTCACAAGGCTCTATTGTTCTTAATTTCTATACAATATGTAATCTGAAACCATAATACTGGCTATTTGTTGAATGCTGAGATAGTTATTCTGATCAGTTCAGTGAGCTTCAGCAGCACAGTTAAGGGGTACAAAGCTGGGTGGAAAAAAAATCTTCTACAGTGATAAAATCAAGGTTCAAATCTCACCTCTGATAAACTTATACTCTTGGGTTCTTGAGAGTCTTAGAGCATAATTGCCTGGATTGTAAGGCTGTCTCAGTTGTAAGCCCCTGTATCTAAATGTAGATACAGTACTGTGAAAAAGTCCTACGGTACCATTAGTTTTGTTGTTTTATTAATATTGTATAATGACATAAAAACATTTTTTCCACTGATCTTCATTCCAATCTTTGTGAGCTTTAGCATATCTTTGCCTTTTCACCCCGTTCCCCTTCTGAAAAAATGGTTTCCTGGCTGCTACCTTTCCAAAAAGACCATTCCTGATCAAGCTTCTTTGGATTGTAAAAAGGTCAACTTGGCCTCTCTATGAAGCTTCCAGATGCTGCTTTTGGTCAAGCTTAAGAGGAGGTCACACTAAATACTTGGCACTGTAGCCTATAGAAGCGGCTTAATACTGCGTAGAAATATGGTTGTATTCTATTAAAGAGACTGAGAAAAAATATATATGCATGGTCATTATACCATTGCTAACGCAATTGTATTTCTAATCTAATAGTGATCTGAGACTTTTGCACAGTATTGTATGTTAAAGGTATCTATACATACTTCTGAATCCCTAATGGTGCTGTAGACCACTGTAAGGTAACATGAATCTGATAAGTTGTTTATCACACATCCCTTTGGAATAACTAGCTCACAGCAATGGCATTAAGCGTGAAGGTTTTCTCTGTAATTGGTCTTCATATCTGTCACTCAAAATGAGAGGGTGGACAAAAGACAAAACGAAGATGTTATCTTCATAACACGGCTGGGGAACAAAGCAGCTTTTTAAACCCTTCCAGAAATGTACTGTTAATCTCTCATGTGATAAAAACACCTTCAAGGCTTTGAGATTGCACAGAGAATTTTGTGGGAAACAGGAGTGGAAAGGTTGCACATAACAACATGGATCATTTCTTCATCAACTACCAAACCTCATGATCATACGAATTAAAATAAGCAAGTATAATGCAGCTGTTCCAAATACGTTGTGAGAAAATGCACAAGCACCTCATCATTCTCCATCCATCTTATCGCTATGAATCCCTACACACATGGATAATTGAACCTAACCTACTGATTTAATTTGATGTGGGGATTGTGTTATAATAACTGTCTCTGCTACACACCCATTAACCATCATGTTCCTGCTAGATTATATCATTGCTCAAGTAGGGTACTTGACAGGGCACAAAGACTTAACAGACTTGCTTATTTGACATCGACACAGTTCCCTTTCACAGCTATAATTTGCACACTATCACATGAATGGCAGTGTAAAATGAGGTTTATCAGACAAATGTGATTTTTTCTGCTCCGTACATGTTCATCCTTCAGGCTGTAACCTAATTTGGACTCGACGCCAGCTGCCTCCCGAGACATCCATCCAGTATATCTGAGCTCAAGGGACTATCGCATTCCCAGGCACAGCCAGCATGTCCTCGACCACTGTGATATCCAGTGAAATCCAATGAGTGATAAGGCTCATGTCACAGTTTTTATTCTACTGAATTAGGCATAGCTGGATATCAGGATCACAGTTAGGGTGTCAACCCTAATCTTAACCCACGGTCAGTGTTTCAGCTAACAATGGATTAACACATACCAGTTTAAACCAGAAACAATGCGAAAGCTCTGAGCAGCTGGCTGGCAGAATCCCATTAATAAGCTCGCAATATTCTGAAACAGCCAAACTCTCACATGATTCACACAGTGTACATTACTCAGAAACATAGATGGTGTAAACATCAGTAATAGACAGGGATAGGTTTTAAATTGCAGCAAAAATGCCTTTGCAAATCTCTCTCTCTCTCCCTCCAGTGGCAAGGAAAAACTCCCTAAATATTATAAGGAAGAAACCTTGGGAGGACCAAGACTCAAAAAGGGACCCAACCTCCTTTGGTGACCAATGATCCTCCTGGGATGTTGGTGGGTTTCCTCACATTAACTGCTCGCTTCAGGTCCTTTCACAACATTTCAGTTGGATTAAGGTCAGGACTTTGACTTGGCCATTCCAAAACATTAACTTTATTCTTCTTTAACCAATCTTTGTAGAACGACTTGTGTGCTTAGGCTCGTTGTCTTGCTACATGACCCACCTTCTCTTGAGTTTCAGTTCATGGACAGATGTCCTGACATTTTCCTTTAGAATTCTCTGATATAATTCAGAATTCATTGTTCCATCAATGATGGCAAGCCATCCTGGCCCAGATGCAGCAAAACAGGCCCAAACCATGACACTACCACCACCATGTTTCACAGATGTGATAAGGTTCTTATGCTGGAACGCATCTTTTTTTTTAACACTGCATACAAATTTCCTGTATTTTCTGGTTGTATTCTAATAAAGAAACTGGGAAATAATTACATATGGTCATTATACTTTTGCTAAAGCAATGGTATATCTAATCTAATGATGGTCTAAGACTATATCAGATATGAATAATATCTGAACTACAATTATCTTTATCTACACAATATGCATGACTGTAAAGAGTAAGGTATAAGGCAACACAGAGGCAACTCTTAATTGTACCAGGAAGCTGAGTGGTTAATTTAGTGCCTGTATTTCTCCCACTAAGATGTAGGCCTGCTGGTAGAATTGGCATGTGATTTTCACAGGGAATATTCACCACCACCAGTGACAAAATTCTCAGATGTTGTGCAAATGAATGCAAGGCAACGTCACAGACAGAGTTAGCAATATGGACGTAAACACAGAGGCACAAGGAGATTATTTATTCATTATTATTATCCAGTCTTTACTTTTAAAAGGAAAAGGAAAACTGAGTCTCTTGTATGTATAGATAAAGTATTTTTATTGTTTTATTGTTGATTCAGCACCTTGGTCAGCAACCAGCCACTAAAACAGTGGATTGAAGAGCCGTTCTGTGAGCAGTAGACTGGGTTTGCATCCCAAACTACATACTACTATAGTAAATATACTAATAATCCAATCACGTGATATGAAATATGGACCCATTCTGTCTTGTATTAATGGTTTAGGCTGCTGCTGCTGGTGGTGTAATGGTATGGGGGATATTTTCTTTGGCACTTTGGGCACCTTATTACCAACTGAGCATTGTTTAAATGCCACAACCTACCTGAGTGTTGTTACTGACAATGTCCATCATTTTATGACCACAGTGTACCATCTTCTACGCACCATGTCACAAAGCTGAGGCGCTTGTCTGAAGTTTCCATTTTTCTGGCCAATGACAAAGGCCAATTTGCTGGACATTGGCTGGACTATTGTTCATTGCAAGTTTTTGCGCTTATATTTCATGCTTTTGTTCTGTAGTGGGGTTTCCCCCATGATTTCCTAAGGCACCAATATAAAACTGTATGAACAATAAAACACTTCTTGTGACTCAGTGTTTTTAAAGTCAGCTGCTCACCAGACTAATAAGTCAAAGTTCAGAAAGATTAATACACATTAGATTATTATTTATTTTTCAGCATCTAAACCATTACAACCTTTAGTTTTGGACACTCGAACATCTAATCAATGTATGAGTATTGAAAATCATCTGTCCTGACAAAAAGTATAATGAGACTCATTAATATAGAGAATGTGTTTCCTCTGATCCAGAGTCCATAGACAAACATTTGTTCACATTGACAGTTACTAAGGTTTTAATGCTTTTTATTATGGCTGAGAAGCTAATTAACCTGACGTAAATGTTGTGTTGGATCAACATAATTACACAAATAGCTTGTATGAGTAAGTGTTGTGTTCATTTATTTTGTGACTCAATTATTTTTTATATATATATATATTTTTTTTTTAGATTGTAATTGGCAACAAACAGACATTTACTAACCAGTGCTGTGAACAGATATAAAACAGAGCAATAGTAAAAGAATATCCTATCAATATATTATAGTTGAAATAATCACCATGACAAGAAATAATTATGAAAAAATAAAGAAAGAAAAAAGTGAGGTACATAATTAAACGATTAGCGATTTTATAACATTCTTATTTAATACCTTTGACCATATTAAGTACTCTATGTGCACAGGACATGACCTTAGACTGATTGAAAATAAACGTATAGACTAGAAAACAATATGTACAGTCTTGTGCAAAAGTCTTAGGCCACCATTAGATGTACCATTGTTTTAGCAATGGTATAATAACCACATGCAATCATTGCTCAGTCTGTGTATTAGAATAAAACTGGAAAATACAGGAATGCAGTATGCAATATTAAAAAGAAAAAACAGCTTCTATAAGCTACAATGGCAAGTATTTATTGTGATGTATTGTGAAAAGAGTATTATTCATTCATTCATTCTATCCATTTAGTTGCATCCGACCCTGGGATACTCTGACCAGTCTTATACTGATCCACAGAGTTTCATGGTCCAAGTGTGACTTTTTTGTGTCCATTCATTGCCAATTTGTTATATACTACCATTGTACCATTGCTAAAACAACAAATCTAATGGTGGCCTAAGAGATTTGCACAGTACTGTATATTGTTATATATGCTACGATTTGGTCTGGTGTAAAGGGCATGCCAGAAATAAGACAAATATGGCCCTGCTGGGTGTAAATAAGGGTTATTGGTTTAATACAGATGTAGGGGCAGTAATATTTCTGTCAGCAGATGTATTGTGGTCAGTAATATCTGTGTATGTTATTGCTGTGAAATGAGAAAAGTGAGGGAAATGAGAAAGTTTGATCATCATGGTATGAAGAGGCCAGATTAGAAAGACTCCAGTGACATGAATATCTATGCACAAATTACATTAACCACCTGCGTCCACACACACATGAACACACACACGAACCACCCACTCACCCCCATGGATAGCATGCAAACGCTATCTGGAGCTTTATATAGCAATTATACAATCATATGATATCATATAAATCATGTATCACATCAAACAAGCTCAGCATAATCCCAAATAAAACACTTGTGAACACACTCTCATCTGCACACTCCACACATCCCAAAAATCACACCAGCAAAACCCAATTTGTCAGTTTCATGATTGAAAATGCAAACAGTAAACCCCTCGGAGGTTTGTATCCAATCACAGTTAAAGGTCAGTTCTGAATTTAGTGCACAGTCATGGCCTATTCCCTCTCAGTCTCTGCCTTGTGTACTGTACAAAATAAAACAGTTTTTGAACACTCGATCATAACAGGTGCTAAATTTAGCACTTACCATCAAAGAGTTGGATTGGCAAGCATCATTATTTCGAGATTTTCATGTAAGCACAATCTCTCTTCCCTGCTAAAATGGTTTTTAATGACATGCCAGAGAGTGAGCCAGTTGTCAGTGTGATTCACTGCCAGTGGTGCGGACTTTCAGATAAACAGGCCCTTTATTGTTCCAAATAATGAAGATATTGATATTATCCATCAGTGATTGTCATCAGTCATGACGTTTCTGCTTGCTGTTAAATATATGCTTGAGAAAGGTATTCTGTACAGAAATAACTGCAACTAAACGTCTCCTGTAACTGTTGATCAGTCCTGCACACCGGCTTGGAGGAATTTTAGCCCATTCCTCCATACAGAACTGCTTCAGCTCTGGGATGTTGGTGCCTTTCCTCACATTAACTGCTCACTTCAGGTCCTTCCACAACATTTCGATTGGATCGGGTCGGGACTTTGACTTGGCCATTCCAAAACATTAACTTTATTCTTCTTTAACCATTCTTTGGTAGGACGACTTGTGTGCTTAGGCTCATTGTCTTGCTGCATGACCCACCTTCTCTTGAGATTCAGTTCATGGACAGATGTCCTGACATTTTCCTTTAGAATTCTCTGATATGATTCAGAGTTCATTGTTCCATCAATGATGGCAAGCCGTCCTGGCCCAGATGCAGCAACACAGGCCAAAACCATGATGCTACCACCAACATGTTTCACAGATGGGATAAGGTTCTTATGCTGGAATGCAGTGTTTTCCTTTCTCCAGACATAACACTTTTCTCTTAAATCTAAAAGTTCTATTTTGGTCTCACCCATCCACAAAACATTCTTCCAATAGCCTTCTGGCTTGTCATGTGAGATTTAGCAAACTGCAGATGAGCAGCAATGTTCTTTTTGGAGAGCAGTGGCTTTCTCCTTGCAACCCTGCCATGCACACCATTGTTGTTCAGTGTTCTTCTGATGGTTGGCCTCATGAACTGCGGTCCTTTTTGTGACCTATTTGCCAACTATTACACGCCTTGCTCTTGGAGGTGAACTTTGTTGGTCGACCACTCCTGGGGAGGGTAACAATGGCCTTGAATTTCCTCCATTTGTACACAATCTGTCTGACTGTGGATTGGTGGAGTCCAAACTCTTTAGAGATGGTTTTGTAACCTTTTTCAGCCTAATGAGCATCAACACTCTTTTTTTCTGAGGTCCTCAGAAATCTCCTTTGTTCATGCCATGATACACTTCCACAAACATGTGTTGTGAAGAGCAGACTTTGACAGATCCCTGTTCTTTAAATAAAACTGGGTGCCCACTCACACCTGATTGTCATCCCATTGATCGAAAACACTTGACTATAATTTCACCTTCAAATTAACTGCTAATCCTAGAGGTTCACATACTTTTGCCACTCACTAATATGTAATACTGGATCATTTCCCTCAATAAATAAATGAGCAGGTATGATATTTTTGCCTCATTTGTTTAACTGGGTTCTCTTTATCTACTTTTAGGACTGGTGTGAAAATCTGATGATGTTTTAGGTCATATTTATGCAGAAATATAGAACATTCTAAAGGGTTCACAAACTTTCAAGCACCACTGTAGGTTAGGTTACATAAATGATGCACGTATTTCATAAGGTTTCATATATGAATGATATATCTGAGTGTTTAAGCCTTTATTTCATTCCTAAGGTACTCATGATTTGATTTTTTGATGGGTTTATATTTTGGCCCATACCTGCATAGCACGTACACTCTCCAGCCACTTCAACTGCTCATGAACACAAACGTCTAATCAGCCAATCACAAGGCAGCAACTCAATGCATATATAGTCAAAGCAACCTGCTGAAGTTCAAACTGAGCATCAGAATGGGAAAGGAAGGTGAAGAAAAGTGACTTTGAATGTGGCATTGTTGCTGGTGCTAGAGGGACTGGTCTGAATATTTCAGAAACCACTGATCTACTGGGATTTGTGAATTTAACGTAAACAAAATGAAAGCTAAAATGTTTAGCACAGTATTAAGAGGTCCATAATGTGCCAAGAAAATGTCCCCCCACACCATTACACCACCACCAGCCTGCTTTGTATTAATGGTTCAGGCTGGTGGTGGTGTAATGGTGTGGGGGGACATTTTCTTGGCACATTATGGACCTCTTAATACTGAGCCTTCGTTAAACACCACAGCCTATCTACGTACTGTTGCTGACTATGTCCATCCTTTTGTGACCACAGGATAACAGGCCATGTCAGAAAGCTCAACTCGTCTCAAACTGTTATTATTATTATTATTAACATGACAATGCATTCAATGTATTCAAATGGCCTCCAGAGTCACCAGACCTCAATCTAATAGAGCACCTTTGGTATGTGGTGGAATGGGAGATTTGCATCACGGATGAGCAGCCGACAAATCTGTAGCAGCTGCTTGATGCGGTCATCTCAATATGAATTAAGGCAGTTCTGAAGGCAAAATTGTTTGCAACCCAGTACTAGCAAGGTGTGCCTAATGAAGTGGGTGGTAGTTGTATGTGCCTTATCTGAAGTTAAGCCACATTAATTTACCTTCTGTGCTAAACATTTTATCACAAATGTGTCCCATTGTGTATGTGTGAGCTAGGGTGGCCTGCAATGAATTTGCCCCTTGAATTAGGGATTATGCTGATAAGAAGATGAGTGAATTTCAACATGAAACCTACAGTACTTTTGAGTTTGGAGGTACCATCGCTCCATGAAGTGTTAAAAAGCGAGTCTTGAGCGACACCTTGTGGTGAATCCGAGACAAGTGCACCATAATCCACTATCGCGAATTTAAACACTTTTATCGTGCTAAAATATTTACTTTGCTCTTTGAATAAAGCGTGTGTTTTATTTGTGAAAATAATGCTAATTCTAGCTGTATTAACATGTTCGAACCTGTTTTTCATTACAGTAAAACAAACACACTGGAAGTTCAAACATACTGAGATTTCCTGCACATGAATATTACGAAACCATTAGCTAGTTAGGTTGTTCTCAGTCTCGAAGATAAAGTGTCAAAGCCTTTTTCGTGTGGTTTATCCTAAACACTGTTAATCATTGTATAAACTTTTAACATGTTTAACAAATAAATGACACTGGAATACAGTACAGGAAAAAATGTTTCGTTTGCTTGAGTTTGTAAAACTAACTCTTAATTAGCACGCTAGCTAACGCCTATGCAAACTGTGTGCAAAATTCAAAACACAAAATTAATGCTAATTTGTAGTCAATAATTCTTGACATGATGTTTGATTTTACAATGCAAACCTGACTAAACTGACTTTGTAATGATCTAAACTGTATCTATTAATTATAGACAGTGATTCTGTCCACAGAACTTCCCAGGAAAAAATGTACTGTGAATTTTCATAGTAAAACTGTGAATTGCTTGACAATTTTAATGTGAACGTTTACAGTTTGACCATGATGTTCACAGTTCTACTATGAATTTTTGATGGTATTTTGGCCACTTCATGGTTCTACTGTGAAATTTCATAATACAACTGTAAACTTGGTGGACTATGAACTGACAAAGAATTATTTCACAGCTCTACTATGAATTTTGGTGGTAAGTGGCCACTTCATGATTCTACTGTCAAATTTCACAGTACATTTTTTCCTGGGTTCATAATCACATTTCTCACTTTATTTTATTTTTAATTTTAAGCCTGGTTTTTGTTTTTCAGGGTCATGGGGGCTCAGAGGGCAGGCATAAAGGTGTCCTGGATGGGACGCTAGACCATTACAGATATAGGTAAGGGTAACTGTTGAGCACCAGCGAATGATCCCTCAGCCTGGACTAGCCTCCCTCAGACACAGCTACTAGTCTTGTTCCAAACGCAAGCCACCACCAGGGCTTAGCTGCAGTGTTGCGCTGGTGTGTTAAACTCCTGCACCATCTGAGCATTCTTGAACACTAATGTATTACTTAAAAAGACGTGATCGACACTCATACATCAAAGTATGCCTTAAACCTCACGTTTAGATGAGTTTGCCTTTACCTTAGACTTTGGAACTCCAATACTGTATGTTTAAAACTAATCACATGAAATACATTTGCTATTTTATAATTCTTTTCTTTATTTTGAACTATGAAATTTGATGAAAGACATAGACAACATGACATTATTCCTAATAACAATAGTTAAACACTAAATAGAAGGTGATGTTTGGCATATTAGATTATTACAACTTGACAGCAGGTTGTTTTAAATAACATGGAAAATATGCTAATTTAAACATAAACTGGAAAACTCTAACCTAAGGGTTAAATGTCTCCATGATGGCATTCTGCTTATCCAGAGGCAGAAGTTAGGGAAATGGGGCTATTTTTGTAAATGTCCACCCCTTTTCCTGTGGGAGGGCTTGGGAAAGTTCCTCTGCTCTCATTCTCTTTCTACCCACAACCGAACCTTACAGGCATCATTACAAGCCTGGTTTAGCTCCAAACACGACCACAGAGACCCAGAGGATCATCAAAAGACCAACAGATCCAGTGAGTGACAGGTAAAAAGTTTATGCATGACCAATTTAATTGTGAAATAAATATACATTTAGTATAAGCCTGAGTATACGTTTTTTTTTTTTTTTTTTTTCATAATAACTAAATACAAAATCTGAAGAGTAATCAAGGTTATAATGAACCTAGATAGGTGGAACTGTTAACTGACAACCAACTGCATTAATCTCATACACTTTATCAGAAGTCAAAACGTTCTGTATAAAATCGCAGTACCAGTAGCAACTTTACAGATAAGGCACTGTGATAATGACTCAGAACAGAGGATGTTTACAAAGATGTAAATTGTTCCAAATACTAACCAACATTAGAGGACTGCCTTGTCCCCAGGGCCCAAAAAAACCCCCCAAGAAAACCATTTAGAGACTGATATGATTACAGTGAAATAAGTGAAAGTGAGCAACTGAGTAAATCCCCAGCAGAGTCTTTCGAAAATCAAGTTGTTTCATTAAAGACTTAATGACAACAGCTTTTTATTGCCCATTTGTACTAACATGAGGTAATGTCTACTAAGAAGAATACAAAGCACTTTTGTAAGTCGCTCTGGATAAGGGCGTCTGCTAAATGCTGTAAATGTAACCATAAATCAAGGAGCTGAAAATGTTTTGGGAACTCAACATTTTGATTGGTTACAGAACAAGCAGGGAACAAATTAAAATGACATATTTCTGTTGTTCTGGATTTTATGGAAAGCTGTTTAATATTTTGCATGTGGCAATTTTTTTTAATGATTATTATTTTCAAAATGTTTAAAGTATACGCAAAAAATTCCTGCAAAAAATGTTCAATTTAAAAATCAACAAAACCTAAAAATTATATTGGAATACTTTGATATATGGAAATTAAATCCATGTAATAGAGAGTGGTACTGTAATAAATTAATAATTTATTAATTTACTGATTACCTTAAAAAGTTTGAAGAAAAAAGATAAATAAAAAATATAGTGTGTAGTGGTTTTTGTGATTCTTCAAGTAATTACCATCATCCTTTATTATACTAAATAATCCAAATGATTTCTGGGATATGCAGTGCATATTAGCGCACATATGAACACACTATATAGACAGAAGTTTGTGGATACCCCTGCTAATAATTGAGCTCCGCTAATTCAGCAGCACTCGCTTGTAACACATTAATATTATAAAGCATACATTTCTGGATTCTCCATAGACAAACATTGGCAGTAGAATGGGTTGTACTGAATACTCCAGTGAATCTCGATATGACACATTTATAGGTTTCCAACAAGTCAGTTCATCTGCTGTCCTTAAAGTCCATAGAGAAGTGGTTTGCCGACTTGGACTGAGAACTCCATCAGACGCCTTGCTAATACACTCAAATGCTCAAAGTGAGCCAGGGATTATTGTCTAACATCAGAAGCTGACCTCTAAAGTCACACTCCAAAATCCAGTGGAAAGCTTTCTAGAAGAACAAAGGCTGCTGTAGCAGCAAAGATGGAGGACAAACTCCATACTAATACCCTTGTTTTGGATGTCTTTTTGTGGGCCTCCACAAACTTTTGTCTATACAGCGTACATAATGTATATACAATATAATTTGAACACCCTCATCAAATTGTTTTGTTAATTTTCTAAATGAAGGAAAGAGTCTTTGCAGGAAAGAAACATAGACAAACATTTCTGGACACCTTCAAATTATTAATTAGCTCTCTGTATTGACTTTACAGTAGATCATAAAACTGTACAGACATGCATTGAGTGGTTTTCATGATGACCAAAGGTGCCCAAGGACTGTGCTCATGGTTATCTATAAAATATATGAAAATGTATGATACATATGTAATAAAATACAGCAACAGTAACATCATCAATCAATCATAGAAAACAGCACCTAGTGAAATCAAATAAATAATAAGCAAAACATATGCCCTATTGTACCAGTCATGCTATCATTACATAGCCAAGATGCTACTAACCTTAGGCATGTTATCAAAACATGGCAACGACTACCATAGCATTATATTCTATGTGTAATCAATTGCAATTACAACAAATTTATGAGTATCAGGCCAACACATTTCAACATGTCCAATAAGTAGATTTTTAAAAGTAAAAATGCGTGAAAACTTTCTTATCTCAACTTGCACTTTAATGTGGCTTAATGTGTGCCTGGAGAAATAAAGACTGAAATGAAGATAGAAAGTTTGGGAATTGTGGAGACAAAGAGTGTCTAAGCTTTGCCAGGGTAAACTATGTTAAATTTAGTTTGTACTGTATCTCGTGTTGTTTCCCAAGATTTTTGTGATTGATCTAAAATGAACAGAAAGCTTTAACAATAACAATCCTTATAGCCATTAGACTGCTGGAATTTAGTACAAATGACTCCTTCTTATAATAACTTCTTGTAATGTAACAAGGATCTGAGTCACTAAACCATAGCTGTTCTATTAGAACTATACAAATGAGTCAAGAGTACACTGTTTAGTCTCCCGTTCAAATGTCACAATGTCTGTCTTGGCATTTATCAGCTTGTGTGTTTGTGTCGGTTGACAGGAATGATCATGTCTTATTTCCTGTGTGTAAATTGCCTACAGTTAGTTCAATTAGGAACCTGTTAGGAAACTTAAATGTAGTATAAAACACACAAATGTCTATTCCCAACTATTTACACTGGTTAGCAAAGGGTTCTCCATAGACTGCTTTATTAACAAATCACTGCACATAGTTATACGCTTTTGTAAGTCATTTACAACCACTAATCAATTAAAAAAATAAAACACATAAAACAACTCTTGTATTAGTCATTACATAGTGTTTTTTAGTTTCTCACAGGAAATATATTTTCAAGACAGTCCAGCCTGGGCAGTATACAAATAGCCCAATGTTGTGAATAACTGAATGTAAATCGATTATCCAGTTTCTGTTTTTATGGCTTAAGTGCTTTTAGTGTCATTATGTGTGTGTTTGCAGAGGGTGCAGAGGATGTCCAGAGCTGACTGGGGTTTTCTGGAGCACCTGCTAGAAGAAGGACAGGAGTACTCGACTGGCGTGGGACGCGTCTGGCTCACCGTGCTCTTTCTCTTCCGCATGCTCGTCTTGGGTACTGCAGTCGAATCGGTGTGGGACGACGAGCAGGAAGACTTCATCTGCAACACCAAACAGCCCGGCTGCGAGTCAGTCTGCTACGATAAGGCCTTTCCTGTGTCCCATTTCCGCTACTTTGTTCTGCAGGTCATCTTTGTCTCCACGCCCACAATTTTTTATTTTGGCTATGTGGCTCTTCAGGGACACAAGGAGGCACAGTCAGAGGTGGAGGAAGGGAGGCAGCAGGGACGACAGACTGAGAAAACACGCATTGCAATTAAACTAGAGGTAATACAGGAAGAGGACGAAGACGAGAAGCCGTCGGGGAAGAAGAAGAAACTTCCAAAGGCTCCCAAGCTCAAAGGAAGGTTACTGAGTGCATACGCAGCCAGCATAGCCTTGAAGGTTGTGCTTGAGGTGGGATTCATTGTTGGACTCTGGCTCCTGTATGGATTCGTAATTCCACCCAAATATGAATGCCAGAGAGATCCCTGTCCTCATACGGTGGATTGCTTTGTCTCTCGGCCTACCGAGAAGACCATTTTTACTATCTACACTCAGGTCATTGCTGCTGTTTCTGTCGTACTGAACATTGTTGAACTATTTCACCTCATGCAGCTGGCCATCACACACTCTCTGGAGAAGAGGTACCAGAATCAGGAGTTAATGCCACTGAGAGTAATAGATTCCTACAAAAACACAGCCCGCTATGGTCCAGATGACCAACTCTGTCTCCCTGTAGGAAATATCAGTGACTTTAACTGGACTGACAGCGAACCCCATCTAACAGACGAAATGCTCCCTGCGTACTCAAACTGTATTAACACCAGCGCACATGTAAATGCCTGCCAGAAGCGTACTGACACTAAACACAGTAAGAGTGATACTAAAGAGAAACACCCTAAAGGCAAACATTATGTATGAGTTTTAAACCGAGAAGATGGAAAACATGGACTAGGTCACGTGTAATGGAATCTGTTTTGGAACATCAGAGAGAGGGATGAAATTCCATTGTGATCACCATGGGGCATCTGCTATTTCCTTTTGCTTGGATGGACAGTGGACTTTTTCCATAGTTTGTCAATGTCAGAGTGAGCCAGACCTCAGTAAGGATTAAAGCTGAAAATTCCACAGAATGTATGGCTTCATAGATCCATACTGAGGTTGAAGACACAAATCCAAAGTCTTGTTACAGGCAATTTGCACAATTAAGCTATTTAAGGGGCGGTGCAATAGTTAGCACTGTCACCTCACCACTTCAAGTTTCCTGGTTCGATCCCAACCACAGGCACTGGCTTTCCTGGGACCCTGATCAGGATCAAGCATATTAGAATATCAATGAATGAAAATATAATTAAGTATACAATAAAAAAGTAGCAATTATACAAATATTCCAATATGCAGATTTAAGGTTCATACTGAAGTGCACTTCTGTCAATGGGCCAGTGCATTTTCCAGATTTCAAAACAAAGAACAATGTATTAACAGTGGTACCTCGGTTCTAGTTGTTAATTCATTCCAGAAGGCTTATCGAGAACCGAAAATGACAAGTACCGAGCAAATTTTTCCCATAAGGATTAATGTGAATTGAATTCATCTGTTCTAAACCCCCAGAAAATCCACACTGTATAAAGCATTATATACATTAATGGAGTATTACACAGGTTCTCTCTGATTTATGATGGTTATATGTTCAGATAATTCCATCATAAGTTAAATGTATCATGAACTGGGGAGTTTAATGAGTTTTTGGTAGAGCAGTCTATACTGTATCACAGTGACGCCTATGATTTGTTACTGTTTGAAACACAAACAAAGTTTAACCTACAGTTGGCCAAAATCATTGACTCAAAGCTTATTTTATAATAACGTGTTAAAAATCTCATGTAAATTAGTGAGTAATGGAATATAATGGAAGAGTAATGGGGAAAAGCTATTGGTGAACTCATTGGTGCTAACATAGCTGCTAATGCTAACTGCAGCCTGCATTCTGGAGGATTCAGAACAGGATTTCCATTTCGGTTGGCTGTCAGTATTATCCTTTTTAGGTTAGTGGAGATTTGCACTGACAATGCAGCACTGTAGATGTAAAAATATAAAAAAAAAACACAGTAAGCTCAGATCCTCACTGGGAAAGAGCTATTGTAAGACTGAATCACTGAAAAATTGTGTACTGAATCGTGAATCGAGTTTCGGCTGAAACGAGTCATATGGCTCGACTCATACAAGTTTAAGCAAGTGTGCAGAGTACAGAGACAAATTTTTCTGGTCAATTTGTGTGAGAACCGTTCTGAGGTGTTTGAGAACTGAGGTACCACTGTATTTTGTTTAATCCAATAAGCTGTCAAATCTGATTTTACCAAATACAGCCATCCCAGACACTGAATGCATTCCATTAGTGTGCTTAAAGTGAATAATGTGCTAGCCAAATATGTGAATTTTAAATGTATGTATTTAAGATCGACCCTAATTTTATGCTAATTTACATATTTATTGTATGTGGATATAATAAAGTACTTTTAATTATTTTTTTACACTTCTTACTAAGAAGGCAAGTGTCCATCTATGTAAACATATCTGTATTGTTTTAAATAATATATAGTAGAGGATCAGCAGTGTCCTTGGTTCAATCCCAACCTTGCTCTCCACCTGTGTGGAGTCTGCATGTCCTCCCCATGTCCTTGTGGGTTTACTTCTGGTACTCTAGTTTCCTCCCACATTCCAAAGACGTGTGTTAGGTTAATTGGTGTTTGTAGTGCCCTTAGTGTATGAGTGTGTGCCCTTTGATGGATTGGCACCCTGTCTTGGGACTTTAACTTGCCCTACGTTCTGTGGCGTAAATGTCGTTTTATAAAGACCACTACAATAAGGAAATACTTGGTTTTAATTAGTTTGGTTATTCACTAAAGTTTTTCCCTCTGTTTTATAACTCTACTTGACACTGAACCTACATGTATTTTTTGTAAAGCTAATGTAGCAGACTCTGGGATTAGACGAGTAGCACTTATTTAATGACTACAGTGCAAATTCATACTAAACACATCTTCATGATGCCATACTTATTGTACTTAGGAAAACTATGTGCATATATAGTGTGCCATCTACAGGCCATTCTTGGTATGTGTTTGCACACTTTCTCTAGTATAAACTGTTAAGGAATTAAAAATGTGTCAAATAAAAGCATTAAAAGTTTTAATTATGAAATTAAAGTTAAATATACTTTAAACATGCTCCAACAAATACTATGTGAGTCATTCTGCCTAATGGGTGCCATTTGCTTCTTGCAACTCTTAAAAATTTCATTTAATTTGCTATAGTTTTTCAACACTGAATCTAAACAACACATATTTAACTATTCATAATGAATATTGGTCAATCACAGGCAACTTTATTTTATTTTTACATATAAAGAGTAATAGTAAGAGTAAATTAATTAGGTAACAAGATAGTAAGTTGAGTTTGACCTTCTCATTCAGTTACAAGATCATCAGATACACAGAACAAAATAAGACATAACTTATTTTTGGTCTTCCCATGGTCTTCAGAAGATCCAGACATTGCAGCTTCCTATTGAACATGTGACTTGTGGGAAGTGTCACGTGCCCATATATGGGATATAGAGTGACACAACAATGTTAAAAAAAATTCTGAAAGATGTTAATCATTATATTTAATTGTAAAATGTAATGTTAGAGACCAGGCACAGCTAACAAATGCTATTTTTCCATGTTCTTGTTAGTTTTTTATTAATGTTTTAAATTCAATACCTTAAATTTGCAATTGCATCACTGTGCACAATACCTTGCTTGATAGTGGTGCTTGAAAGTGTGTGAACCCTTTAGAATTTTCTATATTTCTGCATAAATATGACCTAAAACAAGTCCTCAAAGTAGATAAAGAGAACCCAGTTAAACAAATGACACAAAAATATTATAGCTGTTCATTTATTTATTGAGGAAAATGATCCAATATTACATATTAGTGAGTAGCAAAAGTATGTGAACCTCTAGGATTAGCAGTTAATTTGAAGGTGAAATCAGAGATGTATTTCAATAAATGGGATGACAATCAGGTGTGAGTGGGCACCCTGTTTTATTTAAAGAACAGGGATCTATCAAAGTCTGCTCTTCACAACACACGTTTGTGGAAGTGTATCATGGCACGAACTACTTTCTGTATGGTGGAATGATCAAGAAGTAATCATCCGTAGAAAGTAGTTATGACGAATGCTCGGGAACTGTTAAAGCTTTTGAAGCTCTCTTAATTGTCATGTAAGAAGTACCATCGTTTTCGATGCAGTAATTTCTAAATTGTGCATGCAATGAAAACAGCTCTCTGTGACAGGAGACTGAAATCATTTGTAATTTACCATGAGGACCCTGCCCTTTTTATACCGTATCCTGACTTCCAGGATCAATTCAATCCAGAAGCAGGAGGAAAACACATCTTTCACCAAACTGCACTTTGCAAAACCTTTCTTTAATCTTGAGAGGTATGTGTTTTGATGGCCTGTTTTATTAGGGGAGTAGCCCTCTTTGCTCTGTGCCCTTCTTTGTGAAACGAATGACCTGTATGCTGTGACGCTGCCAAGGTGCATTCTGCCCAGTGCACTCTGGAGAAACTGGCCTGAAACAGAGTTCAGCCTGTCATGTCTGGCCAAAACAAAGCTTCATAAATGTGCAGGGCAGAGAACAGCTGGCAAGAACTAATCCTCGTCGCTCCCTTGGACGGGTAAACAAAGAGGCAGACCTGGTTTTTGCAATTTCCATCAGTATTCTGTTTTAGGAGGGCATAAAGAAATAACATTTCCTTTGTTCTCACAAAACATTTCATCATTAACCCCCTGCCGACTCTGCAGCATTTGCGATTCAATTTTGATTGTGCTTGACATATTTTGTTTTTGCTTCAGTACTGAGGTGTACCTGAGTAACTGATGGAGACAGAGGAGGAAAAAATAGCAGCTCATTTCACAATCATGACAATAATGTAGTTCAGTATTAAAGTAGTTTTAAATAATTTTTAGTTCACTTTCATACACTCACCAATCACTTTATTAGGTAAACCTCCTTGCTTCTACACTTATTGTCCATTTTATTAGTTCCACTTACCATACAGATGCGCTTGGTGTTCTAGAATTAGACTGTAGTCCATCTGTTTCTCTACATACAGAGTAAAGTTCCCCTTTACTCTGCTCTCTGATGGCCAGGACCCCCACAGGACCAGCACAGATCAGGTACTATTTGGGTGGTGGATCATCCTCAGTAGTGCTGTGACACCGTGGTGGTGGTGTCTTAGTGTGTGTTGAGCTGGTATGACTGGATCAGACACAGCAGTGCTGCTGGAGTTTAAACACCTCAGTGTAACTTCTGGACTGTCCAGCCACCATCCAGCATCCTGTAGGCAGCTTCATGATGAAGGATTAGAGTATGACAACACAGTTGGGCAGCAACTAATGAGCCACTGTCTCTGATTTCACATCTTCAAGGTGAAGCAATATGATAGATGTGTCTAATATAGTGCACAGTGAGTGAAGACATTGCTGTGTTTTATCCAACCATACCAGCACAACACACTAACACACCACCACCACATTACTCCATTACTCACATTACACATTACTCTAATGGTCCTGACCATTAGAGAACATAGTAAAGGGGACTAACAAAGTATGTAGAGAAACAGATGCACAGTCTGTAATTGTAAAACTACAAATTACATAACTTCTATATGGTAAGTGGAACTGATAAAATGGACAATGAGCATAGAAATAAACAGGTGTACCTAATAAAGTGATCGGTTAGTGTATATTCTGCTTGAATAGTCTTCAAGATCAAAATTTAAGACATTTGTGTCCTATGAAAAACTGGCAAATTCACTTTTATTTAATGTTTTGGACAGGATATTTACCTAGCTTATGTAAAGAGCCTCATTTGAGGGACACATTCCAAGATCAATCACTGAGAAGAAATGACTGTGCTCAAATTGGCATACTACTACTACTACTACTGCAGTACTACATATAATTCCTTGTCACAAGATCTGAAAGGAACCCATAGTAACTTATAAGCAACTAAGCTCCTCTCACTTTGGCTAATGGGACTGTGGTGGCCTTGCGGGTAAGGTACTGGACTCTGGACCAGAAGGTGCATGGTTCAAATCCCACATCTGCCAAGCTGCCACTGTTGGGTCCTTGAGCAAGGCCCTTAACCCACAGTTGCTTGGATTGTAAGACTGTATCAATTGTAAGTCGCTCTGGATAAGGGCGTCTGCTAAATGCTGTAAATGTAAATGTAATGTTAATGATGAGTTCACCATCAGGAGAACACTGCATGTAGTATTGTATTCAGTATGCAAGAATAATCACTTGGTAAACTACACCGTCAAAGGTAGTGGAATTAATTATGCGTCAAGTTCATTCCCTTGTAAATACCTTGCCTTTATTTAGGTTTGCTTGCGTCTCCACTTTCCAACAGGATGAGATTGTAACTCAAATATTGCTACTTCTTGTGGCATAATCATAGCAGGAAAAGTGAGGTTCCCCTTTATCATGTTGTTGTTCTTATATCCTGACTTGCTCTGATTGCTGATTCCTTTCCTTTTTGCAACTAGGATTCAAGCCAAATAGCAGGTCAACCGGAAATATAGAACAAATATTGGCAGAATAGATCAGGCTTGTAGGTTTGCATCTTTTGAGAGTATTTTCTGAACAGATGGTAGCTAGTCATCCTGCTCCCACTGGGTGCCAGTGCCGGTACCCTTATGGTCAGGGCTCAGGAGGGTGCACTGCTGAGCAAAAGTATCAGCATGTACAGGGAGCAATCACAGTTGGCATCACTAGGACCTATGAAGTAATAGATTTTCCAAATCCAGACAGAGGAGTTGGAGGTTATTCCTAAACAAACAAATAAAAACATTTCGGAGGTTTTAGTATATCAGTAGTAAAGCAGCTTCAGTAGGCATCCAACAGATCCACCAACCAATCATTTTACAGAAACTCAGATGACTCTCAGACTCACAAATGACTCACACATGACTCTTAGACCTTTGTGATGGATCAACATACAACATAAACCAACGTAGACCAAACACAGCCCCATTGTATATCTACATTCCAGTAAATTCTGAATTCACTCTCTTGTCCATGTTTGTATATATATGCCTGGAATCTCCATATGCAAACATTGGCAGTAGAATGTGTTGTACTGAATACCTGAGTGAGTCTTAATATAACATTTTCATATATTTCTAGATCCATTATGTCAGTTCATCAACTTTTTACCCGGCCCTCCTAAAACGTCCATTAAGACGTGGTTTGCCGGCTTTGATGGAGAATTTGTCTGGCTTGCACTAAGCCCTGGCCTTAACTCTATCAGACACCTTTGAGATTGGAATGTTAGCAGTGACACAGAGCTTGCTGTTCAACGTCAGAGCCCAAAGTCATGTACCAAATGTAGTGAAAAGTTTTCCAGATCACCGTTCATTATCGCAGGTTAGTGCGATAATGGGCCAAAATACCAGCTACAGTTTGTGCAAACCTGGTGAAGACTTACAGGAAACGTTTGACCTCTGTCATTGCCAACAAAGGTTGTGTTACAGAGTATTGAGTTGAACCCAATTTATTGACCAAATACTTATTTTCCACCATGATTTACAATTAAATTCTTTAAAAATCCTACAATGTGATTTCCTGCATTTTTTTTTCTCATTTTGTCTCTCATAGCTGAAGTGTACCTATGATGAAATTTACAGACCTCTCTTATCTTTCTAAGTCAGAGAACTTGCACAATCAGTGGCTGAGTAAATACTTTTTTGCCCCACTGTATATATATATGAATGAAATACATGTCAAAGTACATGTAAGACACACTGCATTGATTTGGGGTTGTATATATATATATATATATATATATATATATATATATATATATATATATATATATATATATATATATATATATACATACACATACTGGTCTAAAAAAATTAGCATATTGTGATAAAGTTAATTCTTTTCCGTAATGTAATGATAAAAATTAAACTTTCATATATTTTAGATTCATTGCACACCAACTGAAATATTTCAAGACTTTTTTTTTGTTTTAATACTGATGATTTTGGCATACAGCTCATGAAAAACCCAAATTCTCACAAAATTAGCATATCATGAAAAGGTTCTCGCTAAACGAGCTATTAACCTAATCATCTGAATCAACGAATTAACTCTAAAACACCTGCAAAAGATTCCTGAGGCTTTTTTGAAAACTCCCAGCCTGGTTCATTACTCAAAACCCGCAATCATGAGTAAGACTGCCGACCTGACTGCTGTCCAGAAGGTCACCATTGACACCCTCAAGCAAGAGGGTAAGACACAGAAGACATTTTCTGAACTAATAGGGCTTTTTCCCAGAGTGCTGTATCAAGGCACCTCAGTGGGGAAGTCTGTGGGAAGGAAAAAGTGTGGCAGAAAAACGCTGCACAACGAGAAGAGGTGACCGGACTCTGAGGAGGATTGTGGAGAAGGGCCGATTCCAGAGCCAACCGTGCACAGGCGTGTGCAGGAAATGGGCTACAGGTGCCGCATTTCCCCAGGTCAAGCCCACTTTTTGAACCAGAAACGGCGGCAGAAAGCGCCTGACCTGGCTACAGAGAAGCGCACTGGGCTGTTGCTCAGTGGGTCCCAAGTACTTTTTTCGGATGAAAGCAAAATTTTGCATGTCATTCGGAAATCAAGGTGCCAGAGTCTGGAGGAAGACTGGGGAGAAGGAAATGCCAAAATGTCTGAAGTCCAGTGTCAAGTACCCACAGTCAGTGATGGTCTGGGTGCCATGTCAGCTGCTGGTGTTGGTCCCACTGTGTTTTTATCAAGGGCAGGGTCAATGCATCTAGCTATCAGGAGATTTTGGAGCACTTCATGCTTCCATCTTGCTGAAGAGCTTTATGGAGATGAAGAGTTTTCATTTTTCAGCACGACCTGGCAACCTGCTCACAGTGCCAAAAACCACTGGTAAATGGTTTACTGACCATGGTATTACTGTGCTCAATGGCCTGCCAACTCTCCTGACCTGAAACCCGATAGAGAATCTGTGGGATATTGTGAAGAAGAAGTTGAGAGACGCAAGAGCCAACACTCTGGATGAGCATCCTGAGCCTCCGTAACACCTCAGCAGTGCCACAGGCTGATTGCCTCCATGCCATGCCGCATTGAAGCAGTCATTTCTGCAAAAGGATTCCCGACCAAGTATTGAGTGCATAAATGAACATAATAATCTGAAGGTTGACTTTTTTTGTATTAAAAACACTTTTCTTTTATTGGTCGGATGAAATATGCTAATTTTGTGAGGAATTTTGGGTTTTCATGAGCTGTATGCCAAAATCATCAGTATTAAAACAATAAAAGACTTGAAATATTTCAGTTGGTGTGCAATGAATCTAAAATATATGAAAGTTTTATCATTACATTACGGAAAAGAATTAACTTTATCACAATATGCTAATTTTTTGAGAAGGACCAGTATATGAACGATGCCGATGTACAACCCCAAATCAATGCAGTGTGTCGTACATTTACTTTGACATGTGTTTCATTGTATTTCAACCTGAGATATTTCATGATATTTCAATTTCATTTAGTTTGTTAATATACCAAATAGTATAACGTGTTAAGAGTCCAAACTCCTTAGAGATGGTTTTGTAACATTTTATAACCTGATGAGCATCAACAACTCTTTCTGAGTTCCTCAGAAATCTCATTTGTTCGTACCCTGAAACGCTTCCACAAACGTGTTGTGAAGAGCAGACTTTGACAGATCCCTGTTCTTTAAATAAAACAGGGTGCCCACTCACACCTGATTGTCATCCCATTGATTGAAAACACTCTAATTTCACCTTCAAATTAACTGCTAATAATAGAGGTTCACATACTTTTGCCACTCCCTAATATGTAATATTGGATCATTTTCCTCAATAAATAAATGACCAAGTACAATACTTTTGTTTCATTTGTATAACTGGGTTCTCTTTATCTACTTTTAGGACTTGAAAATCTGATGATGTTTTAGGTCATATTTATGCAGAAATATAGAAAATTCTAAAGTTCTAAACATGACAATGCACAACCACATGCTGCACACATTACAAAGGTATGGCTGTGAAAAAAGAGGGTATTTGTACTGGACTGGCCTGCCTGCAGTACAGGACAAATTAACTCCTGAAAAACTTTACTGCTTAGTATCCTTGGTTCCAAAACATCTTTTAAGTGTTGTAAGAAGGAATGGCAACATTACTATTGCCCACTATGTGGGAAATACTTTATCATCTCAACTTTTTTTGGAATGTGTTGTGGGCCTGAAATGCAAGAATGGATGTTTATTAACAAATGAAATGCAGTTTTAACAATGAAATAAAAGTCAGATTTTAGGAAGCAGATTCTCTCAATGAAAATAACAAAAGATTACCTGGTGTTGTTTGAGCTCATGAATACAGCAAGTAAGGGTAATGAAACTCAAAGTGAAAGGGCTGCTCCTACGAGATTTGGTGCCTCTGGAAACTGTAGGCAGAAACAACTTCCTGCCAGCTGAAGTGATGAAAATATTCTTCCCCCAGCTGTAGTCATAACAAGAAACAAAAAGCACAATACCTCAGTGGACAGAATTTAAATGAAATGCTTTGTGTTTTAAGCCCTGCATAAATTCTCTAACGGTTCATCAGTTCAGATCAGATGCTCTGTGCTTACAGATAATGATGACATTTAGGTGTAAAGGTTTTCTAATCACTCCATGAGAAAAGCAGGATAAAATATTACTCTCATTCTTTGCCAAAAAACAGCATTTAACAAATATATAAGACGAGGGTGCACTTCCATTTGCCACAGATACAAGTACTTGATATAATCCTTAATTTAGACAGCAAGGGGAAATAGGTTTCAGCTTCCTGATTCCAGCAGTGCTGTCTCCAGGGACTGGTGCACATGATTGTTCACTCTGACAATGGAGCAGCAGTGGGCATTGTTACATTGTTTGTTTATAATGAAGTCCCACCAGCACCATTGTACAAGTGTCACAGCCAGCTCATCAAAGGGCTATGATGGATGAGGCTGTGGGAAAGTGGAATAATAAAAGACTGTAAATTAAATACATAAAAATGCAAATTGCCCTCATTCATCGTCCTGATGATATCACGGAGCAACAGGTCAGAAATCGCAACTTCCAGGCAAGTTAGTGTTATTTTTTTTCCTAGCATGAGATGGATGCTGAGAAATTGGGACCCTTGGGGCAAATACAGCTGGAGTCAACATGAAACAGGAAATGTTGCCTTTTTAAGTTATGGGCCTGATCATGTTTGCCTTTGACAGAGAGGTTTCAGTTGTTTCAGAAAATAACATGTCTTGTAATTAATAACCTAATGTACCAATTAATTATTAAACATATTAAGTTGAACTTTGGTTGCATTAATACATGTGCAGAGGAGGCATAGTGGATATATTGGTAGGACGATGTTGGAGATGGAGCTGCCAAGGGAGAAGCTGAAAGAAGAAGAAGAAGAAGATACATTATTTTAAAAGCACATAACATTACAAACATATAAATAAATATCAAGCCACATATTATATTGTTATACACCTTCTTATTTCTACTCTGTCCGTTTTATCAGTTCCACTTGCCATATAGCTGCAGTTTACAGTTCACTACTTACTTTGCTAGTCCCCTTTGTTTTGCTCCTCTGTCAGGACCCCCGAAGGTCCACCACATATCCTGAGATTTGGTTTCTTGGGTCATTCTCAGTCCTGCACTGACACTGATGTGGTGGTGGTAAGAGTGGATCAAACACAGCAGTGCTGCTCTAGTTCTTAAACACCAACGTTTCACTGCTGGACTGACTGCTGATCCACCAACTAAAATGTCCATCATCCTGTAGGCAGCATCCTGTGAGCACTGATGAAGGATTAGAGGATGACTAACACAAACTGCAACAGCAGATAAGCTATGGAGCAATATGGTATATATATATATATATATATATATATATATATATATATATATATATATGTGTGTGTGTAGTAGAGTGCACAATGAGTGAACAGTTTGTAAAAACTCCATTATGATCACACACACACTCTAGAATCAAAATATAAATGTTCACAATGGAACGTCAACATAATTAAACATAACTCGCTGGCTGCACACAACCAAGAGGGAATGAATCCACTTGAAGACACACTAATTTCCAGAACAGGCAAAGCAATGAATCCTTTTAAACACTTTCATTTTATTCCGCAATGTCCAGAGTTAAAAGACAAATATTTCCTATTATAATTTATTAGACCTCGATTGTTAAAGTGAACAGACGTTGATCGGAGGGTCGTTAAATGGCCATACCTGTATGGGTATTTGGAGGCCAAGTCAACACCTTCAGCTGTTTGTCATGTTCCTCAAACCAATCATGAATCATTTTTGCAATGTGGCAGGGTGCATTATACTGCTGAAAGTGGCCATTACCATTAGGGAGTAATGTTGCCATGTAGGTGTAGGTACTGTAGGTGGTACAGGTCAAGGTAACACTCACATGACTGCCAGGACCCAAGTTTTCTTAGCAGAACATTGCTTTGAGCATCATGCTGTCAATGTTGTTCACTACATCTGTCAGTGGTTTTCATTAGTGGTCAACCATGTGGGTTTTTTAATGGTGATGCCGATATTTAGAGAGCAGTTTGACCAATGGCCCATTTATAACGACGATATCACTTCTTTTTTGCAACTGATATAACTAATAACAGTAAATGACAAATCGCTGCACTTAAATTAACATATTTAAACTGTAAAATGTACTCTGTTTGCACTCTTTTTTTAAATAAAAGTTTTATTGCTCTTTACAACAGTATAAATGTCTATATAAAATATTATATATTAAATACTTGAAAAGAAATAAACAATGTTAGAGTAGTGGTAGGTTTTTGTTTTCAGTCCCAGTTCCAGCTGAGAGTAGCAAGATATAAAGCTGGAAGTTTTCATCTTCTCATAAATGGCCCCACCAAAACAAAGTTTCTCTGCATTTTCTCCATTATTTTTGAATATTGGCTCGAATATTGAGCACAAATATTGGTTGCTGCCAATTATTTCCAAATGGCTATCTCTAGCTTTAATGTTATGGGTGACTTGAGATTTCTAAGAAAAAGAAGTACCGAGATGTCTGCCGATAAGTCTCAAAATTCCTCTCTCTCCCTCTTTCTCTCTCACTCCATCCATCCATCCATCCATCTAGGGAAATACAAACATTATAACTTATGACCAGACTTCTCTCTACTTCCATTTTAGAAATCCCAAGCCACGACTTGACTGGGTCAAAGGAACAGTGATTAGACCCTAGGGAGTTTTCCTAAAAGAAACAGACGTCACCTCTGTGACTGTCTAACCAAAGTTCAAAGCAGGACAGTGCATCAAGTTGTGGGAACTGAACAGTATGGCCCATGGGAAAGGGGAATATTTTGACCAACGCTCAATTGTTTTAGTGGCTGATGGGAATCTTGGTAGTGAATAATCACGCCGGCATTGTGCACCAAGCCTGTATACATCCTGGCTGAGGAGGCCAGAGAGTTGGTGGCGTCGCTCCCTCTTCCCATTATTCAAACACAATGGAGCCCTACGCTTGGTAGGACACAATCACACCTTTCCAGTGCCAAACTCCTTGTGTGTCCTTCTACATGTACTGTGTTTCACATGGAGACAAGACCTTTAGCAACCCATCTATGAAAGTGTATTTAGGAGTAAATGTATGACAAATGACAGTACAGTTTTATTTAAGGAAATATTGCATTAGTTGAAAAACTGGTGCAGCATTACTTAAAATATTAGTGCAAGGTTTTTAAGTAAATTATTATACTTCTTTTAAAGAACAACCATAAAAACGAAACAACTTCCAAATTCTAAGAACATGATACACCAACTGGTGCATAGTGTACACTATCTCTACAGATTTATTTACCCAGTGGAAGTATTGTTTACAGATCTGTTTATCTACAGGGTGTGATGGTTTGAAAGTCACAGAATGTTGTTCTTCCAAGCCCAATCAGGATGTTTTCATATCTGAGTCTATTTTTACATTTTATTTAGTGGCTGTGTTTTCCTCTCCAGATACAATTCCTATTATGGAGTGGGGAAAATTGTCATCTTTGTTTTGTTAATTCAGCATCATATAATTCTTATAACTGAAGACTGTCTTCACTTATCAGTCACTTTATTTGGTACACCTTTTTAACTACTAGTTAATGCAAATATCTAATCAGCCAATCAAATGGCAGCAACTTTAGGCAACTGTTAGGCATTTAGGCATATAGACGTGATTAAGACGACCTGCTGGAGTAAAAATCGAGCATCAGAATGGGGAAGAAAAGTGATTTGAGTGATGTAGAACGTGGAATAGTTGTTAGTGCTAGACGGGCTGGTCTGAGTATTTCAGAAACTGCTGGTTTTACAGAGAATGGTCCAAAAAAGGGAAAATATTCAGTGAGCAGTAGTTCAGAAGAGGTCAGAGTAGAGGTCAGAGGAGAATGGCCAAACTGGTTTGAGTTGATAGAAAGGCAACAGTACAGCAAATAACCACTCGTTAAACCAAGGTATGCAGAAGAGCATCAGCACATCAAACCTTGAAGTAGATGGTCTACAACAGCAGAAGACCATACCGGGTGCCACTCCTATCAGCTAAGAATAGGAACCTGAGGCTACAATTTGCATGGGCTCACCAAAACTGGACAACAGAAGATGTTGAAAATGTTGCCTGGTCTGATGAGTCTCAATTTCTGCTGTGACATTCAGATGATTGGGTCAGAATTTGCCGTAAACAACATAGAAGCATGAAACCATGTGTATCAATGGTTCATTCCAATGGTAGTGAAGAGGTATTTTTCTTGGCACACATTGGGCCCCTTAAATTGAACACTGAGTTGGAAATTATTGGCTGCTATAGGGATCTGGTCAGACGGCACAAACATCAGTAACAGCCAACTTCTATCAGTGATCAACTTCAGTGATCCTTCAACTAGGGGCTCTTGTTACCATCTTAACATTTGAAGAATTAGTAATAATTTTGTTTTAATTATGCTAAAATAATTTTTACATGCTTTTAAGACTTAATGGTGGCTACAACTGAGTTTATATAGAATTAAAACATGTACATAAATGATAATTTATATATAATTAACATTTTTTATGTGTTGATAATGACGTGTTACAGTAATGACAATTTTCACCTTTTCAAGAAAAAAAGATGCCAGGTCATGGATTTGCTAACCCTAGTCAACAACTAGTAAAAGATGTATTTTAAATAAATAGAAATAATGTGAACACGTCATTTTGTTTCTTTTTTTGTGTGTGTAAAATACTGCATAACAGCATAAATGGTATTGATGCGGAATAAACCTACTGTGTAGGTCTAAGTTGAAGTTGACGATGAGGCCAAAGTAGCAAATATTCATGTTAACAACATTAAAAATGGAAATCATAATGATTTTGATACATATTTTGTTGAGGAAATAACTTGATAGTTTATTATTATTATTATTTATTAAGAAAGTATTTCTAAGATCCTGTAACTGAAGAATCACCCTTGTATGAACGCAGCCACGCACACACAAGTTGTATTTTCTGTAAAAAAAGCTAACAGAAATGGTATATTCACATCAATAAACTACCATTCCCATATGGTAAATACAGTGGTGCTTGAAAGTTTGTTAACCCTTTAGAATTTTCTATATTTCAGCATAAATATGACCTAAAACATCATCTGATTTTCACACAAGTCCTAAAAGTAGATAAAGAGAACCCAGTTAAACAAATGAGAAAAAAAATGTACTTGGTCATTTATTGATTGAGGAAAATGATCCAATATTACATATTAGTAAGTGGCAAAAGTATGTGAACCTTTGCTTTCAGTATCTGGTGTGACCCCCCTGTGCAGCAATAACAGCAACTAAACATTTCCAGTAACTGTTGATCAGTCCTGCACACCAGCTTGGAGGAATTTTAGCCCATTCCTCCATACAGAACAGCTTCAACTCTGGGTATGTTTGAGTTTCCTCACATTAACTGCTCGCTTCAGGTCCTTCCACAACATTTCCATTGGATTAAGGTCTGGACTTTGACTTGGCCATTCCAAAACATTACCTTTATACTTCTTTAACCATTCTTTGGTAGAACGACTTGTGTGCTTAGGGTCGTTGTCTTGCTGCATGACCCACCTTCTCTTGAAATTCAGTTCATGGACAGATGTTCTGACATTTTCCTTTAGAATTCTCGGATATAATTCAGAATTCATTGTTCCATCAATGATGGCAAGCCATCCTGGCCCAGATGCAGCAAAACAGGCCCAAACCATGATGCTACTACCACCATGTTTCACAGATGGAATAAGGTTCTTATGCTGAATGCAGTGTTTTCCCTTTCTCCAAACATAACGCTTTTCTTTAAAACCCAAAAAGTTTTATTTTGGTCTCATCCGTCAACAAAACATTCTTCCAATAGCCTTCTGGCTTGTCCACATGATCTTTAGCAAACTGCAGATGAGCAGCAATGCAAGAGAAGTGGCTTTCTCCTTGCAACCCTGCCATGCACACCATTGTTGTTCAGTGTTCTTCTGATGGTGGACTCATGAACATTAACATTAGTCAATGTGAGAGAGGCCTTCAGTTGCTTAGAACTGGGGTCCTTTGTGACCTCACCAACTATTACACCCCTGCTCTTGGAGTGATATTTGTTGGTCGACCACTCCTGGGGAGGGTAACAATGGTCTTGAATTTCCTCCATTTGTACACAATCTGTCTGACTGTGGATCGGTGGAGTCCAAACTCTAGAGATGGTTTTGTAACCTTTTCTAGCCTGTTGAGCATCAACAACTCTTTTTCTGAGGTGATCATGACACACTTCCACAAACGTGTTGTGAAGAGCAGACTTTGATAGATCCCTGTTCTTTAAATAAAACAGGTTGTCCACTCACACCTGATTGTCATCCCATTGATTGAAAACGCCTTACTCTAATTTCACCTTCAAATTAACTGCTAATCCTAGAGGTTCACATACTTTTGCCACTCACTAATATGTAATATTGGATCATTTTCCTCAATAAATAAATGACCAAGCATAATAGTTTTGTCTCATTTGTTTAACTGGGGTCTCTTTATCTACTTTTAGGACTTGTGTGAAAATCTGTTGATGTTTTAGGTCATATTCATGCAGAAAGATATAACATTCTACAGGGTTCACAAACTTTCAAGCACCACTGTACACCTATGTAACTCAATAACGCTTCTACAACTAAACACAACAGACAGTTATCTAGTTAACAATGAACTATACTTAATTTGAGAAATGAGAAATGCGAAGCTGAGGCAAGTCTTCGTTGTAATCATACGACGTCCTGTTAGCAAGCTAAATCCGTCCACTTTATTAGACTAATTGCCAAACAGCACATTTGTAGCATATTAGCACATTTAGTAAGAGCTAAAATACTGTACGTATTAAGTAATTAGTGATGTATATTAGTATATAAGCAGACAAAAACCCAATATAAAATGATATTAACTTTGAGCGCCAAGGCAACTAGAGTACGTCATATATAGTGAGGAATTTACATGACATTCAGCATAACTCATGCGCCACCTATTGACCACATACGGTACAACACATGCACTACAGTGCCTCAGATGAAGAAATCGTATTACCCTTTTTACGTTTCGTTAGGGCATTCACTTCACTTTTCGCTCGTTTTAAGCGCGAGTGGCTAAATAAAAAAGCGGAAAAATCCCCGTTTCTGTCCCACGACGTGTTTCTTCTAACACTAGACGTTTCAGTATAATACTGACATGCTCGGAGTAGCCTGTTCTACCTCAAAACATACCTGCCTTCCAGACGACATCTTTTCCAGGGACGTCCGTGCAATGCACGACAATGCAAAACAAGCCAAATCAGAAAAATTGAGGACTGAAATATGTAAATCCTTCCAATCTTTCTTTGAGGAACATTGGTTTTAAACATCTCAATAATTTTCTTACACGTTTGTTGATAAACTGGAGATCATCTGCCTCTCTTTACTCCTCAAAGACAAAGCCTTTTGTGGAAACTGCTTTTAATTATAATCAATTATTGACATCACCTGTTTGAAATCACATCATTATTTCATTTTATTACCTCATTACCAGACCTAACTTGCTCCATTCCCAACTTTTTTTGGAATTTGTTGCAGGCCTGAAATGCAAGAATGGATGATTATGATCAAATGAAGTTGACAAGAAAAGAAAAACATGAAATATATTGGGTTCATACTGTCTGCAATGAAATAAAAGTCAAAGTAAATGTAAGGAACACTGCTGTTTTTTTTGTTTTTTTTTATCTGCATTTTCCATACTCTTACAATTTTTCAGATTTCTAGATGCGAAGATGTGCATCATGGCATTGGATAATGCGTTCTTTATTATGCCATCTAATGCAGTTGCATTTTTTGTCACCAGAGGGCATCATTATACGTCATGCTCCCAGACATACATCTTCTATTCGCAGTGTGTTTGTTTGTTTACTTTAATATTCAATTTAAAATAGCACTATATTTACATTTGGTGAAACTGTTACACTAGCACATTTTTGTTGCAGTAGCATTATTTAAAACTCCTAATTTATTTTAATTGCAAAGAGTCTTTTCTTTTTTCGTTTCAATTATGTATACATGAAAAGTACACACTTTGCAATTATTCTTCAGAAATAAAAAGGAATGTTTCACTTGGTTAAACAAATATGGTGAAGCTACCACAGAACATTTTGTTTACAATAACAGTTTGCTTAAACCTCTGTTTCTAGTAATATATTTGAATTGCAGGGGACTTGCAAGTTTTTGAAAGCTTGTAAAAAATGTATTTATTTATTGACAGTGGTAAAGGTACTGGACTATGGACCAGAATGTCCAGGGTTCAAATCCCACCTCTACCAAGCTGCCACTGTTTGGTCCTTGAGCAAGACCCTTAACCCACAATTGCTTGGACTATAAGATTGTATCACTTGTAAGTCACTCTGGGTGTCTGCTAAACCCATATTTTCTATTTTAGGCACTATTTTGCATTGCTTACACTTTAGAAATAGAAAATTAATGTATTTTATTGCATGTAAAATTGAGAATAGTGAAAAAAATCAAATCATGAGCAGAGTACTTCATGACACCAAGTGAAAGTAAGAAATAATAATATTATTATATATATATTATATATTATATAATAATATATATAATATAAAGAAATTCATAAATAAACCTATGTTACAATTACTTATTAAAAAGGACTAAATGTTTTATAGAGTGGATAGTTATTCACTCACTTTGTTTATTATCACATAACATTCTAGGACAGAAGCTGAAATGGTTCAAGTGTGTGTTTAAAAATAGACCAATTAAAAATAAATGGCCTACATCACAACCACAGGACAGAAACAAACCAAGTATTTAAGAATACATTCTTTGTGCAAATATAGTCTATATCCCCATGTGTACAGCTGACTCTGAAGATGTTTCAATCCTCTTCTCACAAATGAGACACTGAAACATATCGAGGTGTATGATTAGTTAAAACCTCTAGATCTCTCACGGTTCCGAGCACGCAACTTTGTTGACTGGTCTATAGAGCATCAAAATTTTCCCAAATCCATTTCCCAGTGACTATTGTGTTTTAATTCGCAGTCACCTCCAGGGGCACCCATGCACACTTTCATCTAGTCAAACAAAAGAAGTCATTCTTCCACAGTTGGTCGCATGAGAATCAACACGGAGGCAGATGTTTAAAAGCTATTGAAAGTTTTCTACCCAGTGGGTCTGAACAGTCATGTGTTTTTACACATGGGGATCTGATCTGAACATTAAATCGATAAAGAAAGAGTGTCTTGTTCCAGTGGAGCAGTATACAGCAGAGATATCTACTCCCGATCAGTCAATACTTTGGGATGCTCTAAGAAGGCAAGAGATATCTTAACACAGCTAGCTTTTTTCTTGCCGGTTTCTTTCAAGCACTGCTCGAGGGGTGAACTCCAGTTTGTCCTTCAGACTGAGGACTTGTGTGCTGTCCTGGCCCACCAGCTCCTCAAGTTTCCTGTCCTCGCGAAGCTCTGCGACACCCTTCTCTTCTCGTGGTGGTTTGGGAGGTCCCCGGATGAACCACTCCAGGTGATAGCCCACCGCTCCCACAACAAAAGCCACAGGGAAGGTCACGTAGGGTGCGTAGGTGCGCATGGCAGTCCACAAAACCGGCCACATGGTGGCACGATCAACACGAGCTTCAAACTGCAAGAAAGATAAATGAAATGGGTGAGATTGATTATTGTAGTTTTCCCAACAGGTATAATGGCAAACAAGAGGCTACACTGTTAAGTACATTTACACCATTTTAGCAGATGCATCTGCTAAATTGATTCAAATTGGTACAGTCTTAGAGTCCAAGCAATTGTGGGTTAAGGGTCTTGCTTAAGGAGCCAACAGTGGCATCTTGACAGAGGTGGGATTTGAACCCTGGACCTTCTGGTCCATAGTCCAGTACCTTAACTGCTAGGCCACCACAATAAGCAATGCACTGCATGACGTAAAAAAATGTTGGTGTACCATTTTGACAATATTTACTATAACAGTACTCCATTTTGGGAGTAGTATCTGTACTTTGACTTAGTGAAGTTGTGTACTTCGTCCAACTCTACTTGTAACAAATTATTTGAGTTACTGTTGCCTTTCTATCAGCTCAAACCAGTCTGGCCATTCTAACATCAACAAGGCATTTTCGTCCAGAGAACTGCTTCATACTGGATATTTTCTCTTCTTCAGACCATTATCTGTAAACCCTAGAAATGGCTGCGTGTAAAAATCCCAGTAGACCAGCAGTTTCTCAAATACTCAGGTCGTCATGCACACGTCTACATGCCTAAACGCATTGAGTTTCTACCATTGGATTGGCTGATTACATCTGCGCTACCTTATAAAGTGGAAGATGAGTGTATAATAACAACAATAATAATAATAATAATAATAATAATAATAATCTCAGTTCTGCAGTTGTGGTAGCCTAGAGGGTAAGGTACTGGACTGTGGACCAGAAGGTCCAGGGTTCAAATCCCACATCTGCCAAGCTGCCACTGTTGGGTCCTTGAGCAAGACCCTTAACCCACAATTGCTTGGATTGTAAGACTGTATCAACTGTAAGTCGCTAAATGCTGTAAATGTAAATGCAACTGTGAAATACCCAGTGTGTCAAGCATGTGAAGGCAGCATGACAGACACACGAGGGAGCAAAGACAATGACAAAATCCTTGTCACGAGGCAAATACGAAGCGATCGCACAACATTGTACAAATCTTACACACTCACGGATATTTGTGTTGCACATTATATTGTATCAGTGAAAAGGCTGTGCCGTTTGAGGTGAGCCATTGCTAGACTGGGTGTTATAATAGTATGTGTATATGTATATAAATCTCAGACTATTATAATAACCCTAGAAAACACGATCGCAAAGAGGAAGTTATACAAAGCCACATACAAACACGTTACACTTTCACCTACTTGCAATGCTTCTGAAGTTCACAATCCTCTCCTCGTACTCCATTCATGGACCATGTCACGCTAAAAACACACCTCTTCCTGTCCGGTGTTACCGACGTTTAGTCTTCTCATTCGTTAACACGGCTGTCAGCCTTTCAGTAAGAGCTCAGGTCGTAGACAAAACCTACAGCGCCCTCTTTTGTTGGGTCACAGTGGCATTTCTGGGCGCCATTTATTGAACCAGAATCCGTTCCTGCATTTCAGGCCTGAAACACATTCCAAAAAAGTCGTGACAGGGCAATTTAGGGCTAGTTGTGAGGTAAAAAACTAAATAATGATGTGCTTTCAAACAGTTGATATCATGATTTGGTACAAAAGCAGCATCCACCCAACCCAGAGTATTTGAGGAGCAAACATGAGCAGAGGATCTCCAGGTAGTCAACAAATGCATGAGAAAATGACTAAAATGTTTAAAACCAGTGCTTCTCAAAGAAAGATTGGAAGGGATTTTCATATTTCTCACTCGCATATTATCATTAAACAATTCAAGGAATCTGGAGCAATTTCAGTCTGTAAAGGGCAAGGGATGCAAGCCTAAACTGAAGACCCGTGATCTCTGATCCATACACACTACTGAGTTACATTAGGACTATATAAATACATATAAAATCTAGGCTGCCCAAGGTGGTTGGGTCTCTTTCTGACTGTTGATTCTCTTAAGGTTTTTTCCTCATCACATTTACAGAATTTTCCTTGCCACTGTCACCCTAGGCTTGCTCAATTCGAGTTGTGGGCTAAGGTGGTTGTGCAGCTGCTTTGAGACAATGCTCTGATGCAAAAAGTACTATAATCATTGACAAATAAATAAATAAAGCACCCAGATAAAAATGTATAATTGCTACAAAACGTGGCATGCAGTTCTGTCTCAGGCTGATATGTATTATGATTACAGGTGTGGTCTGATTAGACACTGGATCTTCACACAAGAAGGCGTAATGGTGAGAGATCATTGACTGCCAGACATGCCTTTATGGTGCACTCGAAGCCATTTTGCCCAGTTGACAGACTCTGAGAGAGGGCACATCATTGGACTGAGAGAAGCAGGAGGATCGTTTCGGCAAATTGCCCACCATCTAGGCCATTCTGACCTAGCTGTTAGGTGTTGAGAGGAGTGGTTCCATGACGGCACACACATAATTAAAAGGCCCCAGCCACATCTCCAACTGGCATTTTTCAGCAGGATAATGCTCACCCACACACAGCAAGGGTTTCCCAGGAATGTCTCTGCCACAATTCCTTCGCCTTCCTGGTCACCAGATTTAATTCCAATCGAGCATTTATGGGACCAGCTGGGACACCAGCTTCGGCACCAACAAGTGTGCAGAATCTACAGGCCGAGCTGCAAAATCTGTGGGCAAATGTGTCACAGAATACCATAAGGTACCCGTTTGCCTCCAATGCCCAACTGCATCTCATCTTGTATCCAGGCTAGAGGCAGCCTAACAGGGTAACTAAAGTTTCCATTCAGTTATACAGGTTTCCCCGATAAACTTATCCTTTGCGCTAATATTGTAATCACTGACATATAAAGTTTAATTCGATTCCAACAGCTTCTTGGTGAATTTTTTTTTTGGCAGTGAGTGTAAACACATTTTTCTTTACTTCAATTCATGCAAACTGGATGTGCCTGTAATTTATTTTTATGTTGATTTGAATCCAGCCCTCAAAGGGTTAAAGATTTGGTGTCCTTTGACCATTGTTACACCATGTTGTTTTCAACAATTGTACACTTTATATCAGTAAAGATTTTCAACCTGAATCTTTCATTCATCAAGATCTGATCAGTGATTTAAGTGTTCCCTTAATTTTGTTTAATCAGTGGTTCTCAAACTGTGGTACGAGTACCACTTGTGGTACTTGAAGGAGCACGAGGTGGTACACCAGATGACCTTGGAAAATGTACTTAATTATTTAATAATTAATGAAGTATGGTGTTTGTGTTTCTGTGAGACTCGTAGGTGGTACTTGGAGATTTTGGCTTGATGATGGGTGGTACTTGGTCCCAAAATTTTCAAAATCACAGCTTTAAATCATTCTAAAAACACACGCAAACTCAGTTTAAGAATTTATGTTTATTTGAAAACATTCACCTATCACAATTTATGGCACAACTGGAAAAAACTAACAGTATTGGTCCTTTGGTGCATTACTTTACAGATTCCAATGTTCAAATGTCAACTTCCCATTAAATGTAAAAAGCAGTGGTTATGCAATCAACATGTAATAACTCACACGTGTACATTTTCTAGAGGGGGGGGCAATGTTATTATCTTATGAATGCTTTTATCCATCACATTTGAGAGACCAGTCAGTACTTTGACCAACACTGACCAACTTGAGTTCACTCACAGTATCAAGCATCTGATGCAGTAACACATATCAACTTAAAACTGATGACAGCTAAAACAGCCCAAGCATTTAAAGGCTAAGCAACTTGCTTAAGGTTGGTGCTGGGACTTGGCCACTTACACATCCAGTACTTTAACCTCTCTTCACTATAGCTAAATGTTTACTAGGGGTGTAATGATGAATCGTGACAATTTCACAAAGTGCATCATAAAAACTGACGATGTCTTTATTATGCCATCTTATGCAATTGCAGTTTTTGAACACCAGAGGGTGCAATTATGCATCACTCTCCCATATGCACTTAAGACTCCTAATTTCTTTTAATTGCAGGGGATTATTTTCATTGACATTTTTATACAAGAAAAGTACATATTGTGAATTGTTATTCATCAGAAATAACAAAAAGGAATGTTAATCCTATTTAATATACCTTGAAGCTACAGGAGAGAATTTTATTTACAATTTTAAACCTCTGTTTCTAGTAATGTATTTTAACTGCAGGGAATTAAAGGTTTTTTTAACTATTCAAGAAATTGTGCATTTTCCGCACTTGTTTACACTTCAGAAATAAAAAAAAAATCTTTAAAAAAATTGAATTGTGAATTCAGTATCGTGAATTGAATCTAGAGCAGAGTATAGCCACCCCAAATTTTTACTATACATTTCTGCTGTATTACCCAACATAAATATAGTCTCTGCTAAATAAAAAAATGACTGGATTAAAGTAGTTTCACTAAGTTGTTTAAAAACTAAATTATTTAAACTCGAATCAGCTAAAATATGAAAGTGCTCTTTTGAAAACCCTTTGGCAGCAGACTCATTTAACTTAATGACAGAACTGTTTCTCTTCTCAGCTCCTTTATCATGGCATTTTTAAATACTGCATACACAATATGTGATATAATCAATATATGGCACATTACACGGCAGAACTAAATTCTACTTGTTCCTGCAACTTGCAGATATGAAATCAATTAAAGAACAGTGGACTGTGCCCAGAGCAAGGCCAGCCGTGGGAGCGCAGACAAGAAGGGAATTGGTGCAAGTGAGGTAAACCGAAGAAAGGCACAGTTACAGGATCGGCAACTGGAGCGCAGCTTGGCCTTTGGCATTAACCGGCATTCATCGGTTCCACTGACGGGATCGCTCTGTCATATGACGCAAAACAAACCTTCACATGAGCCTTGTAATGGTGCCGCAGAGAAAATCCTCGTAGCTCATGCGAACGGTTCCGGTCATGCCGGTGTCCTTCTCACGGAAGGCCAGGGTCATGCTTTGCAGCTGAGTGCACACTTGGATGAAGCGGTCGAGTTGGAGGGTGTTACTCATGCCACGGGTGCTGTACCGATTCACAAGGCCTTGGATAAACTGGGGGCTCAGGTTGTAACCTAGCTGAGAGAGAGCTGACAAAAAAAAGGGTTTAGTTAAACAACTGACAAACAGACACTGCTTTAATGGCTTCTGAACTTGTGATTGACCGATAAGGGTTTCTTAATTGCCGATGCGGATATTTAGAGAGCAGGGTGGCCGATATATAATGCCGATATCAAGGTTGTTTGTTTGAACTGATAAAACTAATAACAATACATGAGAAACCAAATTGCTGAACTTAAATAAACATTTATTAAAGCTATAAATGCACCGTCTCTGTTTGCTTTATCTTTATAAATTAAAAAAATAAAAGTTTTACTGCTCTTAATTACAACATTTATTACCAGACAACAGTGTCAGATTCTTTCTGCAGACTTTGTCTAATAAATAAATGTGTGTGTATTTGTTTATATATTAGACATTTATCGAATGCTCCCTTAAAAAAGACAGCAGGGGCTGCTGGCTTGTGCCTGGCTCTGCGCTCTCGTTAGCTTTAGCATCTTTGACTTTGCTTTGTCAAAGTCTGCATAACGTCTTATTAAATATGTTATTCTGATCGTTTTCTGAGTTGATCCTTCACGGCTTATAAATAAATGACCAAGTATAATATTTTTGTCTCATTTGTGTAACTGGGTTCTCTTTATCTACTTGCAAGACTTGTGTGAAAATCTGATGATGCTTAAGATCATATTTATGCAGAAATATAGAAAATTCTAAAGGGTTCACAAACTTTCAAACACCACTGTATGTAATCCAAATAGTACATTTGCTGTGCATGTTTGCAAAAATCTACATGCTGGAGACATGGTTGTGTTCAAAATGAATAACTAACCCCTTAGTAGTGTCCCTAGTCCATCATCAGTAATTGGGTATTTAAGAAGCCCATCTAGTTGACTAGCTACGTAGCACTCCAAACGCAGCCGAAATCTAGAACTATTCCTTCTTATCGTGTCATCGAGTGCCTGAAACTTTGAATAAAGAACTGAGCTGTACTGAATTATGAACTGAAGTTAGTAAAAGCACTGTGCTGTTCATGTGGTTGACCGGCACAGAATCGGTTATATGAGACCGCCTGAAGCCAGTCACGCTAAAACCGGCCGAATCCGTTTTATACATGTATATAATGAAGGCGTTAATTACTATAAGGTTTACTTCGCCCCACAAAATTACACAAATCAGAATACATGAAACTGCTGCCGAATGGAAACAGATTTTATTGTGCAAACTGCAACGCCTTAAGGATAGCTTACAAGGGAGAAATATTTTCGCTCCGCTAAGACCGCCGCCGAATTCAGTGGGTTAACAGCTGCTCCGAATCAGTCTCCAGAGTTACTGCGTTCATAATGTGGTTCTTCTTTTGCATCGCCGATCTCATTTTATAATCCAGTACTGTGTTCTGTTCTTTAATCTGACGGAGCCTTTCCCAGCTGTTAACAGACTGTTTCTAGGCTGTGGTGTATGTTATGCTACCTGGCTAGCGAGCTTTACCCAGCATACTGTTTGGTGATGTAGTTTTACTCAGAGCTCAGCTATGGCGAAAATATATGTAATTTGTTGCCCGTTTGTTAGTGCTGTGTTTGTGCTATGCACCGGTATGGAGGTATGTGAAAAATGCATACCATACAGGAACTTAACACCGGTGTACCGACCAGCCCTATATAAACCGAAGCTATTTTGTATGCCATGTACTGAGATACACTGCAGAAGAGTGGAGTAAGGTACCATTTGGCTTTGAACACACTGAGCTGAGAACCAAAAGGTCTGTTCTAAAATTTGCGTTTCTGTTTGTTCTTTGAATAACAAGTCATACAAAAGTGTTCTCACAAGCCAAAGCTTCTCTACATGCTTGCCTCACTGAGCTGCGCTTGAAGGCCTTACTGTGGTAGCCTAGCGGTTAAGGTACAGGACTATGGACCAGAAGGTCCAGGGTTCAAATCCCACCTCTGCCAAGCTGCCACTGTTGGGTCCTTGAGCAAGACCCTTAACCCACAATTGCTTGGATTGCTGTCATTGCTGCAATTAAATATTTTTATTTGGGATTTGTTAGTACTCTATAGAATAATAATTAAAAAAATGTTCCATTTCACTCAAACGCATACAGCACCTACAAACAGTAAAAACAGAGAAACGGATAATATTGTAGTGGTCTCTATTTTTTCCAGAGTAATATAATTAGAGAAGATGTAATTTATTTAAGACGAGTGATGTGTTTAGCACGGAAACCTGCACGGACTTGTATACGCCACCACGATCTTTAGCAGTGAAGTCATTAGACCCAATTAAAATCGCAGCAGTAAAAAGTCAATAACAAAGCCAAATAGCTTTCCGTTTCAATCTGGACTGCTGAGCAGAACTGCAGGACTCGTCACACTAAAAAACTGGAGGCACTAGTCTACTGTTGCCACCCTATAGTGGTGCTTGAAAGTTTGTGAACCCTTTAGAATTTTCTGTATTTCTGCATAAATATGACTTAAAACCTCATCGGATTTTCGCATAAGTACTAAAAGTAGATAAAGAGAACCCAGTTAAACAAATGAGACAAAAATATTATACTTGATCATTTATTTATCGTGGAAAATGATCCAATATTACATATTAATGCGTGGCAAAAGTATGTGAACCTTTGCTTTCAGTATCTGGTGTGAGCCCCCTGTGGAGCAATAACTGTAACTGTTGATCAGTCCTGCACATTGGCTTGGAGGAATTTTAGCCCATTCCTCCGTACAGAACAGCTTCAGCTCTGGGATGTTGGTGGGTTTCCTCACATTAACTGCTCACTTCAGGTCCTTCCACAATATTTTCTTTAGATTAAGGTCAGGACTTTGACTTGGCCATTCCAAAACATTACCTTTATTCTTCTTTAACCATTCTTAGGTAGAACGACTTGTGTGCTTAGGGTCGTTGTCTTGCTGCATGACCCACCTTCTCTTGAGATTCAGTTCATGGACAGATGTCCTGACATTTTCCTTCAGAATTCTCTGATATAATTCAGAATTCATTGTTCCATCAATGATGACAAGCCATCCTGGCCCAGATGCAGCAAAACAGGCCCAAACCATTATACTACCACCACCATGTTTCACAGATGGGATAAAGTTCTTATGCTGGAATGCAGTGTTTCCCTTTCTACAAAATAACGCTTTCCTTTTAAAACCCAAAAAGTCCTATTTTGGTCTCATCCATCCACAAAACATTCTTCCAATAGCCTTCTGGCTTGTCCACGAGATTTTTTAACAAACTGCAGATGAGCAGCAATGTTCTTTTTGGAGAGCAGTGGCTTTTTCTTTGCAACCCTGCCATGTACACCATTGTTGTTCAGTGTTCTTCTGATGGTGGACTCATGAACATTAACATTAGCCAATGTGAGAGACACCTTCAGTTGCTTAGAAGTTACCCTGGGGTCCTTTGTGACCTCACCAACTATTACACGCCTTGCTCTTGGAGTGATCTTTGTTGGTCGACCACTCCTGGGGAGGATAACAACAGTCTCGAATTTCCTCCATTTGTACACAATCTGTCTGACTGTGGATTGATGGAGTCCAAACTCTTTAGAGATGGTTCTGTAACCATTTCCAGCCTGATGAGCATCAACAACTCTTTTTCCGAGGTCCTCAGAAATCTTCTTTGTTCGTGCAAGTCGGCAAATGCAAAAGGCTCTCTAATATATCTGACTGAGACCATGGTACCGAATATAGGCCAAACTGTACAATGTGTCATAGCTTTTTTGGTTGCTCATGATGGACTGTGACTTGAAACAGCATTAAGCTGGTGATAACCATGACCGAGCTGCTAGAAGAGCAGAATACAGAGTGGAATGACTCAGCTCATTTCACCACAGATTTCCCCTGATGCAGATGTGGTATTTGTTGCTGTTTAATGTTTTATGCTATAGGGTGTTCTAATTAAAGTCGGATTTATTTCTATAGCACTTTTTACAATGGAGCATTGTCTCAAATAATCAGATATTTGATTAATTTATGAAGGTTTTTCTAAGAATGCACCATATGAAAATTTGTGGACGAAATGGAACAAAAATATTTGGCTGAATGCTGAATACAGGCTTGCACAGTTTTCAATTAATTTTGCCACTTTTTCACCTCTGCATGAATTAAATAGCCTAAAAGTATTTTTGTATATATTGTATTTTTGTTCACACTGAAAACAAACAAAAAAAAAATGTAATTATTATTATTTTAAAATAGTTTGTATCTACATATGTATAAAATTTGGTATGAAATGTGGAAAATGTGGAAAAAAAAAAAAGATTGAATTACACTGCACCTGTTGTTCTGTCACTCAGGTGTTAAATATGTATGTAATTATGTAAATGTACCCTTTATAAATTTCACACATTAATACTTTGACTCTTGCCAGTTTTAAGTCATTAGTTTATGGCCAGTTACCAGCTAAATGTGTCTTCCATTGGGTTCCCAACAGGGTTCCATTGTTGGTTAGGAAGCTTTACAAAGAGAACTCCCCACATAAAAAGGGCACTCACTGGGTAATGAGACAGACCCGATGAACACTCGGTCAAGTGCTAGCACATTCAGGTCAAGCTTTCGTTCAAGTATTCTGAAATAAACATTCCATTCGCATTTCTTTAAAAAGAATGCGCAAAACAGAACAAAACTCTCGCACTGTAGAACCCTGCTTCCACACAGCCGACATGTTTTGCATTTACCAAGATCGCCTCGCTAGAAATGATGCAGTCTTATCACTTATATGGCCGAACACCGAACGTGCATTTTCTTGCCATTTTCGGCCGAATAATTTCGGTCGCCGAATATTCGGTGCATCCTTCATTAATAACATAATTAAGCAGAACTAGGTCTTATTTCACTGTAATTTTAAGCTAATCATGCTGATAAAATACTGTCTAATCTCAGATGTTTTGGACTGGATTGTTAGATAAGTCTGAATTAATACATTTTACAAATAGTTTTGTGTCACAAAGGAATTATTTCACATGCATGTGTGTTTCAATAATATTAAAATGACAACTATAGAATAAATTTACTCATTTATCTGACTTTCTCTGATGGTATTTGTTACTGTTTAAGTAATGTTTTATGCTCTAAGGAATGCTAATTAAAATCAGAGAAATGTATATAGAGAATATAGAAATGGAGAACAAATTTACATTCTCATGGCATGAGAGAACTTTAGGGATAAGAGGTGCAGGTCAGGGATAATGGGAGAGAATAAAACAGGAAGACAAAGGGAACCAAGCGTCAGAACAAGAAGGACGAGAGAAAATTCAGCAGGGAAAAGAAAGGAAAAGAGCACCAGATGGATGCAGTTTTGCCACAGTAGTGCCAGTCTGAAGAGATTAAAACTGTGTAATCTAACTGAATAAAAATCAGTTTTGTATTCATTTGCTCTTCCTTTCCCATCCATGGCACTCACTTCAGATCTATTTAGTGTTTAACCCACTATTTACCAGATGCTCAGTTGTGGCCCTGGCAAGCAGAGGGGTACAGCTGTGCCCCTCTTAATTCTGGGCATGCCCCAGAACAACAAAGTTTAGAAACACCCCTGATCTTTAGGACTTCGTATTTTATCCACATAATTTATGAATGGAATGACAAATTGTGCTCAACCCTTTTTTAATTCTTACACTTAACCTTTACTTAACCTCCTCTTCTCCACTCACCTTGATGCATCTCACTGCTGTTGATGGAACCAGAACGGTCGCGGTCAAACTGGTTGAACAGTGACCGCCACTGCTGCAAAAACATCCAGAGTTCTGAGAAGCCATATACGTCCATGCGCCCACTTTTGGTTTTGTCAAACATATCTGAAAGGCATAACAGGGTCTGTTAGTGTAACTGCAGGACAGGCTAAATTCTTCACGTTCCTTCAATTAAGGCTGAAAACATCCATTCAGTAGTACGTTCTGGTCAGCAGGCAATGACACAAGGGCTAGACTGTGCTGAAGCAACAGGTACTGACTGATCATCATTAGGCAGGTCTCATCGTTGAACGCTGAGTTGTTGGAGTTGAGCAGGGCCTGCTTCAGCTCATTCAGGTTGATGTATCCACTGCGATCGGTGTCGACAGTCTGAAACCACTGATGTGCCTCAGGGTTAACCCCTGGTGGGATGTTAGCTAGAACACAAAAATTATACCAGTCACAAGAAAATCTGTATATAATTTACAATAGGGCCAATACAGCTGAATGGGCTACTCATATTGTACAGTACAGGTAAGCACCATTTAACAACCATCAGAGCAACGTTCAATTTAATGGCCAAGGTCTTAACAATTATAATACATTGAAATAGAAAATAAAAATCTTTTCAAGTCTTTTAAGTCCGGATGTTGCAGATGTAAACAGCCAATCAACACGGTCATGTCAACAGTCAATTACATTGTGGATCAACGATGTGACTATGTGACTTCACATAAGGTACCATTGTTTTAGCGATGGTATAATGACCATATCTAATCATTTCTCAGTCTCTGTATTAGAACACAACCCGAAAATACAGGAAATTTGGATGCAGTATTAAAAATAAATGAATGAATTAAATCAAATCAGAAAACAATGCTTCTATAGGCTACAGTAAACTATAGTGAGCAATAGAAGAATGTGGAAGCTTAATCAGAATGCCAAGTTGACCCTTATACAATCCAGAGAATCAGGTACTATGAGAATAGGGACTGTGGTGGCCTAGCAGTTAAGGTACTGGACTATGGACCAGAAGGTCCAGGGTTCAAATCCCCCATCTGCCTTGCTGCCACTGTTGAGTCCTTGAGCAAGACCCTTAATGCACAATTGCTTGTAAGATTGTATCAATTGTAAGTCACTCTGGATAAGGGCGTCTGCTAAATGCTGTAAATGTAAATGTATGGTCTTTTTTGGAAGGGTAGCAACCAAGAAACCACTTTTCAGAAGGGGAACAGAGTGGAAATGCCAAGATAAGCTAAGGCTCACAAAGACTGGAATGAAGATTAGTGGAAAAGTGTATTATCCAAATTTTTGGATATGTTACAATATGTCATTACACTGCTGCTAAAACAACAAATCAAATGGTGACCTAAGACTTTTTCATACTACTGCAAGACTTTTGCATACATACTATTAACATTGTTATAAACTTTGTGTGTAGTCTGGGTATCATCCACTATATCTCACTAAGAAAAGTAATAAGAAACGCTATTGGATGACGGATCCAATCAGTGTGAAGATAAAGACAGATGAAGCCGACTTAAACCTAGCGATGCACTGAAAAGAAATCTTGATATTTTCTCACCTCCAGGAATTTGCTGTCCATATGGTCCATGGGGCTGCCCATATCCCCCATACATTGTTCTTGGGGCCTGGGGCCCTCCATAAGGAGCTCCAGGGGCACCAGGACCTCCACCTCCTGACCTAAATTGCCCACTAGAACCAGGTGGTCCATAGGGTCCTCCATATTGTCCTCCTGGTGCACCACCATATGGAGACTGAGCTCCATACGGTCCTGCACCAGGCCCACCTGGTGGTGCACCACCTCCATAGGGGTTACCTCCTGCGCCTGGATAGCCCTATGTATAAGAAGGGAATCGTTTAGAAGATTTAAGCAATCTAGTCGACATATGTATTTATGCATTTCAAGCACATCAACAAATGACACGAACAGCCCAAAAGCAAATCTCTATCATGTCTATGACATCTCACATGACTTTGTAAACAAGAGGGTTAAGCACCAACTCGTTTACAGTGTGAATAACAGTGTCAGATATCGACTGATCTTCAGAGCTGAGATTTCAGCAATTTATTCTGTACAGCCTTACATGTTGTAGCCATACCTTGCCTGCAGAACTGTGAACTTCCATTGTAATGCCATAACAGAAACACCACCTCCTAACACAAAATGGTTCAATGCTGACCATTAAGGCTGCAAGTATTAATTTACATTTAGCAGACACTTTTATCCACAAGATACAATCTAGGCTGTTGAGGGTTAAGTGCTTTGCTCAAGCACCCACCAGTGGCAGCTTTGCAATGTCGATACTTCAGCTGTAGTCCCTTAACCGATAAGCCACCACAGCTCCACATTTTTCTTGGTTACAGATTTACACCCACAGCCATCTCTAGGGTTTACAGAGAATGGTCCAAAAAAGAGAAATTATCCAGTGAGCAGCAGTTCTCTAATCAGAAATGCCTTGTTGATGCCAGATCTCAGAGGAGCATATGGCCAACAACAGCAGAAAACCACACTGGGTGCCACACTGGTCAGCTAAGAACAGGAAACTGAGGCTACAGTTCACATGGGCTCACCAAAATCGGATAGTTGAAGACCAAACACTTCCAAACAGACCAAATACTCTGACACTCAGATAGTAGGGTCAGAATTTGACATAAACAACATGAAAGCATGGATCCATCCTGCTTGTATCAAGGCTGGTAGAGTTGTTGTAATGGTGTGAGGGATATATTCTTGGCACACTTTAGACCCCTTTAATACATTTTAAACTTCATTTAAACACCATAGCCTAACCTACCTAAGTATTGGTGCTGACCATCCCTACCAGTGTACCATCTATGTGCCAAAGCTCAAATGATATTAAACTGCTTTCTTGAACATGACAATTAACACAGTTATGAAGGCAAATGAGGGTCCAACCCAGTGCTAGCAAGATGCACCTAATAATGTGGTCTCGTAGGTGTATTTTCGTTACAATTCAGTATTTCTTTTAATTATACAAAGCCGTTTTGTACACGGTCGTTAGGGCTCGGACCCGCTAACCAAAAGGATGTGACTACAAATCCCAGCTCCATCAAGCTGCCTGTTTGGGCTACCGAACAACGCCCTTAATATTTAACTGATTAGATCAAAATCGTAATTTAGGATAAAATGTTCATTAGAACGTAGATCAACCGACCCAAAAATCAAACAATAACCATTCAAACCAATATAAACCCAAAAATACAACCATGCTGATTTCTATAGCTTCCAGTATCATTTATTCAAAGCATTTTCTTTGTAACTTAAGATATCGATCCGTTTAATTACCCGCTGTAAATATGTATAAATTGCATTTGTTAAATATATCGCAATCAAAATATTAGTGGCTTCATGAACAAACACACACGCTGCTTTTATCCTTATACAAGAGTTTGTTAGCACATATAGCGAAGCTAGCCAGCTGTGTAACAAGCCTTAAAGTTTATTCACGCAGTGATTTTAAATACACGCAGTTCTTTTTTCAGTCAATACTACATTAAGCAAACCAAAACCACACAAAAACAAAATCGAACGATATTTCTTACAAAATATGCTTAAACCCGGAAGCTTCATTACCTGCCCGTAGTAACTCATTTCCCTTTGTATACGCTACAGAGTGAATGCTGGCGATGAGGTCAGTCAATCCCGCCTCTTGCTGCTGATTGGAAGATTTAAGTGTTCGTCAAAATTTCCGTTCATCTCATTGGCTCTGATCATGGAAACCTTCTACAGCTCGAAACTAGTCTTGTCATTAGTGATGATACAATGGAACAAAGCTGTCATGTTTACAAGCAGTCGACAGGAATACGACACTAACCACTGTTATAAAACATTAAACTTAGAGGCTATTGTGAATGTTCGTTGCCAGGCTTTGTCAACCGGACAAAAACAGGCTTAATTAGGAGGGACTGTGGTGGTCTAAGTGGTTAAAATATATAGAAATATATAATAATACACATAGGTAGACAATTACATAAACAATTAGGCTATATAGCCATAAATGGCAATAAATAAATACCAAATGAAAAGTTTCATATAACATATAAGAAGGCATAACATTTATTAATTACTGTACTGGCAGAAGCACACAAGATACATCACTAAAAGGCCTAGTAATCTGATAAAATATTTGAGATTATGGCTTATATATTTTACTCAAGTAGAAGTATAGCTAAAAGTACATGCTACTAAATGTATGTAAAGTAAAACAGTAAATGTATTTATTTAAAAAGCATGAGTAAAAGTGCTACTAATTTGATGAAAAACACTTGAGGAAAATGTTGAAGTATGGCTTATATATTTTACTCAAAAAAGTAGCTAAAAGTACATTCTACTAAATATATGTAAAGTAAAACAGTAAAAGTATTTTACTGTTAAAAAGCCTATCTAACTCAATTTTTGAAACAGGACGTATTTTAATGAGGGTAAGCCTTTGCATGTGGTAAAGCATCCCAAAAAACATAGGAACCATATATAACACCACAGAAATACCACAAGAACCCTTAGTAATACCAAAGGAACCATTTATAATACCACGTAAATATCGTGGGAATCATTTGTAATATTGCAGGGATACCACAGGAAAAAATATTATTTGTATAGTTAACGTGAGTTGTTTTTTAAGTATCACAGACACTAGGGGCGTCCACCAGAGGGCAGCAGAGGTGCTCTGCACAGTCTAAGAAGGGAACTACATTGCCCAGAAGGGACAGAGTGGTCACATGGCTGCATGTAATCCTAAGGAGCTGCACCTGGTTGATGCTGTAGGTGGGAAACTGGAGAAACTGCATATATATATAAAATGACTGTATAAAATGAATACAGATAGGGGCAGCATGGTGGCGCACTGATTAGCGCTGCCACCTCCCAGCTAAAGAGAGCCGAGTTTGATTCCTGGCCTGACAGCTGCCTGTGTGGAGTTTACATGTCTGCAGGAGTTTTCTCTGGGTACTTCAGTTTCCTCACTCCAAGGACATGTGTTAGGTCAGCTGGTGTTCCACTGTGTGTGTGTGTGTGTGTGTGCAGGTGCCCAGAGAGTGAGTGCGATAATGAAATAATAACATGTTATATACAGTATAAACAATGTTAGAAAACCAAAATACTATAAACTTGATGGATTAAACATTGTTTTACACTGCTAAAAACACATGGTTTACAACAGTGTTATAAACAGTAGACAATTTTGTGCTATAGTGCTGCAAATTTATCTGCAAGTGCATTGGCAAGTGGGTTTGTATAATTGTGGTATTTAACTTCCTGTAGCTGAAAGGTTATGCGACAGATATGTTCAGAAATCTGAGACTAAACCTGAATGCAATTTCTTCGGCAAAACCCAGATGTTCTTTAAATGTGCAGTGCAATCCAGAGTTAGAACCAAAATATAATTAACTACAGCAATACTTGTCAATTAAATCTAAAATACATGTATTAAATTGAATGACACTAAACTAAATTATTAATTTATTATTAATTCATTCCATTTTATTACCCCACTTAATCCAGTTCAAGTTTCTGGTGAGCAGGGACCTATCATAGGGCATCACAGGGTGCTAAGAGAAAACCAACCTGAGAAGTGGTCTCATATTACTCAGTTTTGGTCTGTTTATGCATGCAACTAAAATTACTACTGGGTTAAAAATGTGACTGTGGTGGGCTAGCAGTTAAGGTAATGGTCTGGGGTCATACTCCTACTGCAGGTCCTGAGCCTATAGATGAATGGCAGTTAAACCTGGGCCCAACCTGAGCTAAATCTAATATATGGATGACCAGCTGTGATGACCCCTAACAGGAACAACCAGGATCATAATATTCTTGCATTGATTTCAATCACACTACTTATAAAGACATCCTTTAGTGTTTATGTACAGGTATGTGCTGTTTAATATCCATCCAGTCATCATCCGTTAGCTTTAATGGGAGAGGTCTAAAAAATGATAATAAATTAGAATAGAAAATAAAAATCTGTCTTCTAACTCCGGACGTAGTGGCCATAAACAGATTCAAAACAGCGGAGACACTGTGCAGTGCTGCCCAAAGTATGATGTTGTTACAGCATACAGCACTGTACTAATCTCTAATAATCATATTTAATTTAATAATTATTACAGATTCCTATGTTAATTGCTTATTAACATAGTTAGTGTTTGCTTCTTCTGCCCAGCTGGTCTCACAAGCCAATTTATACTGTGGATCCATGAGCAGAGGTGGGAGTTAAAGAGTAGCAGAAGTCATTTGCATGCAGTAGCATAATGGTAATGTCTGGTCAATGTCCCTTTCGGTTAATGTCCTGTTTCACAGAACTTAATGCAGATGTTAAATGGTGCTGCAATATTTTCTGAAAGATCCTCATTTCTGAAAAAGAAAATCATGACCACAACCTAAAACCATTTCTCATAAACCTTCTCTCAGTTAAGCTTTTGACACCTCTTCCAGGTGCTGAGCAAGCATGTAACTGTTTCATTTTAGCCTTTAAGGGAATGAACTTTAAGTACTGTTCATCAGATGGAGACATGTTTTTGGCTCCTTCACTACATTTTCTGTCCTCAGCTTGCTCACTATATTAAAATGTCTTAAACATCTTTTTCATGTTGAAAAATAGTTCAGTAGGCTATTAATGTTCTTGTTGAAACCAGCTTTGTCTGACTGTTATTTTTTTTCCACTTGGATAGTAGATGTAGATTTTGGAACACCTGTTTAGTGACATCTGCACAATCCATCCTGTAGAAATAAAGGCTGCAATTGATGTGCTCACACTTTATGAAAGTAATCTGTCTGACTGTCATGATACAACAGATTTTATCAGCTGGCACTGTCTATAACCAAGGCTATCTACAATGTGCTTAATAATGAGCTACACTATACTGAATTATCACTGTATCAAATGGCTCACTATATATAATTCTATATAAAACTGTGACTGGGCAAATACCTGGACATTAATTCCACTCTTACACTGCAAACCAAACAAGTAAAAGCAAAATATGGACCGATATTTAACTTCAGCAGGCTATAAGTGGAACGGGTTTAAAGTCAGGCTAAAATCACCCAATGTATGCCTGACTTAAGACATTTCTCTAAAATATGCCAAGTCAGGTCAAGTCAGATCTATTTATATAGCGCTTATTACAATGGAGCATTGTCTCAAAGCAACTTTAGAAGTTTGTCTCTTTAGAAGTTTATCTCCTAATTATTATTATCTCCTAATAACTACGTCCAATCCCAAATTGAGCAAGCCTAGGGCAACAGTGGCAAGGAAAAACTCCCTAGTTCTAGGAAGAAATCTTGGGAGGACCAAGACTCAAAAAGGGACCCAACCTCTTTGGGCGGTGTAGATGATAATTCTAAGAGCGAAACTAAAGTCATGGAGTCAAAGTTAAAATAAAATGTGAAGTATGCACATCGACATTAAGTGGCCCGGGTATGATGGGGCTGGAGCTGATGACGGAAGCAGCTTGAGTGGAGCTCCAGCAGATGATCATCATGTGTGGGGCTGGAACTGCCGGAACACAGCTTGGAGAGAAAACAGAAAATGTAATTAGTTATTGATTAAGAGCACAGTGTCTATTAACAATCACTGATGCCAAGTGTAGCATGAGACCCCGGCAGCATTAGCTATAGCAGCATAGCTAGAAAGAGGAGAACTGGTAGGAAACACAGCCAAGAGGGATCACATGAGACATTGGCAAACCCACGGGAGGCAGAAGAACAGCAACCCAACGTCTCTGATCACCATAAGGCTCTTTGACTATGAACCCCCCAGCTCTGCCCTTATTCTAAGGCAAGGATGCACGAGTCAAGATCACGAGGACCGAAGCCCAGTTTCAGCCAGACCGCCCACTCACACACTCTCCCGGCTACGGACAATGGGCAGGCAGGCCAGACATGACTCCAGACTCCGGCCCAGTGACCCAAGCCTGCATCCTGGTCTAAATCTAGTCAAAAGCCTGCGTAAATAAGTATGTCTTTAGCCTAGGACTTAAAGAAAAACTTTGCAGAGTGTCTGAATCTCGAACGAAAGTGGGGGAAGTTTTTATTCCATAGTTTGGGGGGCCATGTATGAGAAAAGCCTTTCACCCCCCCTGCTGTGACTTTTTTTAATTCTAGGAACTAAAAGAAGTTCCTGCACCCTGCGAACGAAGTAGACGAGTTGGATTGTAAAACTCTAAGAGTTCAGTCAGATAATGTTGGGCCAGGCCATGTAGAGCTTTATAAGTTTATAAGAAGTATTTTGGTAATCAAATGCGGAATTTGACTGGTAACCAGTGCAGTGATGATTATAGAACAGGAGTGATATGATCAAATTTTCTAGTTCGAGTTATCACTCGGGCAGCTGGCATTCTGGAAACTACTGAAGTTTTATTTATAGATTTTACTAGAGCATAGAGCCCAGTAAGAGAAGGCGTTTACAGTAATCCAACCTTGAGGTTATAAACGCATGAACAAGTTTTTTTCTGCATCATTAAAAGAGAGGATATTTCTAAGTTTAGCGATATTACGTAATTGAAAGAAAGCAATTAGAGTGATGCTGCTAATGTGTGCATCAAAGGAGAGATCTGAATCAAATGTGAACCCCTAAGTTTTTTTACAGAACGGACTGGGCAATACTGGACAGCCATCTAGATTTTAGGATAGATGTAGCCAACCTGTCCTCTCACAGCCTTGGGTCCCACTAATAGAACCTCAGTTTTATCTGAGTTAAATATGAATCAGCAATAAACATGAAAAGAAGCACCTTCAAGACTGGGTTGATTCCTCTTTTCCGTCAGTCGTTGTCACAAGGGTTTACTTGTACTATTTTTTCTGTCATTCAGATGTGAATTATAATGTATATGAAGACAGATTTTTATTTCCTGTTATAATTCTTCAGAAGAATCAGAATAAATTTTTATTGTCACTGGGAAAACAGTCTTATGAACTGTCACGCTCGCTGGCCACCACGCCAGCGTCACCTGCCCACGTCACAATCACACGCACCTGTTCCTCATTTCATCATCACACCCACACTATTTAAACCGCACTCACCTCACTCTCACCGCGGATTATTGATGTCGGTTGCGTCCCTACGTGCCGTTCCCCGTCTCGCTTCCCAAACGCACGCCGTCCGGTCTCGTCCATGCTCGTCCGCGTCCCTCACATCCCCAGGTTTGGCACGTTAGGTTCACTTCCTCGTTTTGTGTTTTGTTTCATACCCGTTTTCGGCTTCGGCCCCAACTTTCGTTATACACCCGTTTTCAGTCAGGTCCCTCGCCTGTTCCTTTCGCTGTTTGTCTACCTTAGTTTGTTTGTTTGTTAATAAAACCACTCCTTTACTTTTGAAACCTGCGTTCGTCTCCTGCTTCCCATTCGGCTCAGGCCGGTTTTTACAGAATAATGCCCGCCGTAAAACATGGAGACGGCAGGTTTCTTTTGGTTTTTTCGTTTTCTCTCGGCCGTTTCTATGGCGACCCTGCCTCTGCTGGCCATTTGTGGTACAGGGGTTGGCAGGGCTTATTTTTGATTTCCACCATTTCGATTCGGAGCACACGAAAAAGTATCCTTTTTGGTTCCTTCACCTTGGCGGTGGAGCCCTGGTTTGGGCCACCCACTTGTGGCCGGTGCTCCGGGTTGGGTACCATAGAGCTATTCTTGGAGGAGCTGGAGTTCGCTTTTGGCTCCCCATGGGACTCCCCGGGTATCGACGCTGTGGGTTCCAGCCCTGCAGAACCCTTCGCCCTGTCCCGTTCTGCACGGGCTGGTAAGGTGCTGGATCCCCAGCTTACCACCAGCCGGACCGCCCTAACCAGGCGCCATAGCGAACTGCCTCCCGACAATTTCATTTTTAGTCCGCTCTTGTTTTTTTGCCCGACCCTTCAGTTTCCTAGCGTTCGTGTTTCCCAACACGCCTCAGAACCCCTGGTTCTCGATGGTGGTACCGCTCGATCGGCTCCTCCCCGCTTCCTCGACAACCCGCACTACGTTCGTTTGGGACAAGGACGGTCACATCACCCCCGCTCGTGCCCACTCCCGCGTCCCGGATGTTTGGTGCCAGTGGCTGCCCCAAGGACATCTGCAGTTCCGGTGGCTGCCCCAAGCACATCTGCAGTTCCGGTGGCTGCCCCAAGGACGTCTGCGGTTCCGGTGGCTGCCCCAAGGACGTCTGCAGTTCCGGTGGCTGCCCCAAGCACATCTGCAGTTCCGGTGGCCTGCCTCCAGGGCGTCTGCAGTTCCGGTGGGCTGCCTCCAGGCGGTCTGCAGTTTCCGGTGGCTGCCTCCAGGGTGTGCCTGCTGTCCCGGTGGCTGCCCCCAGGGCACCAGATAAGCCTTTCTAAAGGCCCCATCCACGTCCGCCCCCCTTTTTTCCAAAGGCCACTGCCTCCACGGAGACTCCGTCTGAGCAAGTCTCCTCCGCGGAGACCCCGTCTGAGACCTCACTAACGGGCCGCAACCCCCAGAGAAAACCGTTCGGAGATTGTCTCCTCCTAGAGACCCAAGTCCGTCGCCTCTGCTGTCAAGCATCACGTCGAACCCACGACTCCGCTCTCAAGCATCACGTCGACCACGACTCTCCGCTCTCAGAGCATCACGTCGACCAACGGCTCTGCTCTCAAGCATCAGAACGTCGTCCACGACTCTGCTCTCAAGCATCACGTCGTCCACGACCTCTGCTCTCAAGCATCACGTCGTCCAGACTCTGCTCTCAAGCAATCACGTCGTCCACGACTCTGCTCTCAAGCATCATCACGTCGTCCACGACTCTGCTCTCAAGCATCACGTCGTCCACGACTCTGCTCTCAAGCATCACGTCGTCCACGACTCTGCTCTTTCAAGCATCACCGTCGTCACGACGCTCTGCTTCTCAAGCATCACGTCGTCCACGACTCTGCTCTCAAGCATCACGTCCGTCCACGACTCCTGCCTCTCAAGCATCACGTCGTCCACGACTCTGCTCTCAAGCATCACGTCGTCCACGACTCTGCTCTCAAGCATCACGTCGTCCACGACTCTGCTCTCAAGCATCACGTCGTCCACGACTCCGCTGACAAGCATCACGTCGTCCACGACTCCGCTGACAAGCATCACGTCGTCCACGGATCCGCTGACAAGCATCAACGTCGTCCACGACTCCGCTGACAAGCATCACGTCGTCCACGACTCCGCTGACAAGTCATCACGTCGTTCCACGACTCCGCTGACAAGCATCTCGTCGTCCCCCACGACCTCTGCTCTGCAGCCACTCGTCGTCCACGACCTCTCGTCCACGACTCTGCTCTGCAGCCACTCGTTCGTCCACGACTCTGCTCTGCGCCACTCGTCGTCCACGACTCTGCTCTGCAGCCACTCGTCGTCCACGACTCTGCTCTGCAGCCGGCTCGTCGTCCACGACTCTGCTCTGCAGCCGCTTCGTCGTCCACGACTCTGCTCTGCAGCCGCTCGTTCTCGTCCACGACTCTGCTCTGCAGCCGCTCGTCGTCCACGACTCTGCTCTGCAGCCGCTCGTCGTCCACGACTCTGCTCTGCAGCCGCTTCGTCGTCCACGACTCTGCTCTGCAGCCGCTCGTCGTCCACGACTCTGCTCTGCAAGCCGCTCGTCGTCCACGACTCTGCTCTGCAGCAGCGCTCGTCGTCCACGACTCTGCTCTGCAGCCTCCGCTCGTCGTCCACGACTCAGCTCTGCATCCGCTCGTCCACGTCCACGACTCAGCTCTGCAGCCGGCTCGTCGTCCACGGGGACTCAGCCCTGCAACCGCTCGTCGTCCACGACTCAGCTCTGCAGCCGCTCGTCGTCCCCGACTCAGCTCTGCAGCCGCTCGTCGTCTCTGCTACCCAAGCAACGTCGCCTCGCCTCTGCTGTCAAGCAACGCCGCCTCGCCTCTGCTGTCAAGCAACGCCGCCTCTCCTCTGCTTTTCAAGCAACGCCGCCTCGCCTCTGCTGTCAACTCACCAACGCCGCCTCGCCTCTGCGTATCAAGCAACGCCCGTTCCTCGCCTCTGCTGTCCATCCCCAACGCCGCCTCGCCTCTGCTGTCAAGCCTCGCCGCCGCTGCTCAATCCTCGCCTCCGCTCGCCCTCGCCGCCGCTCGTTCAAGCATCGCCGCCTCGCCGGCCGCTGTCAAGCCTCATCGCCGCCTCGCCTCCGCTGTCAAGCATCGCCGCCTCGCCGCCGCTGTCAAGCATCGCCGCCCTCGCCGCCGCTGTCAAGCATCGCCGCCTCGCCGCCCGCTGTCAAGCATCGCCGCCATTCGCCGCCCCGCTGTCAAGCATCGCCGCGGGGGGACTCGTCGCCGCCGCTGTCAAGCATCGCCGCCTCGCCTCCGCTGTTCAAGCCTCGTCCGCCTCGCCGCCGCTGTCTCAAGCATTCGCCGCCTCGCCGCCGCTGTCAAGCTCGCCGCCCTTCGCCGCCGCTGTCAAGCATCGCCGCCTCGCCGTCCGCTGTCAAGCATCGCCGCCTCGCCGCCGTCTGTCAAGCATCGCCGCCTCGCCTCCGCTGTCAGCATCGGCCCGCCTCGCCGCCCTCGCCGCCGCTGTCAAGCATCGCCGCCTCGCCGCCGCTTGTCAGCATCGCCGTCCCTCGCCGCCGGCTGTCCAAGCATCGCCGCCGCCTCCTCCCGCCGCTGTCAATCATCGCCGCTCCTCGCCGCTGACAAGCATCGCCGCCTCGCCGCCGCTGTCAAGCATCGCCTCCTCGCTCGCCTCCGTCTGTCAAGCATCTCCGCCTCGCCGCCTCTTTCAATCATCGCCGCCTCGCCGCCGCTGTTCAAGCATCTGCCCCCTCGCCGAACTCTCTCGTCTGCCTTCCTCGGCCGCCGGCTCTGCTGTCCAAAGCGTCCGCCGCCCGATCGCCGGCTCTGCTGTCAAGCCGTCGCCCGCCTCGCCGTCTCTTCTTGTCAGCGTCGCCGCCTCGCCGGCTCTGCTGTCACGCGTCCGCCGCCTCGCCGTCTTCTGCTGTCCAAGCGTCGCCGCCAATCATCTCCTCCTCTTCTGCTGTCAAGCGTCCGCCGCCTCGCCGGCTCTGCTGTCAAGCGTCGCCGCCCTCGCCGGCTCTGCTGTCCAAGCGTCGCCCGCCTCGCCGGCCCTGCTGTCAAAGCGTCGCCGCCCTCGCCGACTCCGCTGTCTGCTTTCCAGTCGTCCGCCCCTCCGCTCTTCAGCGTCGCCTCATCGGTGCCTCCACGCGCCGACCGCCCGACTGTTGGCGGTCCCCGTCCTAGGGTCCGCCCGGCGAGGAGAACCCCCCCGAGACAGGACTGCGACCGGGGGGCTCTTTCTGGAGTCCTAGCTCCGTCCTCGGACTCCTTGGGGGGGGCTCTGTCACGCTCGCTGGCCACCACGCCAGCGTCACCTGCGCACGTCACAGTCACACGCACACCTGTTCCTCATTTCATCATCACACCCACACTCTATTTAATCCGCACTCACCTCACTCTCACCGCGGATTATTGATGTCGGTTGCGTCCCTACGCGCCGTTCCCCGTCTCGCTTCCCAAACGCACGCCGTCCGGTCTCGTCCATGCTCGTCCGCGTCCCTCACATCCCCAGGTTTGGCACGTTAGGTTCACTTCTTCACTTTATGTTTTGTTTCATACCCGTTTTCGGCTTCGGCCCCGTTTTCGTTATACACCCGTTTTCAGTCCTCGCCTGTTCCTTTCGCTGTGTCTACCTTAGTTTGTTTGTTTGTTAATAAACCACTCCTTTACTTTGAACCTGCGTTCGTCTCCTGCTTCCCATTCGGCTCAGGCCGTTACATGAACAATGTAAAGTTACAGTGAAATTTAGTTTAGCATCCTATCTAAGGCATCAGTAGTGCAAAAAAGAACAATAATGAATAAAGAATAATCCAAAATTTACAATTCACAAAATTTACAAAATAATATTTACAAGAAAAAATATATATACAGACTACAAGATTAATTATATAGAAGTGATAGGTGATAAGTGATGCTGTACAATGGGGGTGAGGGAGGGGGTGATGGATTTCTTAAGACGTTAATTGTTGCATCCATCAATAAATATAACTGGAAATGAGTAAATGTGCACGTATTGCTCAGTAACATTTTACAATGACATGTGAAATGATCTGAAAGTCCCAGATATGGCCTGAGTGATCCTAACTTATCTCAATCGAAGACTTCTGTATTTTAACATTGTTAAGACTGTGGATTGAGCCTGTGGGATCCACTCTACCCTCACATCTCGATTGGGAAAATGTCCTCATTTCATGATGCTCAGCATACATCATAGACAGTCTGAAGGCTTTGCATCCTCTTTTGCATATCAGATAAATTATCTCAGCTATACACAACAGGATGCACAAGCTAGATGTGACAACCATGAACAAAGTGAAGATCTTCTTCTCTGTAGGGCGTGAGATGTAGCAGTCCACCACATTCGGGCAGGGTTCTAGATCACATTTAGTTAGTTTGGGCAGGTCAAATCCTTCATATATATAATAGAGCGTGCACAGGAAGCCGGCATCAATGGAAGCCTTGAATATTAAACTAAGCAAGTAGGTCCACCACAGGCCTCCGCGCTTCCTGCCTGGGTTAGCGTACCGGTGTCTTCCATTGTCATTGGCAGCAGTATGTTGATTCTTCTGCTCACGGTACTTGACATGTCCCATCACCAAGAGAGATGGGCAGGTTACAAAGATGAGCTGCAGCGCCCACAAACGGATGTGAGAGATGGGGAATGTTTGGTCGTAGCACACGGTGGTGCAGCCTGGCTGAACTGTATTGCACACAAACTCTTTCGATTCATCACCCCAAACTGGCTGTGCAGCCAGTACAAACACCAGCACACGGGAGATGAAGACCATAGAAAGCCAGATGCGACCAAAAGCGGTCGAGTATTTGTTCACTCCGCTGAGAAGAGTCTGAAGGAACAGCCAGTTCATCTCTGCAGCTGGAGGTTAGAAGCTGTCTCCCCACCTAGCAAACAGCTCCTGTACACAGAGCAAGAAAATATATAAGGATAATGTGTAATGCGAAATAAAATAGAATTCAGTGGTACTTGAGAATTTGTGAACACTTTAGATTTTCTAGATTTCTAGATCATGGAATGGACAAGGGAGATATTGAAAAGAGTTTGGACTCCACCGATCCACAGTCGGGACTTTAACCCAAGTCCTTGCCATTTTAAGCTAGTGTATTAGACCACTACACCACCCATGTGCCTGGAACTATATTATTTATTTTACAACCTTAGGGTCAGGTTATAAGGTTATAACATCGCTTACACACCACAAAACCCACAAAACACAAACACAATGAGTAATGTGCAGCATCTCTCCTCAATGACCCACACATGACTCAATTCACAGACAAAATAAAAACAATTGCCTACAAAATAAACAACATTTCAGACAAAATAAGCATTTCCTGAAAGCACTGTTTACTAATGGGGAATGCAGTCAGAGGCTATAAAGATGCTGGTGGTGAAATTAACCCCAATTCTCACTCCACTGTCTACCAGAAGTAAAATGCGCCATTGATTAACAACTACCATTATGTTTTTTTTTGTCCTAGACCTACAAAGGTTTATCAAGTCTTACAAACCTCCCAGCTGTGGATTGGCCTATAAGTGTAAGCTCTCCAGTTACATTTATAGCATATACCAGAGTTCTTACAAATAAGGCATATCTAGATTTATGGACAGCAGACTGTTTAGGTAAATTGGGTCAATTTTACACAATTACTTGCACAATCACTCAGGATTGTTGACACTGGAGTACTGGGCCGCTGATGCCTCAAGGTGTCCTCATGCATATGCTACCTTCTGACTCTGTCTTAATATTAGCTACATCTGCTGAATCCCTGCTTGCACTGTGATCGACATTTACACTCTAAGGCTTTGTAAGTCATAATTCCTAACCATCTGCTTTCTCTTTGTGCTGAGCTGTAAATACACAGTCCTACTACTTGCGATTTGCACTTCCTGTAGAAGACTATAGTCCAATCCCAAAGACTGGCACTTCCCAAGAACTGCTGCAGTTAATATACAATGCTTTCGGAAGGCCTTTCACTTTTTTGTTCACATTTTTTCACGTTTTGTTATGCTGCCGCATATATACATATACACAATACACACATTTTATTCGAACTTTGACTCCATGACTGTAGTTTCGCTCTTAGATTTATCATCTACGCCGCCCAAGGAGGTTGGGTCCCTTTTTGAGTCTTGGTCCTCCCAAGGTTTCTTCCTAGAACTAGGGAGTTTTTCCATGCCACTGACGCCCTAGGCTTGCTCAATTTGGGATTGGACGTAGTTATTAGGAGATAATCTAAACTTGTTACTTAAAGTTGCTTTGAGACAATGCTCCATTGTAAAAAGCGCTATATAAATAAATCTGACTTGACTTGACTTGACACACATATATATATATATATATATATATATATATATATATATATATATTATATATATATATATATATATATATAGTGGGGCATAAAAGTATTTAGTCAGCCATTGATTGTGCAAGTTCTCCTACTTAGAAAGATGCTACCACTTCAACTATGAGCGAGAGAAAATGAGAAAAAATAAATCCAGGAAATCACGTTGTAGGATTTTTTTTAAAGAATTTAATTGTAAATTATGGTGGAAAATAAGTATTTGGTCCATCCACAAACAAGCAGGATTTCTGGCTCTCACAGACCTGTAACTTCCTCTTTAAGTAGCTCCTTCTGTCCTCCACTCGTTACCTTTATATTAATGGCACCTGTTTTGACCTCGTTACCTGTATAAAAAGACACCTGTCCACAGCCTCAAACAGTCAGACTCCAAACTCAAGACCAAGAAGCTGTCCGAAGGACACCAGGAAGAAAATTGTAGACCTGCACCAGCCTGGGAAGGGTGAATCTTACAATAAGCAAGCAAGTTGGGTGTGAATAAATCAACTGTGGGAGCAATTGTAAGAAAATGGAAGCCATTGATACCTTTGATAATCTCCCTCGATCTGGGGGCTCCACGCAAGATCTCATCCCGTGGGATCAAAATGATCATGAGAACAGTGAGCAAAAATCCCAGAACGAGACGGAGGGACCTGATGAATGACCTGCAGAGAGCTGGGACCAAAGTAACAAAGGCTAACCATCAGTAACACACTACGCCAAGAGGGACTCAGATCCTGCAGTGCCAGCCGTGCCCCCATGCTTAAGCCAGTACATGTCCCAGGCCCATCTGAAGTTTGCCAGAGGAGCATATGGATGATCCAGAAGAGGATTGGGATAATAAGTTCATGTGGTCAGATGAACCAAAATAGAACTTTGTGGATAAAAACTCAACTCGCCGTGTTTGGAGGAAGAAGATGCTGAGTTGCATCCCCAAGAACACCATACCTACTGTGAAGCATGGGGGTGGAAACATCATGCTTTGGGGCTGTTTTTCTGATGTTCAGAGTGGTGACAGATAACGTGATCACGTGTTAAGGGAAGAATGAATGGGCCATGTATCGTGAGATTTTATATGCCAAAACCCTCCTTCCATCAGTGAGAGCATTGAAGATTGGAACGTGAACTGGGGCTTTCCAGCATGACAATGATCCCAAACACTCGGGCAACAAAGGAGTGGCTTTGTAAAAAGCATTTTTCAAGGTCCTGGAGTGGCCTAGCCAGTTCTCCAGACCTCAACCCATAGAACATTTGTGGAGGGGAGTTGAAAGTCTTGTGTTGCCCAGGGCCAAAACATCACTGCTCTAGAGGAGATCTGCATGGAGGAATGGGCCAAAATACCAGCTACAGTGTGTGCCAACCTGGTGAAGACTTACAGGAAAGTTTGACCTCTGTCATTGCCACAAAAGTTTTATGTTACAAAGTACTGAACTGAACTTTTTGTTATTGACAAAAGATTTATTTTCCACCATAATTTACAATTAAATTTTTTTAAAAATCCTACAATGTGATTTCCTGGATTTTTTCCCTCATTTTGTCTCTCATAGTTGAAGTGTAGCTATGATGAAAATTGCAGACCTCTCTCATCTTTCTAAGTAGGAGAACTTGCACAATCAGTGGCTGACTAAATACTTTTTTGCCCCACTGTATATATTATTCTACTGTATTTTACTCCAAATCTGTATATACAGTGCATCCTCTCATTATTGTTCTTTCCCTATCTATCATTATATCTCTTATTTTTATATTTACATATTTTATTTTTATACTTGAAATTGTGCTATATATGTTAGCGATGTGTAATGTTCTATGTTCCTGCTGCTGTACCGATTCAATTTCAATAAGGATTGATTCTGTCTATCTGTCTATCTATCATGTTTTTTTCCCCATCCTTCTGCACTGAAAACCCCATAATGAGAAAGTGAAAAAGAATTTTAGAAATTTTGCAAATTTATTAAAATAGAAAAAGTTTTGCAAGGACATAGGTGTGCAGACTCTTTGCTATGACACTTGAAATTTAGCTCTGGGGACCTCCCATTTCTCTTGATTATTTTGAGATGACTTGATCGATGTCCACCTTTGGTAAATTCAGTTGATTGGATGATTTGGAAAGACACACCGGTCTACATAAAATCTCACAGCTAACAATGTGTAACAGAGCAAAACCAAGCCATGAAAAGGAAAAAACTGCCTGTAGAGCTCAGAAAAGGCTACAAAAAAATCTACTGCACTGAAAGTTCCCAAGAGCACAGTGGCCTGCATAATTCTTAAATGGAATAAGTGTGGAACAACCAGGACTCTTCCTAGAGCTGGCTTGATAAGGGAGGTGACGAAGAACCCAGTGGTTACTCTATCTGAGTACCAAAGATCCAGTGTGCAGATGAGAGAAACTTCCAGAAGGTCATCCGTCACTGCAACCAATGTGGGCTTTATAGAAGAGTGACCATACAGAAGCATCAGAAGCATTCTCAGTAAAAGACACATGAAAGCCTGCCAAAGTTTGCCAAAAAGCATCTAAAGGACTCTCAGACTGTGGGAAACAAAAGAAAAGATTGAACACTCTGCCATGTGAAAGGGTCTGAAGAGTTTCAGAATGCATTGTAAGTAGTTATGGTTCAATACGCATGTATTTAGGATTCTGCTTCGACTTGTATTTACAGTAAACCACACCTAGTGATTGTTAGATTTTCACCATAGTACTGTTTAACTTTCTGTTGTATAGCATTATACAAGGATTCTTTAGAGGATTTATATTACGGTGTAACTAAGAGAGGTTCCTTTTCAAGCTTTGCTGCTTTCTAGATTAATTTCTTATTGACATATTTTCCGAGCCACAGTTGCCTTTGGATTGCTTATTGGAAATACACTTTGATTTCTATTGTTACAGGTGCAGTACAAACCTGAGTTTAACTGATGAGAAAGTGTGTATTATTTGTTTACTAGCATTTTCAAAAAACTGAGTGGTTTACTCTAAGAAACCTTGATAATTAAATTGAACAAGTATGGGTGTTTAGTGCTCTCACTTTACAGCTCGAGAGACCCAAGTTCCCAAGCATGCTCTAAAGTCTCAGTATGATTGAATGTGTGTGTGTGTGTGTGGGAGGCACACACAATATAATCTCTCACATCACCAAATATACACAGACAGCGGTGTATAGAGGCAATGTTGGGTCGATGGATGGAACACTGAGTCATATAATTAAACAATTTTGAGGCTGTGGATGGGCGAAGCGCTTTATATAATGTTCACATGCTCACATCAAAGAACAAGGTACAAAGCACAAGCCAACTCATACTGGTCTCATGGACATGACAATGAGTTTATTACCTCAATAGAATCCAGAACCACCATCAAAAAGAGCACCTTTGTAATTTGTGTATTGTGATGAGCAATTTTCCCACAATTTTCTAGGCTTATTCTTGGCTATCAACTCATTTTTTGGTCACCTCATGTCACAATGCATTGTTAACAGCTTAATTATAGAGACCTAACACCAGTACTTTCAAATGTCCATTGACATTCATTTATGACATTCACTGGGCATTAAGTGTATCCTTCTTTCCAATTTTTACAAATACCCTGGCAGCCAAACTAATAGCCACCTGATAATAACACAACATACATGTACATCATACAAATAATCTTAGTGGTTTACCTATATTTAAACACTTACCAAATGCAATTGTGCCTAGTTAATGACATGACACAATGAGTCCATGACTAATCCAGAAGCTGTAAATCTATATTTTTTTGTCTCTCACTGATCAGTCTACTTTGATACAGATGTATCGAAACACCAGCGCAAGAATAACCACTCTAAGATCTACACAACATACTGTATCTACAAGCAAAGCATGACAACATCTTACCTTTATGTTCTTCTTAAGATACTGTCCAACAGAAATTGGAGAACTAACAGGAGTATGAAGTTCTGTTGTTGATCTTCCAGGATAAAATGACACATAAAGCTTTGTGGATTAAAATACTTTACACACAGGACAAATGGGCGGAGACTACAGAAACCTGTTTGAAAGATTACACCATAATACAATCACAACAACCACTGTCTAGCGTCCGACTAAAGATAATAACAATAGAAACTGGAAGTAAAATTTGAAGCTACCGTAAGTTAAATCAAGTATGCCAGGATCAACAAGGCAAGGCAAGCCTAGACTAAACATTTCCTGTATAGCAATTATCATGCAAATGTCATGCAAATGTTTGATGGAATGTTAAAACTGGACAGGTCTTCTGTATTGCACTGCCAGACACAATGCTTCATTTAAAGCCTTCTTGTACACAGTAAGTCCCCTAGATATGAACCAGTTCCATTTCAAGAGTGGGTTCGTATACCAAAAGTTTGTCTGTCAAACATATTTAGTGTAAGCATCCAGTTTGTGAGCTTCCTACACCTGATCTGGCTTACTTTCATTTTAGTGCCCATTGTTATGGCTTGCTTGTAGAGATCATAACTGCTTTTATGCTTAATACCAGACATTCTGGGCTTAAAATAGAACAATAATTCCACAAAAAGCAGGTATGTACTGTAGACAGCCAGTGTCTTACCAAACTACACTTCCCAGAGTCACTTGCTCCTTCCACTCATCCTTGCGCATTACGTCACCTTTGTTGTTTGCGTTCTGACTTCCTGATTTACTTCAGCTGTTTGGTTTCTGTTTCATCGGTTATTAGTTATCTGTTTTTTATTATTATTAGTCATCATATTTAAACCCTGCATTTTCTTTGATGGCATAAATTGGGTATGTTTTGCTTCTGGGAAGTTTGTGCTGTCACCATCTCGATTTTCTGCTTTCTTGTACGTTTTCTGTTTTTCGGACTGTTTGTGGATAATGTATGAGTTTTAGTTTCATAATTGCACTCAGTTCCTCAGTGTTTTTCAGTTTCTTAACAAAGGTCTGCTCTGTACTGGCTTCTAGTGTTCATCTCCCGCTTTCTGCCCATGCATGACAGTCAGTAGCACAGCCACTTCTTTATAAAGCTTGCATATGACTGAGACAGAGTAAACAACACAGTTCTCCTTGACTCCTTTAAGAGAAAGAGATGTGAACTAACTGACCGCACTGACACCCAACATAAAATTCCAACACAGTTTTTAATTTTGCACTTATTTAAATAATTAAATAATCATCTAGGGGACTTACTGAATTGACTTCCAATATTTCCACACACTGTCCATACACTGTGCCCTGTCACGTCAACTGCATCTCTTGTGTATGCACATTTAAAGATTTAACCATTAACTTCTCCAAACACGACTTACCACTGTCACATAAAAATGTGCCATCCAATGTATACTACATGGCCAAATGTATTATTATGGGGTTTTGTTATTCAGCCACACCTACTGCCAACAGGTGCCACACATTCAAAAATTCAACCATGTTGGCAATTGAATGCCAATGAGGCAATGTATTATGAGGCCTGCTTATAAAGAGTCAGATTTCTGCCCTGCTAGACCACTGAAGCCCACAGAAGTATTGAAAAGCATAGCATGTAAAAATCACCTGCCCTTGGTTGCAAGACTCAGTTTGTCTGAAACTTGATGAATTGGATTTCCACAGTGGAGCAGCAAAGATAAATACCACGGCCTCATGCACTTATCTTTCCCCTACAAAAACCTTCCATGTTAGAACTGTTGCCACTATCACTGCCCATAGATCTTTCTGCAGGACGTTTTTAAATTAAATGAAAAAAGACACAAATTCCCTTTTGTTCTGTCAAGAATAAAGATAATAATACACCTTTTGCAAAATCATTTTTGTTTTATTGACTTGGACATGATGATAAAGTAGGAATGTAACACTATTGCACCTCAGGCACTGTACAGAACAGTGTCACCTTGTTTTGCGTAATATATTCTGGGTTTCAAATAAAGGACGCTCCAAACATGCCTTCTTTTGATTTGTTTTTTAACATAACACAGTGACTATAAAATAGGGAGCGATGTTGAATACGCAGATCAGCAGGCAAGTTGAATAGCTAAAACCAGACAGTGTTTTGTAGGCTGTAGCTAAGGCCAAAGAATTCATACTGTTTTCTCTCACTGTTTTCTGTTCTTGACCTCATGTAAAAACTTCATTAACTGCCTCCAAAACAAATCTTCAATTGCAGATCTACTGCAGTTACTAATTGTTTACAATTATCTAATATAGGTTTCTTCAACCCCCCACTTCACGGTCTGCAGCAGAAAAGCCAAAGCACAAACAAGGGAAGATTTTAACATCTAATGGTCTATGTGTTAAAGTTATATTTTCATTTCTACTTCTGGCAGTAATAATGGAGGTGGGGGGTATTGCAAGCCAGAGTAGATGGAGCACCCATTTGGGACAATCTGATTATTAAAAAACTTTCTGGTGGAGTGGGAGGGGGCCACAGAATTGCGACTGATTCCTTTTGGGGCTAAGCTTCTTCCTTGGGCAGCACTTTCACAGCTCTATAAATCTTAGATAGATCAAAATTAGATAGATAATCATAAGTTAATGTTTAACCGAGTGTGTTAATGCTTAACTGAGTTAGACAGATGCACAATGTAGTGCAGTGGATAGAATTTGGTTACACTGGTTACCAAGTACACTCCTGGGGGAAAAAGGGGGTCAAACCTAAAACTGCAAAATATTTAGCTTTTTTGTGGTCCTAACAACAAATGATTGGTGAAGAAATTAGCAAAGAACTAGGAAAATGTACACCCAAGACAAGTGACACCATTTGCTTGACACTGCCCATGGCTGTAGTGAATTATTGAGGACAAATCTGGAAACAAGTAAATTCACGTACATAGTCTTCTTGTACACAATGATAAAAATGTTTGATATGAAAAATAAAAACAAACATAAGAAACATGGCGTTTTTCACCTGGATAATGCTCGCCCACACACAGGATTTCCCATTAATGTCTCTGCCAGATTGCAACACCTCCTTGACCTACCTTGTAACCAGATTTATCACCAATCGAGCATTTATGGGACCACCTGAGACACCAGATTCGGCAACCTACGAGTGTAACACCAGCTGCAACATTGGTGAGCAAATATGCCCCAGTATACCAAACGGAATCTGTTTGCCTCCAATGCCCAACCGTATCTCATCTTGTATCCAGACTAGAGGCTTAACAGGGTACTAGAGCCTTCTTTCAATTGTACAGCTTTCCTCAATAAACATATTCTTTTGCTCTAATATTGTAATCTCAAAGTATATTTGTATGCATTTGTGTGTTTCTGTGCTTTACTGTGTGATCTGTGATGTGGATTGTGCTACAAAAAGACACAGACTGAGAGAATGGAAGCAAAAGAGTACAAATACTTTGTCTGTTAATTTTTTATAGCAAGTCAAGATGACATAAAAAACATCTCCAAAGCATCTGTCAAGCATGGTGACACCAAATCGTCCTCATTTTTAAAGTGCCATTATGTGTGCAAACATTCTCACACACCCACTATGAGGACAAGTTCGAAGGGAGTGGAAATAAAAGAAACAATCATGACTCAGCCTTCAAAGAGTACACCACAATGCTGCTGGAGGCCATGATGGGGAAGGACCTAGCACTGGAGAGGACTGAGCACATCTGTCTTTTTGCTGCATCATATCCACCTCGATCTGCTGGTGCCATGGTTACAGCACAGCATGTTGTGAATTAATACCTAGGGATTATTGTCAACTGCTCCACCGAGTCCTTTGGGCTATAATTGGGTAAAATCTTCACCTCCCTGTCACAGGCAGGTGGTCTTTTAAAAGTTAATACCTCAAGCTGACAAATTGCTCTACTTTGTATCAATCTTTCTGACAATTTATGCATGTGGGTGTACTGAATGCTGCTGGAGGTGTGAGGGAATAAGACCAAGAAATGGCAGCTTTTATCTTGAATTAGCTACCATTCGCAGTTAATTGTTTCATGTTAAGCACATTTTGTTTCTTAGTCTATGTAATAAGCTAGTTAGCTAAAACAGATAATGGTGAGGAATAATGCCTTTAATGACCATCCAATCAACGTCCTTTCACTGTAACAACCGCGGTCTTAACAATTTTAATAAATTATAATAGGAATACCTGAACAATAGAACTCCATTAATGCATATAATGCCTTATACAATGTGGAATTTCTGGGGTCTGGAACAGATCAGAGTCAAACTGACGGATTCACCGTTCTACTTGACTCGTCGACTCAATTTGATTCAGAGGCCCACGTGCGTTATGGTCCTGTATGTCCAGCTGGTGGTGTGAATTCTTTGCAACGTTAACGGATATGTATTCACATGAGCTCACTCTGATATTTTCTGGACTTTGTTCTAGGGGGCTGGCTGAATAATGTCTTGGTAATGTCTGAGTTGTTTGTATCAGACATTTGCTTTTACACATACAGCTCCTCTAGGCGATTACCAGAAATGCTCTGGGTTACTATGCATGTGTGAAAGGGGCTTATGTAGTACATATGGTTTTATATATGTCTCTGCTTACCTAAAACTCCTACAGTTCTGAATTAGGACTCATATTTATTAATGTCACAGAGATCAACTTTACATAGCACCTGATTAGCATTTGACATTTCTCCTTCATGTACTCCTGCTAATAAATGATTTGGCATTTGTCTTGATTATCTTTTAGTCCCTCATTGTTGTGGTGACACATTTTTCATAAAATGGGGGTATTCAAATTAAGGTTCTGAAGGACATATCACTATTAAACTTGCCTTCATATGTGTCATTTTGAATGATGATGCTGTCTGCAGAGGGGAACTAAGAAAAATTCAATCAGGTTTCTCTGATAAGATCACCATGATGGAGGCCTGAAACTCTCTGCTCATTCCCTTGGTGGTGTTTCAGAGCAGAAATGGCGATCGCTCAAGCTGAGATGGACAGAGTGAAAGTGTTTTCAATGGCTGAAATTCAGTCCATAGCTGAAAGTCAGCAAATGTAGCAATAAAATGCATTTTTAATGCCTCCTTTTAGAAGGCGCAGGCGGTCCTCCAATAAAAGACATCATTCTGTGAGGTCACCATTACCAACCTGAAGAATGTGAGCTAAAAAGACACCTCATGCAATATGGATGACCCAGAGACAGCACTAGGCAATGCTAAACACCCAAATTATGAGTTATGTGGGCGAAACCTCTCCAGAAAACTTAATCTGCTTTGGAAAGTCTAGCCAAAAGGAGGCAAAAGTTTCACAGTCAAGACTTGTGTGCCTCAATGTCAAGGGAAGGCTCAGGCTGTATCATGGGAGGGAGAAAAGGAGAACTGTCAGCTAGCAGATCTGCCTGGCTGCTCGTGAGTTCAGATGTGTCCTGCCTGGCAGATGACACAGAAACTACAGCCAAGTTCCAGCTGTCATACCTGGCATCCTGAATGTCAGCAACTCTGGGGGTCGATTCGAATTCTTTTGACAAAATCTGTACCTTTCTGTGGTATGGCATGCTGTGTCAGTGTCTTTAAGATACATATAAAATTACCCATGCATGCACATTTGTGTACAGTACTCTGCAAAAGTCTTAGGCCACCATTACATTAGATATACTATTGTTTTAGCAATATATATATATTCAGTGGGTCAAAAAAGTATTTAGACAGCCACTGATTATGCAAGTTCTTGTACTTGGAAAGATGAGAGAGGTCTGTAATTTTCATCATAGGTACACTTCAGCTATCAGAGACAAAATGAGAAAAACAGCTCTTTGGTCTTGAGTTTGGAGTCTGACTGTTTGAGGCTGTGGACAGGTGTCTTTTATACAGATAACGAGGTCAAACAGGTGCCATTAATACTAGTAACAAGTGGAGGACAGAAGAGCTTCTTAAAGAAGCTACAGGTCTGTGAGAGCCAGAATTCTTGCTTGTTTGTGGGTGACCAAATACTTATTTTCCACCATGATTTACAATTTGATCCTTTAAAAATCCTACAATGTGATTTCCTGGATTTTTTTTCTCATTTTGTCTCTCATAGCTGAAGTGTACCTATGATGAAAATTACAGACCTCTCTCATCTTTCTAAGTCAGAGAACTTGCACAATCAGTGGCTGACTAAATACTTTTATGCCCCACTATATATATATATATATATATATATATATATATATATATATATATATATACACATATATACACACACCAGTGTGGACCTCCCCTTACACTTGAGCAATATAGCAGCAATCTGGCAGCTTCATTGGGGGTGCCAAGTTGACCCTTCTGACGGACCACTTTTTTTGGATGGATCATTAGACTTTCAAACTACCAAGCAACAAGAACGCAACTCTTGTCAACTCTTGCAACTCTTATGAAAAAGATTATTTGTAGTATATCCTTTTTTGTCTCACACTTTACCATCTTAAAAGAAGCTAGCAATCACTAAGCTGATGAACATCATTTAATTCAAATTTCTACTGTTCTATGCAGCCCTGCCATAATAAAAAACTAGTTACTTACGTAGTACATAATAGTTACTGTAACTTATTAATGCTGCACCTACACATAATCCTAAACAAAAAAGTGAAATTTTGGCTGTTTTGGCTCTACAAAGTTGCAGTTTTTGCAAAACAAACAAACAAACAAACAAACAGCTCAATGTCTCCACAAGGTGAAAATGTCAGATATCTCTAACCTTGTGGGGACATTTGGTTCTTGAAATGATATATAAACCTGACGGGAGTCAAGATTAAATATCATTGTGACTACCCAATGTTCCCACAAGATAATAATTTTATATATTCCTATCCTTGTGGGGGCTGTTGGCCCTCAAAATGATATATAAACTTGACTCTCCTCCCACCCCCCCACACACATCTTGGTAAATGTATGTTTATAGGGACTTTCCATTGACATGATGATTAGTGGAACTTAGTTGGAGCTGTACCTAACCATAACTTTCAATAAACATCAATAACAAAAAAGAAAAATTTTGGCTCTTTTGATCATATAAAAGCTGCAGTTTTTTTGTAAACAGTTACAGTTGTGGGGACCAGAAAAATACCCCCACAAGAACTTGATGTTCCTGTCCTGCCTGAAGACATGTGGTTCCCACTATGAATACAAATACTTGATCACACACACACCCTGTATGGTCCTCTATGGTTCCTAATGAATTGCACGTTACACAGACTTTAAAGTGGATAAGACAAGTGCTTAATACAAGTGCTAACATAATAAGCATTAAACTATAAAGCAGCAGGCCCATGAATGCTTGCACATGCACACACAGGCAAAGCAGAGACCCATTAAGCTCTGATAATTGGTTCATCTCACCTGTCAGAGAGCAGTGCAGAAGACACTATAACAAGGTCCAGTTTAAAACCTCTCTCACTATCAATAATCCAGTTGGGATGTAACTGATGAGCCATTGCACCTTTCTTTGTAGGATGGACACAGATGCATAAAAAGACATTAAGGCTTCTTGTCATCATCTTAAGTCTGACCAGAGGACAGTACTCTTACTAAGTTCTTACCCAAGTTTTGATAATCTGTATTCGGGAAATAAAAGGACACTGCATGGGTCCAGGGTCAAAACGACTAGAAGATGAGCTAGGATATAAATTTCATAAATGCTAAAACCTGCTGCAACAAATAAGCCACTGTACACATTTATGTTCGACTGCATGCTAAAACACAACGTGTAGAGTTATGAAACACTAGGGGGCAGTCCCGTCCTGCAATGTGAGAGGCAATGAGATACTTCACTAATGTACTGGTTCTTGACCGAATGGCCAAGTTTTACTGGAGTGCAACCTCTAGAAGACAGAAGTGAGTCATGTGGGGAGATGTGTAACCTGCTCATGTACATACATAATGGAGAATTAACTTGAGACATATAAGCAAAGCTATGACAAATTTGATAATATTGCTTTTTAAATGTATATGTTCTTTATTTATATCTTACTGTGGGTGTAATTGTACAGTAGGGAGCTTAAGTTTAGGGTGCCAATTAAGGCAAATATTTAGCACTGGCTACTGGATTACTTTGACACGTTCTTCCTACATATGCCCCAGTTTCCTCCCACCTCCTGAACAAATGTTAGTCGTCAATAGGCTTCTTTAAATTGCTTTAGATTTCAATGAATGTGAATGTAAAGACCCTGCCCTGTTCAGAGTGTATTTGTGTCATGTAAGTGCATATCAAGCAAACCCTGAGAGAGATAATGTGTTTACCGAAGATAAATTAATTAGTATTTTTATGGTTTTCTTATATTTGTTTACAAATAATAATAGTGCAGCTTTTTTGGCAGAAAGAAATGTGCATGCAAACAGGGTGCCCACTCACACCTGATTGTCATCCCATCGATTGAAAACACCTGACTCTAATTTCACTCTCAAATTAACTGCTAATCCTAGAGGTTCACATACTTTTGCCACTCAATAATATGGAATATTGGATCATTTTTCTCAATAAATAAATGACCAAGTATAATATTTTTGTCTCATTTGTTTAACTGGGTTCTCTTTATCTACTTTTACGACTTGTGTGAAAATCTGATGATGTTTTAGGTCCTATTTATGGGTTCATGAACTTTCAAGCACCACTCTAAGGGGAGGTCACACTAAATACTCAATGTAGCATATAGAAGCTGTTTTTTTTTTATTTTTGGACGTGCAAGTGATCAGCCACTGTAGGGTAACCAGTATAAACTTACTCACATACAATCAATCACCCAGTGGCAGCTTTGAAGGACTTTGTCTTTGACTGGTCAGTCTTTGCATGTAAAAATAATCACACAAGAATTACACAAAGCTGGCCAATACAAAAGAAGAGTGTTCTGAAAAAGTAACACATTGAGTTTCATTTCTGTTTTTGGTGCCATGTGGTCATAAAATGAAACCAAGATTGAATCTGTTGATGGAAATTCAAGCACCTACTTTAAAGTATGGTGGTGGCAACATTATGTTTTGGACAACTGGTGAGAATTGAAGGGAAATGCATGCTGCCAAGTACATACATTTCAAAGGGTATGATCATTATTAAAAATCTCCTTGCTCTGTAAAAATAATGCATATTGGTCCATTTAAATCAACCCTGTAACACATTGGAATGAACCCAAAGTTTGACATCCCAAAATATTAATTCTTGAGTTATTTCAAAAACATTTACTATGGCTGAAATCTAGCCTAATAACCATCTGGCAACAATGTTATTTTCAAATCTTTTAAATGAGTTACTGTACATCATGTAATGTGCATTGAATTGTTCTATTACTGCAGCCCACTATTTTCTACTCTAAACTGGTGCTCAATCACATTAGTACTTTGAATTAAAATTTAATTGAAATGCATAAATAACTTGTATTTCTTGCCTGGGTCAACTTAGTCATGATGATAGCTTAATTTTTTGTTATATTCCTTTATTTTTATAGCAGAGTTTACTAGTTCTGGACCAATCAACTTATCAGAGTAAAATAACAATAATGAAAATTACAGTACAGTGCAAAAATCTTAGGACAGCATTAGATTTTTTAAATCAATGGTATAACAAACATATATAACTTACTACCGCCGACTAGCTCCAATAATATCAAACTTGGATTTGTCGCTCCATAATACTCTTTCACTGATCTTCATTCCAACCCTTGTGATCTTTAGCATATCTGCTTCCTGTTTCCCTTACTACAACCCTTCCAATATAGACCAATTTTCTGGTTGTATTCTTATAAAGAGACACATAAATAATTATATGTGGTAATTATATGATTGCTCAAGGAATGGTATAACTAGTCTAAGACTTTTGTACAGTACTGCATATATTTAAAAATGTACCTACAAGACGTTCTGGAATAGCTACAGAGAGTTTTTCATGGTGGAGGCTACTCTAACAATTAACAGCAATTCCTATAGACTCCCACCACATTTTATCTTTGTCTTATGCGGGGAAATACAATTAACCTTGGCTAGTTAGGTTTGTGAAAACTTGTTAAAGCCCTCCTCATATTCAATACCTCCTTAATTAGGGCCAGTGGAGGTGAATGGGAGGGGAGGAGGAGCCATTGTGCCCTAGGAAATCTCATGACAGCATGTTGAGAGCAGCACTCACCCCTTCACACTCTACCCCAGTTCTGAGGAAAGAAAAGAGCCCCTTACCTGCTGTTGGGCTGACATAAAATCAGTGACATGGCTGCAAAAGAGGAAAATTAGTACAACGGAAGACTTTTAATTATGCATGTAGACTGCTATAGGGAGCAAGACAAGTGCTATAGATGATTAATGGGTAATGACTTTGTTCTGTCATTCTGCGCTCACGTAAATCTCCTGACGGAAGATGACATTGAAGGCTGTGTATGCTTCACTTTTTTTTTTTAAATACCCATGTGATAATCTATCATTACTGTCAGCTGTGCTTAACATTTTCTGCTCTATTAACACAGTGGAGATGTAGAAACAGAAGACACCGATGGTACTATGCACCCCCAACCCAACAAACCCCTCCCCTCAAAAAAAGGTTGGGACAGTATGGAAAATGCATATAAAACACAATGTTTCTTAAATGTATTTGTATTTCATTGCAGACAGTATGAACCTGAGATATTTCATGTTTTGTCTGGTCAACCTCATTTCATTTAATAATAAACATCCATTGCTGCATTTCCCTTCATTTCATTTCAACACATTCCAAAAAAAGTTGGGACTGCGGCCATTTAGAGCTAGTAATAGATTTAAAAAAATAAATAACGATGTGACTTCAAACAGGTGATGTCAACAGGTGATTGTACTCATGATTTGGTACAAAAGCAGCATCCAGGAAAGGCTGAGTGTTTGATGAGCAAAGCTGGCTCAAAAAAATTATTAAAAGATTTATAAACAATGTACCTCAAAGAAAGTTTGGAAGGGATTTGCATATTCCCTCATTACAGTGCATAATATCATGAAACGTAAGTAATCAGGAGGAATTTCAGTGCGTAATGGCCAAGGGCGCAAGATTAAGCTGAACGCCTGTGATCTTCGATCCCTCAGACAGCACTGCATCAAGAATTGTCATTCAAAAATAGCTGATAGAACCACATGTGCAAGGGATTACTTTGGCCTTTGTCAAGTACTACAATATGGAGTGACATTCACAAATGCCACTTAAAACTTTACTGTGCAAAAAGAAGCCTCATGTTAACCATGTCCAGAAGCAACGTCGATTTCACATGCTGTGGATCAAGAGGGAATGGGTACTGGACTGGGCTGCCTGCACTCCTGATCTGTCCCCAACCGAGAATGTGTGGAGAATTTCGAAACAAAAAATGTGACAATGATGACCCCATACTGTTGCACATCTTAAGACCTGTTTGCAAGAAGAATGGGACAAAATAACACCTGAAACATTTGATACGCTTGGTATCTTCTGTTCCAAGTGTGGTGAAAAGGAATAGCAACATTAAATAGTGGTAAATGCTTTACCATTGCAACTTTTTTTGGAATGTGTTGCAGGCCTGAAATGCAGTAATGGATGTTTATTAGCAGAAATGAAGTTGACCAGACAAAACCTGAAATATCTCAGGTTCATACTTTCTGTAATGAAATACAAGTCAACTGTCCCAATCTATTCTGATTTGGGCTTCTGGTGTCCTACAGACCTCCTGCAATATTTCAGATAATTAAATATTTAGTCAACAGCTAGTTTTAAAGCAAGGATGTTCCCAAGACTATAATCAGTTATTATCCACTAGCACTAACGCCAGAGTACCTGCTAATGACTGTTTATCTGGCACTCTAGACATATCCATTCATTTTACAAGATATATTTCTGTTTGTTTAGATTGCCAAACCTGCACCTAACAGCAATTCATCTTTTGTTAAACTGGCACGTGCCCAATTACCATATTTGATTGCATGACATTCTCCTACTTAGCACAAGCGTGTGTCATTTCTGAATTAGACCTGCGAGGCTGATTTGTTCCATTCATTAGTCTCCCTGCCTGTTTGATCCCATCTCCCTGCCCTTGCGCATGACTGGTGGCCTCTGAACGATTCTCCCTCCGGCAACACAAGCCTTTATTAGAAATGTACTCTATCAATGCTTTTAATGTGAAAATGCAATAAAGTCATTTCACGCCATGCTGAGCAACATCCACTTATTATTTCAGGGCTTCTGTGGCTTAAAGAGGGAAGTGACCCCCTCTTCCTCTATTAGTTTTAGCCTTTTAGTTGCTTAATGTGTAAGTTTTGCTCAGAAACACAGTGCAATTCATTAACAAACACAGATTAGCATTTTTGCTTGTTCCTGTAGTATCTCTTTGATGCAGAAAGGCATTATAAGACTTGGAGCGCGGTTACCATTAACTGCTACATTGTCTGTGAGGATGTAACTGAAAGCTAACTGCTATTTTGATGTATTACATTCCTCCAATAACAAAATGATCACTATAAGAATAAAAAATAACTATTTCTATTTTTTGCCTATGTAATGGAAACCAATTGTAATTCTAACTGTACACCCAACCAGCTACTGTACAGATATGCGAGATTTGATGTCAATCCGATCGACGTCCATTCACTTTTATGACCGAGGTCTTATAAATTATAATAAATTGTAATGTCTTTTAATTCCGGATGTTGTGGCTGTAAACATACAGCACTGTCCGATGTATGATCTTAAAGTATACAGTACTGAACTGAACTGTAATTAACATATTTTACATAATATGTATGTACGTATGTAATGTGTACATGTACCTGTCCTATTATGAGTTGTACTCCTTTGTGGGTTGCAGAGTCCGTCTCATGCTACCACGAGTGTGAAAGCACCACCAACATTCAAAAGTGACCAAAACATCAGCCAGAAAGCATAGGTACTGAGAAGTGGTCTGTGGTCCCCACCTGCAGAACCACTCCTTTATTGAGTGTGTCTTGCTAATTGCTAATAATTTCCACCTGTTGTCTATTCCATTTGCACAACAGGATGTGAAATTGATTGTCAATCAGTGTTGCTTCCTAAGTGGACAGTTTGATTTCACAGAAGTTTGATTTACTTGGAGTGATATTGTGTTGTTTAAGTGTTCCCTTTATATATATTTATCAGAGATCCAGGGCATCCTGGTAAATGGTGCACACATGCCCATCTAGCCATGTGAAATAAAAGAAAACAGGAATCATTGAAGCAGACAACCTTATTTCACCTTATATCCAACGAGCAGCTCCAGTGCTCTTGTGCTTACTTTTGATGGTAGACAAAGGTTAGCATATGCACTCTGACCGGTCCGTGGCCACACGCCCCCATACTCAGCAAGGTATGCTGCACTGAGTGACACATTCATCTTTGTGTCTTATCCAACTCAGTGTTGCTGTTTAACTGCTATATTTTGAATATGGAGATGCAAAAATTCTAAGAACATTGAAAACTTTATATTTTGTCAATTTCGTCCATTCTAAAGAGAACATATTAAAGACATTCGCTGTTAAAATACCTATAGGAATTTCCTGACATGTAAAAAAAATAAATAAATAAAGCTACCAACTTGGAAAGTGTTGCCTGCTGTAGTACCTCCATCACACATATAGCCAGCACTGTGTGCGGGACACAAAGTGTTTTAGAATTGTTTTAATTTTAGACTTTATTTTTCAATGACAAATTTACATTTAGAACACATCGTTATCCAGGGTGACTTACAACTGATTACAAGCAATTGTTGGTTAAGGGTCTTGCTAAAGGGGGCGATGCAGGGGCTCGGTGGATAGCACTTACGCCTCACAGTGGGTTTACTGCAGGAACCTAATTGGCCTCACCTGACGTATATAAAATCTCGGCATAAAAGGCAAATGTATATCAATGTGTATCGATGTAACCTTGTGTTTTTTGTTAAAATGGCCATTGATGCTGATAATGATGGTCAATAAATCCAAATAAATAAACTCGCTCAATGATCCAAGGACTTGAAGGTTACATAAGCTTCATTGGCTAAGTGCGACAGGAGCAAAGGAGCAATTTAGAGGGACCAATGACTTTGGAATGTGGGAGGAAACCAGAACACATGGAGTAAACCCACGCCAACATGGGGAGGATGTGCAAACACGCCATCCCTGAAGCTGCTATCCTACATGGATAGTTCTGAAACTTGTAAAAGCTTCTAAGATGAAGAGGAAAAAAAACAGGTGGAGGGGCTGAATTCTGCTGGAGGGAGTGTAGATTCTCTTCATGAGGGATTGTATCATGGCAACAGAGGCAGATGGAAAACAGAGGGATGCTAGTAGGTGTCAAGGAAAGGCCACATTTTCTACCACCATGTACACAGGAGACACATACATATGAGATTCACCTGAAATATCTTAATCATATGTAACTACTACTCACAAACTGCAACTACTAACTTGCCAAGATAACAACAAATAGATAGCAGATGATTTTAGAGGTGCTTTCAACTGCATATCCTAGATCCTGGATATTTTCCCCAGTCGTCCTGATCAGAGGAGTCTAATAATAAAAGACCCAAACAAGCACTTTCCCTAGGGTGCACACAAGCCTGCTGTCTGTTCCCCAGACAGGGCTTTACATGCCAGGAAACTAGTAGAGAAGATAAACAGAAGCAAACATGTTTTCACAGGCCAGGATAAAATTCAAAGACAAAAAAACCAAAGCAAAACTAAACAAAACAAGACTACAAAAAATCATGGTGTAATAAGTCAGGAGCTCGGGGCAGATTTTCTGCATTTTGGCACAATTTCTTTATGTTTCTGTCGGGATGATTTGGGCTGGAGGGCTACATCATCCTACATGGTTTCTCTCTGACCCTTTTCTCCTTCCACAGCAGTCTGTGCAATTACAGCTTGCTGTGGCCCACCTATAAATCCCCTCACCCTGATTTCACTTCCTTGTCTGGCCTTTTCACACCCCTGGTGATTCTCAGCTCTTAGTTTGGTTAGTATGATCTTTGTCTTATCTCTTTCCATGGGTTGTAGGTAGTGATAGCAAAACAAAGCGTTCTGGCGGCATCTTCTAAAGATATGCATTAGGTTAATTGGTCACTGTATATTGGCCCAGTGAGAGTTTGTTTGACTAGTATCATTATAACCGTGCTCCTGTCACGAACAGCCATTGATACTGATGTGACATTACATAAATAAACAAACAAACATTTTATTATGGTCAATGATTGTTTGACGCACCCCATAATATTACATTCACGTTATTTATTTTTCCATTATTTAAGCTACATGAAAACTTTCAAACCACTTAAAGGCTGAGTTAAGATCTGAGTCTCCTCTTGGTAAAAAGAGATGTTTGAACATTTTTGTCTGAAATAATAAAATCCCTTAAACAAGAGATAAAACTGATGCCTACATTTGACCAACTAATTCTAGCCTAGCCCTTCCTACCCCATGCCAATTGTTCATTTCAATCATGCTTCAAAGAGTAAATTAGAAAATGAGCCCATTTATAACATAATGGAAACGATTTTCCTGCCACATAATTAACAGGGCCTATATAAAAAGTGTAGATAATTAATTAATTTCAGGAAATGTTCTGGAGATAATGAAGACAACGACGTTTGTAGGAATTTTACCTGATTGTAGATAGAAGGATGGCGAATATTGCCGCTAAATAGAGGAGGTGTAAAAGACCATTACTGTTGCTTACATTACGATTCAATTTGGCTGCCGAATATTTATGGAGTATGAACATCTACAACAGAGCATTATGTTCATCGCTTTATAAAATGTTATCTCTAATCATCTTCCTTTCCTTTAATAAATAATTAGTATTGATTCAAAATGTGTAGTATTTGTTTCAACAATATATCTAAAGTGGTTTGGCAAAAAAATAGCTTAGGAAGTGAACTTTTCCCTTCAATAATTAAATATAGTATATAACTTAATGACCCAATGACAGAGGCACCAGAGGCACCTGCTTTATGTGACACAGACCCAGCCCTCTATCACTGAGTGGTGCCTGTAACCTTGGAGCCTCCAGGGAAGTAGTACTCAGGAACACACTACTATTCTTTCAGGTGTCAGACCCTCTGTCTCTCCTGCTCCAGACTTTTCTAGGCCAAACCCTCTTTAAGGCGTGCGAGGGTGACCAGCACTACCCTGTTTCAAACCACTTTGGCAATAAAGATTTATGAGAATTGAATTGTCAGGGTTTTTAAATTGAAAATTACTTGCTAAATTAAAAAAAAGAAAAAAACAAACGATGTAAAAAGTCTAGCAGGTACTTACAATGCTGCTTGAAAGTTTGTGAACCCTTTAGAATTTTCTATATTTCTGCATAAATATGACCTAAAACATCATCTGATATTCACACAGAGTAAATAAAGAGAACCCAGTTAAACAAATGAAACAAAAATATTATACTTGGTCATTTATTTATTGAGGAAAATAATCCAATATTACATATTAGTGAGTGGCAAAAGTATGTGAACCTTTGCTTTCAGTATCTGCTGTGACCCCCCTGTGCAGCAATAACTGCAACTAAACGTTTCCTGTAACTGTTGATCAGTCCTGCACACCGGCTTGGAGGAATTTTAGCTCATTCCTCCGTACAGAACAGCTTCAGCTCTGGGATGTTGGTGGGTTTTCTCACATTAGCTGTCGGTTCAGGTCCTTCCACAACATTTCGATTGGATTAAGGTCAGGACTTTGACTTGGCCATTCCAGAACATTACCTTTATTCTTCTTTAACCATTCTTTAGTAGAACAACTTGTGTGCTTAGGGTCGTTGTCTTGCTGCATGACCCACCCTCTCTTGAGATTCAGTTCATGGACAGATGTCCTGACATTTTCCTTTAGAATTCTCTGATATAATTCAGAATTCATTGTTCCATCAATGATGGCAAGCCGTCCTGGCCCAGATGCAGCAAACAGGCCCAAACTATGATGCTACCACCACCATGTTTCACAGATGGGATAAGGTTCTAATGCAGGAATGCAGTGTTTTCCACACCATTGTTGTTCAGTGTTCTTCTGATGGTGGGCTCATGAACATTAACATTAGCCAATGTGAGAGAGGTCTTTAGTTACTTAGAGGTTACCCTGGGACCTTTGTGACCTCGCCAACTACTACACGTCTTGCTCTTGGAGTGATCTTTGTTGGTCGACCACTCCTGGGGAGGATAAAAACGGTCTTGAATTTTATGCCATTTGTACACAATCTGTGACTGTGGATTGGTGGAGTCCAAACTCTTTTGAGTAGTTTTGTAACATTTTCCAGCCTAATGAGCATCAACAACTCTTTTTCAGAGGGCCTCAGAAATCTCCTTTGTTCATGCCATGATACACTTCTACAAACATGTGTTGTGAAGAGCAGACTTTGATAGATCCCTGTTCTTTAAATAAAACAGGGTGCCCACTCACACCTGATTGTCAACACTATTGATTGAAAACACCTGACTCTAATTTTACCTTCAAATTAACTGTTAATCCTAGAGGTTCACATACTTTTGCCACACCCTAATATGTAATATTGGATGATTTTCCTCAATAAATAAATGATCAAGTATAATATTTTTGTCTCATTTGTTTAACTGGGTTCCTCTTTATCTACTTTTAGGACTTGTGTGAAACTCTGATGATGTTTTAGGTCATATTTATGCAGAAATATAGAAAATTCTAAAGGGTTCACAAACTTTCAAGCTCCACTGTAAAAAATTTTTTTTAGATCTATATTCGTTATCACTGGTCATCATGACACTAATTATAAGATTTAAATTTGGTGTCATCTATTGCAGTGCAATATGTACATTTTATTACAAATATGTGCCATTTAATGTCCATCTCATTTGTATCTCACTTGATAATTAAATTATAGTAAATTATATAATGAAATAAAAATCTGTATTTTAACTGGTGACCTCAACAACCAATCAATGCCTCAGATCCAAAAGCATAAGACAGGAGTTAGAGATTAAAAACAGAAGTCCATCATTTGTGTGTGTGTGTGTGTGTGTGTGTGTGTGTGTGTGTGTGTGTGTGTGTGTGTGTGTGTGTGTGTGTGTGTGTGCGCGCGTGCATAGGTAACTACCTTACCAGTACTCACTTTCTTTCTTGTTTGCTCACATTTACACTAGAGATTGTTTTAACACGGTTGATGTATTTAGAGACTTTTTTGTGCCAGTACGTCTTGTTTGAGTATATAACTTTCCTCTCCTGACTTGTAACAAGCTGTAGATGTGTTTGTAAGAGTATTTGCTCGTCCTATTGCAAACACTTCTTTGTTTGCCACCCACTACCTGTATACTCTCTCACCTATAACTATATAAACTGGTTCACATTCACTCAGCCAGATGAAACAGTCTCTGTTTCATCTGGCTGATCTTCCGGGTTGTTTGTAATACTTTCTATCAATACATTTTTGGCTTCCATCAAACAAAAGTATCAGGTCCATCATACCATCCTCTTAAGATTTCCCCTAGTCAGTCCTAATTTTACATTACTTTATTTTCTATAATTACTGTGAATTCCCATAAATTAAAAACATCTTGGCTTTACGGATGCTGTGTAGATAGTAGCATTTCCCTTGTGTTTTCTTGTGAAAATACTTTTTATATATACATTACAGTAGCATAAAATGACTATATGCCCATGGATGTAATGCGGAAGTTAAACGGCACATACCTGTATGTGTGTATAGATATAAATTACCACACATTTTCATATATATCACCACAATGTCTTGGCACATGCAGAGTAAAGGCACCAAATATATTTGTCTGGAGCACCAATTAAAATGGAGGTGAGACAGGAGGAAATGGGAAGGATCCCAATAAGACCATAGTGTTGTGCAATTACATGCTCCATGCCTCTTATCGAGCTGACCCAGTATTCCTGAGCCCTGACAATTTATAGCTGCCCAGTATAGTGTGTTTGGGGGGCATTCGGAAGTAAAGTGTCAGAGCTGCTTAACAACTGTGACCATATTTATCTGAGTTATATTTATGGGTGCCAGACCACAGCGAAGTGAGATTCAGAGGGAAAAGGACAGGCTGTGCTATGAAATAACTCTGATAGCACAGAGGTGTCATAGTGTAATTCCTGGTGCTGCACACTGGCCGAGCCTCATAGTTCACACTATTATAAATGGGAGTCATTGATTGGATTTTTTTTCCTTTTTTTAAGATGCTGCGGTTTTTCCACTGGTCCCCATGATGCAAAGGGTGAAGATCAAATTCCCAAAGGCTACCATATTTTTTTCTTGGAGAAAATTTTAATAGCCAATCACGATGAGGGTTGAGATAGGAGAAGAATGATGGGGGCAAAAAGAAAGGCAAAGATGTAATAAGATTTTGTGAGACATGAAAATTGTAAAGGGTGCAGATATGGTGATAAAGGTAAAATGGTGAAGAAGCCATTGGCAGAGCGCATGAAAAAGAAGGCGTAAGGTTTCACATGTGGATGATTAAGAGAGGCAAGTGAGGGAATGTGAATCTGTTGTGTTATAACTACTGCCAGTGAATCCCAGCAGTGAACTTGTGCGATCTAGAGACAGGCTTATCTCATCTTCAGCCCAGAATAAAACCCATTTCCAGACACAGTAACAATATAGCGAGAGGTTACAGATCCCAACAGCCGTGACACCCTCAGTGAGAGTGAAGGCAAGGTAGAATGTAAAAATGCACAACACGCTGCCTTTCTGTTCCTCTGTGGGACATAAGTAAGAAGGAATGTGCCTTGTACCCATAACCAGATGTAAAATAGATATGCTATGGTACACAAGTATGATAGTATGTGGCTTATGCAATACATTTAAACTGAAACGAATCTGACCTTTGTATTTAAACTCATCCTACTGTATAAGCCTATCCAACAATGATATAGCCTAGGTGAAATAAATTTCGTCATGCAAGGCAAGTTTGAGGGAACAGGAACAATTCTTATTAACTTTACAACAAACTCGGTTATAAATTTATAAGCCTTGTGAAGGGAGAGCTCAAAGTCAGGACAGGATCTACAATAGGCTACATCAGAATTCTCATGCAGTGGCTCAGTGGTTAGGGCACTGGGTTAGAGACTAAAAGGTTAGGAATTCAAATCCCAGTTCCACCAAGCTGCCATGTTTGATCCTTGAACAAGGCCATTAACACAACCAACTGGGATATCTGAAGAGAAAAATATAGCTGCACATTACAGGTATGTCCTGTTTAATGTCCACATTATGTTCTGTGAACCAGGACATTGACCAGACATTGCCATAGTCACATAGCCTTTTTAGGCTACTGTAATATAAATATCAAGGGTCAAGTCAAGTCAAGTCAGATCTATTTATATAGCGCTTTTTACAATGGAGCGTTGTCTCAAAGCAACTTTACAAGTTTAGATTATCTCCTAATAACTACGTCCAATCCCAAATTGAGCAAGCCTAGGGCGACAGTGGCAAGGAAAAACTCCCTAAGTGTTATGAGGAAGAAACCTTGGGAGGACCAAGACTCAAAAAGGGACCCAACCTCCTTGGGCGGAGGGTATTTTCACAAGAAAACTGCAAACTCCAAGCAATACATGAATGTGTCAGAGATACCGCTGATATTTTGTCTGTTAACGACAAAATGGATTAATAGGCAGGAATAGCCAGATGAAACAGAGACTCAATGAAAGAATGTGAACCAGTTTATTTAGAAAATACACAGGTAGTGGGGGGACAAAAAAAGAAGTACTACTAACAATAGGACAGGCACATACACTTACACCATTTACAGCTTATTACAAATAAGTAGCAAAAGTCATATAATAACTTATGATGGATTTGAAACTCATTCATGATTCAGTAATTCACAATTCAGTAGATTCAGATTCACAATATCCCTTGCTCAGTGAAGATCACTGCTGTGTTTATTGTTGTTTTCTTTATATTTACATCTACAGTGCCGTATTTTTAGTGAAAATGCGTCTCCATGGATCCTAAAAAGTTTAGTTACCCGAAAGGAACTGAGTCCTCCAGCAGTTAGCTTAGCAGCTATGCTAGCGCCCTGAGTTCACCAATAGAGTAAGTGTTTTGCTTTTAGTTTTCACTTTCAATTCATTACTCATTAAATTACATTAGATTGTTCAACACTATTATAAAATAAACTTCATTTTAATGATTTTGGCCATCTATAGGTTAGTATAAGTGTTATTCTAAATGGTAATGTTACTATACAGTACAGACTATATTAAACTCTTCATGATACATTTAACTTTGTCGGAATGTATTCACATTGTACATCAGGGAGCACCTGTACAATACAACTCCATTAATGCATATAATGCCTTATACACTGGATTTTCTGGGGGTCTGGAACGGATTAATTCGATTATATTTTATGAAAAAATGTGCTGGGTACTCATCGTTTTCGGTACTCAGCAAGCCTTCTGGAACGAATTAACGATGAGAACCGAGGTACCACTGCATTTGGGTTTAAACAAACTAAGCTACTAATTAACAGTTTAATGCTTCGTGTAGGCAGAGCTTATAGTATTGGCAGTGTCTGAAATAGGCTTGATTCAGTATTAATTATGAGCTTTGAAACACAGCAAAGAACTTGCTCAGGTCTGCTTTTTAACACCCAATAAATAACATTGAGTAAAAAAAAAAAAGTATACAAACCAAAAATTATTTAAACTGTTCTAGGCTCTAGACCTAGAAGTTATATCATCCCATATATTAGATGGGAGTGGTAAATAATAGACTGCTGAACAGAGCTGTGCTTTCAGTGCAAGTCTGAATAAGAACCAAATAAAATGGTCAGGCTACTGCTGAAATATCCATTTTATACACCTAGTCTTGAACCATTGGATTATACTCTTGAAAAGTTTTATTATACTCTTAAAATGTACTGACTTCAGGTTTACAGGCAAAACATGTTGGCATCGACTTTTACTGCCATTTACAAACACCTACCAAAAGGTGTGACTTTTCAGAGTGGCATGCTGTTGATAGAAAAGCAGTTCTACATATTTTAGGCAATAGTCCTCATACAATTTCCACTGCCTCAGTTTAGCAAACCTGTCACATATTTATAATCAAAATTCAGTTTTTTAAGCTTTTGATAAAGAGGTGAATCAGATTTCAGGATACACTTTGTGTAATGAAGTAGAAACAAACTCATTGAGTTTAGTGTGAATTCAACTAAAATGAATTATCCTCATATTTTAATATTTTAATGTATTTTCTTAAATGTTAATGCCAATTTAGTATGTTCTTATGTTGAATTTATGCTTTGCAATTATATTGGCCTGTAATGAGCAGCTGCGGTTCTGCACATTTTGTCCTGGGTGCTTGCAGCATTCTGGTAAGATGTGTAAATGCACACCACAGATATTTTCACAGTTATACAATCAAATAATGAAAGTATGAGCTCTAATACTGAATATTTTATTTTCTGAATAAATACATTGGATTAAAAGTTATAGCACATAAGCATTGAGTATTTCTCATATTAAACTTCTGTTGTAAAACTGAGTTATTCAAGTTATTTAATGCTGTAAGTTAATTGTTTCAGAACTTGCTGACTTAAATATAAATGCACATAAAAGGGTTTTCACTGCTTTCTGTAATTATTTTGTGCCTTGAAAGTTGTGAAACATTTTATAGGTCATGTAATGTGATACAATGAGAAAAATCCGCTAGATGATCACAAGTACATTGTTAATGGCAGGGGGTTGTTAATTTTCCAGAGAATATTTGCAGTTGCATAAACATCTAATACACTCCTCAAATTTTGAAATAGAGAATACAGAGAGCAAGAAGACAATCCAGAGACTTTCTGATGTATCTGCTGTTCAAGACCCATACATACAACATTCTGCTGTTCCTGTAATGGACATATCACCGGTACTGTGAGAGTCCAGTGGCTGTAGTGCTGTGATAAATATCGTATGGACTTCTGACACCACGAGAGTGGCAGTCTTTTAAAACCTGTAAATGTCCCCATTGTGGGACTAATAAAGAATGATCTTATCTTATATGAGACAAGTTACATTTTCAGTTATGTTTTAAGCAGTATGAACAGTCTTGATCAACTTCCAATGGCACCCATGCCACCCACATACACTCCAGTCTGGGCATAAAAAAATATTACTGTAGCTTGAGGTGGAAATTTAGCTCTTAAATTCAGAGACAATCCTAACAAGCTGCTCAATAGCCATTTACATTCACATCAGTCAGTTCCAAAAATTACCTTGGGAAAAAAGATATTAAAAAGACACATTATTGGACGATTTATCATTAAACAATTTGTTATTGGACGATTCATAATTGAATATTACATACTACAAACACCAGAGGGTACTCTTACTCCGCTCTAGTTCTCTCTGTAATCTCTGTTATCATTGACCTTCAGAAGGCTTCAAGCCTACCAAAACTTACTCACAATTCATATTCACTATAATTAAAAGATCACTCTAGGTTAATCTGCTTATTAATTAAAATACAAATGATTTAGTTCCATGTTGATTAAACACTAATTGACTAAATTACACTGAGTGTGAAACTGGCACAAATTCATAACAACCATCCACGAGTGTTATATCCGCTAAGATGAACAAGTACAGAGTCCTTGATGACATCAACCATGTCTATATCATCAGTGCTGCACTGAATAGCTTCAGAAAGTTATACCAAACATACCATACCAAACTTAACATACCAAAGTAATACAGTGGTATGAAAAAGTTTGGGCACCCCTGATAATTTTCATGATTTTAGTTTATAAATCATTGGTTGTTCAGATCAGCAACTTGAGTTAAATATATCATATAGCAGATGAACACAGTGATATTTGAGAAGTGAAATGAGTTATAGGAATTTACAGAAAGTGTGCAGTAATATTCAAAAAAATTAGGGGCAGGTGCATAAAATTGGCACCCACAAAAAATGACATCAATATTTAGTAGATCCTCCTTTTGTAGAAATAACAGCCGCTAAACGCTTCCTACAGCTTCCAGTCTGGATTCTGGTTGAAGGTGCTTTGGACCATTCTTCTTTAGAAACATCTCCAGTTCAGTCATGTTTGATGGTTTCCGAGCATGGACAGCCCACATTTTCAGTAATATTCATGTCTGGGGGACTGATATGGCCATTCCAGAACGTTGTACTGGTTCCTCTGCATGAATGCCTTAGTAGATTTTGAGCAGGGTTTGGGGCCGTTGGCCTCGGAGCAACTTTGTCACTGATTCTAGAACATTGTTCTCAAGAATCTGGAGATATTAACTACAATCCATGCGACCCTCAACTTTAACAAGATTCCTAGTACCTGCACTGGCCACACAGTCCCACAGCATGATGGAACCACCACCAAATTTTACTGTGGGTAGCAAGTGTTTGTCTTGGGATGCTGTGTTCTTTTTCCGCTCCTTGTTATGTCCAAATAACTTAATTTTAGTTTCATCAGTACACAGCACTTTATTCCAAAATGAAGCTGGATTGTCCAAATGTGCTGTAGCACACCTCAAGTGACTCTGTTTGGGCGTGTCTGCAGAAAAGGCTTCTTCTGCATTTTACTCTCCCATACAGCCTCTCCTGTGCACAGGTGCGCTTTGTATAGTTGAACGATGAACAGTGACCACCATCTGCAGCAAGAGATAGGTTGTAGGTCTTTGGAGGTGGGTCTGTGGCTGACTATGTGTTCTCACCACCTTCGCCTTGCCTATCTGAGATTTGATTTTTTCTTGGTTTGCCAACTTCGGGAGTTCCTTAAACTAGAACTGTGCCTTGGTTTCCTTGCCTCACTATGTTCCTGGACCGTGGAAACACGAAAGCTGAAATCTCTGAGAGAGCTTCCCTTTCTCTGAACCATGATGTTGAACAACCTTTGTTTTCAGGCCATTTGAGAGTTGTTTTGAGGCTCCCATGTTGCCACTCTTCAGAGAAGATGCAAAGAGGAGAAAAACTTCCAATTGACCACCTTAACACTTTCTCATAGTTGGATTCACTTGTGTATGTAGATGAAGGGTCAATGAGCTTACAAAACAAATTTTGTGTTCCAATAATCAAATGACAAGGGTGCCCAAATTTATGCACCTGCCTAATTTTGTTTGAATAATTACTGCACACTTTCTGTAAAACCTATAAACTTAATTTCACTTCTCAAATATCACGGTGTTCATCTGCTATATGATATATTTACCTGAAATTGCTGAGCTGGACAAAAAATTATTTATAAAGAAAAATCATGAAAATTATCAGGGGTGCCCAAACTTTTTCATACGACTGTATAAAAAATTATTTTTGACAGTTCTAATAATACTGAATGTCCTCCAGACAAAGCTTGTACAAAACAAGAAAAGATCAAAAATCATCCAACATTATACAGGGAAGAATAAAACAATAAAAATACCAGAATGATAAAATTAAAAATGAAAGTATTTCTACCACAAGCTCATTACAGCACAAATATCATCTCTGACTTGCTGATTTGGGAGTTAGCCAGATCCTTTGTAGTGGGCTGACCAGGCTATACTGTGGCCATTGCAGCAACATTGTATTAATGCTTGAGTGAAAAGTGTGACACCTAATCATGTAAATGTTTGCAAATGGTTGGAAAACATTCAGGGTTTGAGCCTTGGGATCCCAGTGCAAGCGAGGAACCTCAGAGCAAACGATTCACAAGGAGTTATAGCAGAAGTCTGTTGGATCTGAGATGTCAGACACAATATCCTGTTAAATGTTTTATCTGTCCTCATCGGGGCAACATCTCTTGGCCTTAGGGTTGCTGTTGAGGAACACAGATAAAGGTAAAATTGAGTGTGTGTCTGTGGCCATGAGCTCTTGGTCTAATGTTCCTCTCAATGAGGATTAGCAGGAAGGAATGTGAGGCAGAGCGGCTAATAGAGCCCTGCCTTGCATGTAATATTCCCCCATCCATTCTCTTTGTTTACAAATCTAAACAAACAATGAACAGCAGCACCTCTGCCTGAAAGCAGTCTCGAAATTGACACTACTCTAATTAGACACTAATTAAACATTATTCAAATAGACATTCAGTACTTACAAGCATTTGGCATACACATTAGCCAACTTTTATACTAATGATAATAGCTTTTTGGTCTTTAATTGTAATTCCATTTCAATTCATCTAATTTAATAGCAAACAAGAGTAGTGACTTTCCTTTGGTTTATATTATTCTATATTAGCAGCACAGGTTGCAGGGCACGAACCAACCATGCACGGGGTGCTGATCCATCACCGGCACACAAACAATACAGGGACACTCTAGAGTTATTAATTGACCTAACACAGGTCTTTGGATTGTGGGAGGAAACAGGAGTATCTGGAGGAAACCCATGCAGATGTGGGGAGGACATGCAGACTCCACACAGGAAGGACCCAGGCCACTCCAGCCTGGGCTTGAACCTTGAACCTTGCTGTGAGGTGGCAGTGCTACCCACCGAGCCACCGTGCCGCCCATATTATTAAGTAATTTTGCCTAATTAAATTAGCTAGTTAGATACGTTGTTTGTGTTTACCATCTTTGCTTGGACTAAGTGTATATTGTTATACAGTCTAACCATGATATATCACCCCCATTGTCTCCTCAAACTCATCTCTCACCACCTGCAATGGCAGGGCGGATTTCCCTCCATGCACTTTAAAAAAGTTGCCAAACTCAGCTCTCACCCTCTCTATTCATGAAACGTTACAAAAGTCTTGCCAGCAATGAAATTCTACCCCATTAAGACACCAAGATTTCACACTGGTCAATAGGTGCGACTTTGATCCTGCTGACAGGGCTTTGCCTTTCCTGTTCTCTCCTCAGCCAGGAGCTCACCTTGCTGGCGAATCTTGACTCTGTCTATTTTTTGTAACCTTGTTATGCTGCCAAACTCTCTTCTTGCCAAAAATAGCCATGAAACAGAAGTAGGCAAGATAACAAGGTTAGACTGTGTTTGTTTACTTAATATAATAAAACTACATTTTGTATTTCATTTGATTACCCGACGCTGCTTGGCATTATAATGGCTTCTAATTATTTTTTTAAAACATACATGTTTTAACGTATGGTTTAAGGTGTGGACAAGGTGTGGGGCAGGAGAAACACAGTGAGAGCGGCCAAGCTATCAGGGAGAAAAGTGTAAAACAAGAAGCTCACAAACAAAGCTAATTTTAAAGAGAACTGATAACAAGATTCAAGATTCAAAGAGTTCATTGTCAATTGCACAGTAAGGAAACAGGTTTCAGTGTAAAATTTCTTTGCTCCTCAACAAGAATGCCAAATACAAAAAAAAAAGAAAAATACAATGAAGCAATATTAATAATAATAATAATTATTAAACTAAATAACTAGTACAAACATTACCACCATATATAATATCGATATTGTTATTACCAGTGGGAGCATGACTATTATTTACAGCAATAAATAAAGAAGTGAAAATGTGCAATAGTTAAATTATAAAAAGTATGTACTACAGTACATAAGTGAACATGTGCTAGTGAGTGACAGTGGCATGTAAACATGTAGACAATAAAGTGCAGGGTTATTTCTGAGGTAGGTTCAAAAGACTGATGGCAGTAGGGAAGAAAGAGTTCTTTAAGCTGGTGGTCTTGCATTTGACACTTCTGTACCTCCGGCGTGAGGGCAGAAGTGTGAACAATCCGTGTTGGGGATAGGTGGGGTCTTTAAGGATGGAGCCAGCTCTCCTGTGGACTCTGTGGTGGTAGATGCTCTGCAAAGAGGGCAGTGGAGTGCTGGTGATCTTCTCAGCAGTCTTCACCATTCTCTGCAGGCTCTTACAGTCCATCGCAGTCGTGCTGCCTTACCACACGGTGATGCAGCTAGTCAGGGGGCTTTCAATCACACAGCTGTAAAAGTTGCTGAGGATTTTGGAAGACATCCCTAACTTTCTCAGCCTCCTCAGGAAGTACAGTCGCTGTTGAGCCTTTTTGCCGAGCTGCGTGGTGTTCAACATCCATGTGAAGTCCTTACTGATGTGATCCAGGTATTTAAAGCTGCTCACCCTCTGCACTTCAAGCTCCTGGATGAACAGTGGCTGATGAGGTCTCCTCCCCTTCCTCATGTCCACTATCAGCTCCTTTGTCTTGTCCGTGTTGAGGGCGAGGTTGTTGTCATCCACATCATCTCCGCTAGTGATACGTCCTAACACTGTCGTGTTGTCAGCGAACTTCAGGATGATTTTGTCCTTGTGGTAGGCGACACAGTTATGGGTGAACAGGGTGTAGAGGATGGGGCTGAGGACACATCCCTGTGGGGTCCCGGTATAGGTCGTGATACTAGCTGAAGTCCTGTTGCCAATTCTACCGGCAGCCAGGCAGTGTGCTACACATTGAGGCATTGCTAACTAATAGGAATGGACAAGCTAGAACGCTAACAATAAGACAGAAACAGAGCAGAATACAAACAGAGATGCTAACAATAGGCTGAACAGAAAATAGGCTAGTGCTAACAAACAATTGGAACACCAACACACTCCAAACTAGGAATACAAGATGGTCATAGCTAACGCTGTTAACGCCAGACTCACACAGACTGATAACACACAGAAACAGAGAGGAAACCAACTAAGGGCTAAACAAGATGCTTGACTAACTACCTGAACAGCCTGCTGTGGAAAGAGAAAAGTGTCAGAGCCATGGAGGATGCTATGACCTACAAGCCCACATTATCCTGACAAAATTCAGCTGACTTTAACAGAGCCCTGGCCTTAAATCCCTCAAACCCCTTTGAGATGAAGTGTAAAGAAAGCTGTGAGCCAAGGCTTATTATACTGTGTATCTGAAGTCATGTTCCAAAATGTAGCACAAAGCCTTCTCCGATGATTGAAGGCTGTTGTAACTGCGAGGACAATACTCCATATTATTAACCACATCTTTAATGTCATTTTAGGGGTTCATAGACATTTTGGTATGTTGTGTAGGGTACTAATGGCTTTAAGGATGCTTCAACTATATTTTGAAATAATCTCTCAGAGTGTACAAGACTAGGCTCTAGCTGCACTCTAAATGCATTCAATTTGTTAAAACAAACTTTAGTAGATATATTAAATAAATGAAGGAACTAGACTAATGACCAGAAGGTCCAGGGTTCAAATCCGACCTCTGCCACACTGACACTGTTGGATCTTTGAGCAAGGCTCTTCACCCACATTTGCTTGGATTGTAATATTGTATTAGTTGTAAATTGCTCTGGATAAATCTTAATGTAAATATACAGTAAAAATACCACATGTTCTGTTAACCATGTAGAATACGCTTTGTGAGCAAGCTTGTATTAAATGTAACATAATAGTGATCACAGCAAGAATAAAACCTATCTATCACAGACTGTCTCAGATGACTGACCATTTCACAAAGGAGCAGAGGGATTAAGGGTCTTACTTGAAGGTCCAGCAGTGGCAGGACTGGACCTTGCATCTTATCTGCTTTAACACTCCCTGTCTCCCTTCTTTTTCAACAGCAGATGGGGCTGTTGCCACCTGCTGTCCTTTCCTATAAAATTCCCCTCTTCCTGTGCATTTTTGGAGGTCTGGCTTCTTCACTCCCTAGGGACTGTGGTAGCCTAGCGTTTAAGGTACTGGACTTTGGCTCAGAAGGTCCAGGGTTCAAATCCCACCTCTGCCAAGCTGCCACTGTTGGGTCCTTGAGCAAGACCCATAACCCACAATTGCTTGGATTGTAAGACTTTAAGTCACTCTGGATAAGGGCGTCTGCTAAATGCTGTAAATGTAAATGGTTGTCTTGGCTCTTGTTCGCTCCTGTTTCTTTTGCTGGTTTGTCTCCTTCTCGTTGTATTGCCTCTTGTGTCTCGGTCTCTGTTCCCTAGTGTAGTCTCATGTATTCTTTGGTTTCTAGTCTTTTGTGTAGCTGTGTTTTATTAGTAGCCTTGTTGTTGTCTGTTAGCCTGTATGTTAGCTTAGTGTGTTAGTTTAGTTTTCTTAGTTTAGTTCAGTTTGGTCTGTTTATGTTTTGCACTATGTCACCTGTAAATAAACCTGTATGACTTGCACTTATGTCTGCCTCCCTTTTCCTTCCATGCCCTGACCATGGAATCTTTCAGTCAGATTTCCAGTGCTAACACTAAAGACTAAAGGCCTTTTCACAACGTGTACGAATTTTATGCATGAAAAAAACGGACGCGATTTTTAACATAGTGGAACCTTCACACCAAGTCCGATGTATTTTTTGTCTAAACACTCTGAAGACTCCCTCTCCTTGTTTGCTTTCTTTAATTCCCTTCCCCTTTTCCCTTCTTTCACAGAGATTTTGTTGTGTCTTTTTCACATCATCAACTTAAAAAGCCAATGACACGAGTTAAGATTAGTGCAGGAAGCTACAGTTTGTCTTGTATTGTGGACATGAACAGATTAGAAAGCACTTAAGTAAACAAGAAAACAGTTCTATACACTCACTGTGAGTTTTATCACCATCATTCTCCAGGCTTTCAGCTAAATTCTGCCAGATATTTTCTTTGTTGCTTGTCTGATAAACTCTTATCCTCTGCTGCTACTAGGATGAGCTGTTCTGCCTGACAACTGAGCTCTGATTGGTCAGCCTGATTTTAACGCATCCCAACCACGCAGAAATTAGAACAGGTTCCGAATATATATTTTACGCAGCATTGCAGTCAGTCAGTTTCAGACTCGGTGTGAAGGACGAAAAGTTGACGTGCATTTTGTTTCGTCCATAAAAACTGGACTCAGTGAGAAAAGGCCTTAAGGGGCATCATTGCCTAAATTGTTTCGATTGTGTGGGATTTGTTATATTTTTGTGGTATTGTTTTTGTATCGTCATATAATATATTAGTTTTTTTTGTACTATTTTTGTAGAGTTGAGGTGAAATACAGTGCACAGCTGAAATATTGACGCGGCCATGTGGGTTGAATGAAACGAAGAACATTTTTGTGCACTTTTGAAGCGTTTCAACATTTCTCTGCACCTTTAGCGTTGCCCTTCATGTGCCTTGAAAGTGCAGGAAAAAGAAAGAAAGTTGGATTTTTCTGTAAGTGCACTTTAAACAAACTGCACCATCAGCTTGCTTACTTTGCAGAGTAGTGAGACAGCTGGAGTTTCATGGCTGCTGGCCCATGCTAAAAGGGCAATCTCTGGTAAACACCTTCACACACTGATCGCAGCAGTGCTGAGAATGTGCCACTTTTACTGATCTGTTTCACTGTTCCTGCAGCCGTGAAGAAGATGCCTCAACAGGCAAGCCGCAGGATCCTGTCTGGGCTGATTCATACACATGGCAAAACACACAGCCTGTTCAGCCTTTTACCATCGGCTGATCGTGTCTCCCTCGCAGGCAATGGGGATTAGAAAAGAATTACTTCTTTATTGAACATTACTTCTTTATGCACATAATTGTTTCAGGAAGACTGTAGACTCTAAATGGTTATTTCTTCTGTGCCATTCTGAATTGTATTACGATGTTAAAATCTCAACAATACCATTTTCATGTTTTAGATTGCTTGTGGTGGAATATTCAGTGAAAAGTGATGAGAACCATTTTGCTCCCTGTCTTTCTTGTTACACTTGAAGATAACAATGCCAAATTGCACACTCTACAAAATTATGTACTAATTACTTCACCCCTGTAATTACTATTACTAATGTGACACACTTTATTATGCAGCAAGTGGTTTAGGATGTTGCCTCGTATTATGGAAAAAAAAAAGATTAACTGATTTACTAAGGCGCACTTAAAAGATGATATTGTTGTTAGTAATGTTGTAGGCAAGACCATTAGAGCCAAGTCTGAGCCCAGACCAAGAATTTTAGTAATCAAGTCTGAATAAAGAACGAGTATAGATGAGGATTTTTTTCATCACACAAGATTTAAAAAAGAAAATGGAAAAAATATAATAACATTATTAATAAGTAATATTATATTACGTTTTGTATTAGATTATATGTAGTGTAAAATTATTCTTAAGTATTATTACATTATTAGTCAAACTAAGGCAATGTAACTTTTGGAAGCAAATGATAGTGATGATTCTGTTTCCCTTCTTAATCAACTTAAGAAGAAGTCACTACATAAAGTCAACTACAGTAGGGCAAAAAAAGTGTTTAGTCAGCCACTGATTGTGCAAGTTCTGCTACTTAGAAAGATGAGAGAGGTCTGTAATATTCATCATAGGTACACTTCAACTATGGGAGACAAAATGAGAAAAAAAAATCCAGGAAATCACATTGTAGGATTTTTTAAAGAATTTAATTGTAAATTATGGTGGAAAATAAGTATTTGGTCAATAAATTTGGTTCAACTCAATACTTTGTAACATAACCTTTTGTTGGCAATGACAGAGGTCAAACGTTTCCTGTAAGTCTTCACCAGGTTTGGCACACACTGTAGCTGGTATTTTGGCCCATTCCTCCATGCAGATCTCCTCTAGAGCAGTGATGTTTTGGGGCAACACGGACTTTCAACTCCCTCCACAAATGTTCTATGGGTTTGAGGTCTGGAGACTGGCTAGGCCACTCCAGGACCTTGAAATTCTTTTTACGGAGCCACTCCTCCGTTGCCCGAGGGGTGCGTTTTGGGATCATTGTAATGCTGGAAGACCCAGCCATGTTCCATCTTCAATGCTCTCACTGATGGAAGGAGGTTTTGGCTTAAAATCTCACGATACATGGCCCCGTTCATTCTTCCCTTAACACGGATCAGTCGTCCTGTCCCCTTTGCAGAAAAACAGCCCCAAAGCATGATGTTTCCACCCCCATGCTTCACAGTAGGTATGGTGTTCTTGGGATGCAACTCAGCATTCTTCTTCCTCCAAACACGACGATTTGAGTTTTTACCAAAAAGTTCTATTTGGTTTCATCTGACCACATGATATTCTCCCAATCCTCCTCTGGATCATCCATATGCTCTCTGGCAAACTTCAGATGGGCCTGGACATGTACTGGCTTAAGCAGGGGGACACGCCTGGCACTGCAGGATCTGAGTCCCTCTCGGCGTAGTGTTTTACTGATTGTAGCCTTTGTTACTTTGGTCCCAGCTCTCTGCATGTCATTTATCAGGTCCCTTCGTGTAGTTCTGGGATTTTTGCTCACTGTTCTCATGATCATTTTGACCCCATGGGATGAGATCTTGCGTGGAACCCCATATCAAGAGATATTATCAATGGTCATGTATGTCTTACAGTTGATTTATTCACACCAACCTGTTTGCCTATTGTAGATTCACTCTTCCCAGCCTGGTGCAGGTCTACGATTTTCTTCCTGGTGTCTGTCCTTCAACAGCTCTTGCTTGTTTGTGGGTGACCAAATACTTATTTTGAACCACGATTTACAATTAAATTCTTAAAAAATCCTACAATGTGATTTCCTGGATTTTTTTTCTCATTTTGTCTCCCATAGTTGAAGTGTACCTATGATGAAAATTACAGACCTCTCTCATCTTTCTAAGTAGGAGAACTTGCACAATCAGTGGCTGACTAAACACTTTTTTGCCCCACTGCATATATAGCCAACAACACTCAATCTATCCATTTTTTTTGTTATTAAATTTGAAAACATAATAATAATTTTACTATTTCTATAATACTAATTCCAGATTTTGCAGGCATGATAAAGTAAAGCCAGAAAATGCACACTTGAAGTCCTAACGTTCATTGATTGGATACTGAATGAGAAGAGGAAGAGCAGTAACTTATTTTTCCCTTTTGCTAATCTGAGTGCAGATTTCATTTAGGCATGTAGAGGAAGGACTGATTTATTCTGTTTGAATAGATTTTTGATATTTAATAACAATAGAAAAAAGTTCAGTTTATAATTAACGTTACCTCAGACAGATGCATTGGATTCAGCTGGTCTCGACAATAATTTTCAAGTCCACCTTCCACCGAGACCAAGACCAGAACAAGGTCCAAAAGAGTTTGAGACCAAGATGAGACCAAGACTGTCTCGAGACCATTCTCGAGATATTAAACAAGATTACTACAACACTAGTTATTCGATTTGAGGGCTAATTTGGGAGAACTATTGTCTGTAAATCTCTCCACCCTAAAACTACTGTAACATCAATTTTATTGATGAGAAGCTCGTTGTCTGTATTGTATCTTTTCAGATTCAGTGATTTTGTTCAGTTATCCTGAACAAAGTCAGTTAGCAAGACATACAATTACATTTCCAACATTTGGCAGACGTGCTTTATATTGTCTTAAGTAGATCCCCATGCTAGCCCAAATAGTCTTTAGCCCACAAACACCATCTCAAAGCATCTATAAGTAGTTTCTTGTGATAAAAAAAGCTTTGAGCCAGTGTAGGCTTTTGACTGCCAATGTAGTAGTATTGTTATAAATCAGACACATTATTGTTTGGCACAAAACCCTTGGCACACCATATTGTTTTTTTCAGTATTGTTTTTACCATTTACAAAACATCCTACTGCTTTTTATATTATGAATCATCCTACTTACTTTTCATTATTATATAAGGATCCTGGCATTATTTTATTCTTATAAAGCATCCTACTGCATGTGGCACCTCTTGTCAAAGGTTATGTTTTATTGTTTCTCTAATATATTTGTGTTTTACTAAATTTCTGCACAAACCTTCTGCAGAAATCTAATAACATTCTGATCTGTTGCATAAACTCTAGTGGATCATCAGCCTGCCAGACTGTACACCAGGATGTATGTTGTGTTTTTTTTTTCAGCTATTTTTTTAAATTTTAAGATGTCAGCATGCCAGCAGCATCTGCAGGCACCACCAGGGTGCAGCAGAGGCACCCTTTGCATTCTAAGAAACCAGCCCTGTGAACTACATTGCCCAGAAGTCACGGCACGTGGTGTTAACATGTTGAACGTTACCAGGCTGTGCTTGGGTGATGTGTTATATAAACTGACCAAGAGACAGCATCAGTGCGGTTTCTTTATATGAGATACTGCAAATAAATGGTACGATAAGAAAATATATGTGTATATATGAATATGAAAGTTGATCAAGGGAAGTCATGGGCAGAGAGAATATTTCTGAAAATGATAAAAGCTAACGGAGGTGAAGTTTGACAACGAGGAGGGTGAGCCAAGAAAGTGAAAGAAATCATTAAGTTCTACGTCGAGGACAGAAAGCATAAAACTTAAAACTAATTTGAGTCTGGGCAATCGGAAACGATTCCAGCCTTAGTTTGTTTAGCCTCTTCATATTCTCCATTGTGAAATATGGAGGTAGTTGTTTGTAGAAGCCATTTTGAGTTCCTTGTTGCTGGAAGACCCATTTTGTATTCAGTTTTTTGTTTATTTTTTCTGCCTTTTTTCATAGCCCGTCCTTATAGGTGTGCATTCTCGCATTCTCAGTGCATTCCTAGTAGCTCTGAAATCCCAGGCATAAATCCCTACTCCCAGTAACATAAAAAATGCTCTCTCTTCCTCCCTCATGTGTGTGTGTGTGTGTGTCATTACAGGAGCTGTATAGCTACCCAGAGACCTATTATATATTTTTATAATATATAAAATATATTAAATAATTATAATGGGAGGTCCTTGTTCTCAGGGACTCCCATAATAGCTGGTTCCAGAGGGCAAGCCCACTATCACTCTGTTCCTAGGTACAAACCAGCCACTTCGTGACAAAAGAATGCCCTCTGCATTTTTACACAAGGAGCCCAAATGGGTCTTTATCAGATGGCAGTATGATCGATAGTGGCTTGGACTGTGACTACAAGACAGTTCCTGGATCACAGCCCACTCTTATCCTTTGTACTATTGATCTTCATTACCTTCACTAGATCAGGGCTGCCTGTGTCTTAGCCTGACCAGCCAAGCCTTTATTCAGCCACCGGCACACCTGTTCTTATCCACCATTCAAGACTGCTTATTAGAGCAGTGGATAGCTACAAAGCCACAAATTATCTGAAGTGTACAAATGGTTGTATGTTGTTTACACACATATAGGGGCGCACCTATATGTAGACAGAGGTCTTTATAATAAGCAGTTTTAATTGGTCAGTAGCACTCCCAGTCAGATATGGTTCCTATAGCAACCAAGAACTAGAGTAGCATTTTGAATTGTTTTTGTATTTGATTATACTTTATTTCTGAAATTAATTTCCATATAATACTTTATATACACCTGTTTGTTGCCCATTCTCTGAAGGGCTAGAAGGGCCCGACTGCACACCATTGCTGCCGGGGTTTAGTTGGGCTAACAAATCAAAGTCAGATTTATTTCTATAGCACTTTTTACAATAGAGCATTGTCACAAAGCAGCTTTACAGTTTTAGATTACTTTCTAATATCTAAGGTCAATCACAAATTGAACAAGCCAAGGGTAACAGTGGCAAGGAAAAACTCTCTAAACATTATAAGGAAGAAACCTTGGGAGGACCAACACTCAAAAAGGGACCAATTCTCCTTGGGTGGCTTAGATGATACATGTGAGTATTAAACTTTTAAATAAAAGTTATCTAATGAATAAGTTAATATAGATATAGTAATAGTTTAAATAAACAGAAGCTAAATATATATTAACAGAGAGAACATATTTAAAAATATTACAATTAATAATAACAATAGTGAAAATAGATCAAAGAAATATTGAATAGAATAATGTAAAAATGTGCATATAGGCGTTATTTAGTTTGCAAGAGTCAGTGATGGTTCTTGTGTTCTCGGGAGGAAAGTTTTGGTGACATGGCATCCTCAATCCAAGGATGGAAAGAGTTTCTGCCCTCTGTGGTCTAGGTAATGGTGTGCTGGAAGGTGACAGAAGAACAGCTTGGGCTCATTTGTAGAAGCATGAGGTAATGTCTACTATGAAGAATACAAAGCAAAATGCTGTAAATGTAACTGTGCGGACCTTTATAATTTCCACTAATCAATCAGTAAATTTGACAAACAGGTTCTGTCTATTTCATACGCCTTACAAAATGAAAAAAAAAAAACATATACCGTCGTGTTATTCGACTGGGCCACATCTAGCTGGTGGTAGTGTACCAGCATTAGTGCAATCAGTTTGTTTATTGTTGTTCATTTAGAAGAATCTAAAGGCTAGAACAGACCCACCAATCAAGGATAATGGAGATTATGTAAAAGATAATGCCAAACAAATGATCCTGCTTATTGGAACAAAGAATAAACCTCATTTTACTTAGGTAACTTTCAGTGTTATCACACTACACAGTGACACATGTAATCACATGACAAGTACTGACCTAACTGTAATTGCATTGCTTTCATTATGCGTGTGGTCCTAGGCAAATGGCCTAGTCATTCAAAACAGATGAATGTCTACTCTCATCTATTATTACAGGCTTCCATCATGTGCGCAATAATTGTGTGTAGCGTCACTCGTTGTAAATATATTAGAAACACAGAGAGATGCACATGATCCTATTACAGGAACCATTTGAGATACTTTAATCAGTATCTGCATGACTGTTTTTAATTCACTAATAGCTATGTGCTCCATGTGCTCATCTCAACTCTCAAGACATGAAGCTGGGCAAGTGCAATATAAGCCTTTTGCATGAACTACGTTTACAGTATATCATGCATTTTACATTCACAGATCACTTTATTAGGCTGTTAATGTTCTTGAGTCCACCATCAGAAGAACACTGAACAATAATGGTGTGCATCGCAGGGTTGCAAAGAAAAAGCCACTGCTCTCCAAAAAGAACATTGCTTCTTTTCTGCAGTTTGCTAAAGATCACGTGGACAAGCCAGAAGGCTATTGGAAGAATGTTTTGTGGACGGATGAGACCAAAATAGAAATTTTTGGTTTAAAAAAAGCGTTAATTTGGAGAAAGGAAAACACTGCATTCCAGCATAATAATCTTATCCCATTTGTGAAACATGGTGGTGGTAGTATCATGATTTGGGCCTGTTTTGCTGCATCTGGACCAGGACGACTTGCCATTATTGATGGAACAATGAATTCTGAATTCTATCAGAGAATTCTAAAAGGAAAACGTCAGGACATCTGTCCATGAACTGAATCTCAAGAGAAGGTGGGTCATGCAGCAAGACAATGACCCTAAGCACACAAGTCCTTCTACCAAAAAATGGTTAAAGAAAAAATAAAGTTCATGTTTTGGAATGGCCAAGTCAAAGTCCTCACCTTAATCCAATCAAAATGTTGTGGAAGGACCTGAAGCGAGCAGCTAATGTGAGGAAACACACCAACATCCCAGAGTTGAAGCTGTTCTGTATGGAGGAATGGGCTAAAATTCCTCCAAGTCGGTGTGCAGAACTGATCAACAGTTACAGGAAACGTTTAGTTGCAGTTATTGCTGCACAGGGGGTCACACAACATACTGAAAGCAAAGGTTCACATACTTTTGCCACTCATATGTAATATTGGATCATTTTCCTGAATGAATAAATAAATGACCAAGTATAATATTTTTGTCTCATTTATTTAACTGGGTTCTCTTTATCTACTCTTTATCTATTTTTACTTTTTTGTGAAAATCTGATGATGTTTTAGGTCATATTTATGCAGAAATATAGAACATTCTAAAAGGTTCACAAAATTTCAAGCATAACTGTATATATACACATGTACAGTGGGGCAAAAAAGTGTTTAGTCAGCCACTGGTTGTGCAAGTTCTCCTACTTAGAAAGATGAGAGAGGTCTGTAATTTTCATCTTAGGTACACTTCAACTATGAGAGACAAAATGAGGGGAAAAAATCCAGGAAATCACATTGTAGGATTTTTAAAGAATTCAATTGTAAATCATGGTGGAAAATAAGTATTTGGTCACCCACAAACAAACAAGATTTCTGGCTCTCATAGACCTGCAACTTTTTCTTTAAGAAGCTCTTCTGTCCTCCACTCATTACCTGTATTAATGGCACCTGTTTGACCTCGTTATCTGTATAAAAGACACCTGTCCACAACCTCAAACATTCAGACTCCAAACTCAACCATGGCCAAGACCAAAGAGCTGTCGAAGGACACCAAGGAAGAGAATTGTAGACCTGCACCAAGCTGGGAAGAGTGAATCCATAATAGGCAAGCAGGTTGGTGTGAATAAATCAACTGTGGGAGCAATTGTAAGACATACAAGACCATTGATACTCTCCCTCGATCTGGGGCTCCACGCAAGATCTCATCCTGTGGGATCAAAATGATCATGAGAATAGTGAGCAAAAATCGCAGAACTACACGGAAAGACCTGATGAAAGACCTGCAGAGAGCTGGGACCAAAGTAACAAAGCTACCATCAGTAACTCACTACAGCAAGAGGGACTCAGATCCTGCAGTGCCAGGTGTGTCCCCCTGCTTAAGCCAGTACATGTCCAGGCCCGTCTGAAGTTTGGTAGAGAGCATATGGATGATCCAAAAGAGGATTGGGAGAATATCATGTAGTCAGATGAAACCAAAATAGAACTCAAATCGGCGTGTTTGGAGGAAGATGATTTCTGAGTTGCACCATACCTAGTGGGAAGCATGGGGGTGGAATCCTCATGCTTTGGGGCTGTTTTTCTGCTAAGGGAACAGGACGACTGATCCGTGTTGAGGGAAGAATGAACGGGCCATGTATCGTGAGGAAAAATTTGACCTCTGTCATTGCCAACAAAGGTTCTGTTACAAAGTATTGAGTTTAGCTTTTGTTATTGACCAAGTACTTATTTTCCACCATAATTTACAATTATATTCTTTAAAAAATCCTACAATGTGATTTCCTGGATTTTTTCCCCTCATTTTGTCTCTCATAATTGAAGTGTACCAATGATGAAAATTACAGACCTCTCTCATCTTTCTAATAAGGAAAACTTGCACAATCAGTGGCTGACTAAATACTTTTTTGCCCCACTATACATATATACATATGGACTGGAATATGTATATAAGGGAATACTACATAACAACACAGTTGAAATACACCTGATTCACAAGGCAGTAGCATGTGTGATTTCAGTCTACCCAAGTTCTCTCATGTCACCCATTGCTGCATCACTCCAATGGATTCCAATAGCTGCAGCATCAGCTTGCTCTCTTACAAAGCTAAAAATGGACCAACCACTTCTTACCCAAACTCATTAATCTAACCTCGCTCTATATCTCATACCCTTTGAGACACATGTTGGACTGGACTCACCCCTTAAGACAAAAGCAAGACACATGTCAAGATCAGTGTTAACAGCCAAAGCAGTGTAATGAACTTTCCCTGGCTGAGTAAATGGCTTAGTTTTTTACCCACTACTTCCTTTAGCACTTAGCACTACAGTGGTACTTAAAGGTTTATGAACTCTTTAGAATTTTTGAATAAACATTACCTAAAACATCATGAGATTCTGACACGGTCCTAAAAGTAGATAAAGAGAACCCAATTAAACAAATGAGACAAAAATAGTATAGCTGGTAATTTATTTATTGAGAAAAATGATCTTGTATTACATATCTGTGAGTGGAAAAAGTATGTGTTTATAACTGCAGCTAAGAATTTCCAGTAACTGCTGATCAGTCCTGCACATCGGCTTAGAGGAATTTTAGTCTACTCCTCCGTACAGAACAGCTATAGTAGCTATGGGATTTGGGTGGGTTTTCTCTCCTGAACTGATTCCATAACATTTCTGTTGCACTGAGTTCAGAACTTTGACATTGCCATTGCAAAACATTATTCTTCTTTAGTAGAACTAGGCAGCATTGTGGCTCGGTGGGTAGCACCATCGCCTCAGAGCAAAAAGGATTTGATTCCTAGGTGGAACGATCTGAGTCCTTCCTGTGTGAAGTCATCCATGTGTGTGTGTGTGTATTTACTCCGGGTACTCCAGTTTTCTCCCACAGTCCAAAGACATGCATTAGGTTAGCTGATTACACTACGTGCCTAATCTGAGTAAATACATATATGACTAACCTTGTGCATTGATATAGCCTTGTGTCTGTCATTAAAATGCTGATAGTGACGTTAAATAAACCAAATAAACAAACATTAGTAGAACGACTTGTGTTCTCAGAATCATTGTCTTTCTGCATGACCCACATATTCTCAGATTCACTTCATGGACAGATGTCCTGACATTTTCCTAATTTGCTAATATAATTCAGAATTCATTGTTCCATCAATGAGGGCAAGCCATCCTGGTCCAGATGCAGCAAAACAGGCACAACCCATGATACTACCACCACCATGTTTCACAGATGGGGTAAGGTTCTTATGCTTGAATGCAGCATTTTCCTTTTAACATACGCAATGCTTCTCATTTAAACCAAAAAGTTATTATTTTTCGCATCCTTGCCCAATACATTTTCCGTAATAGTCTTCTGGCTTGTCTTTTTTTCTCCGTGCAACCCATCCATGTATATGTTCTGCATATCTCCTGAAAATGTACTCGCTCATCGACTTTACTTGCTTTGAAGTTAGCTTACGTTCCTTTGTGACATTGTGGGCTGTTACATGTCTTGCTCTTGGGGTGATCTTGAGTTGGATGGTACTGATGGTCTTAATTTCTACACAGTCTGTCCGGTTGTCAATTGGTGGAGTCCAAAATCTTTAGAGATGGATTTCTAAACTTTTCAAGACTAGAAAGTTGCATGGGTGAAACTGCATTTTTCATCCTGTTGCAATTTTCTACAACAGACTACATCCACATAGTGAGGTTTTGGTGCAATACTATTTATGAACTATTATCGTGACTTCCAATTTACTCAAATTAGTTAATGATGTTGGGATATATCTACTCCTGTCTTTCATTTTCCTTGATTTTCATTTCTTTGCGATCACATTAGGAGGGAAAGTAAAAGCAGTGAGTTAAAGAAGGACGGATAAGAAGAGTGGAGTGTGAGGTAAATGATGGTTTATTGAATAGCAAGGCTCAAAAGGTACAACTCTCTTTCATGGGGTAAAACTAATTTAATTCCCTGCCTAGCCCTGCTCAGTCAAAGACTACTTGAGAGAGGAGCGAAACAAAGCCATTCCCTAAAATACAATGATTGTAGCTCAATTGTTGGTAATCCTGCCTTTGATTATTCTACAGCTACAACTGATGGGCAGACAAAGCATGCTGTATCCTTATCCACACCTTAATAAACAAGTGGCAGACGCTAGCACCTGTAGTCATGTACTGTATGTTCTGCCAAGGATAGCTCATACCACCAAATTTACTTTCAAATGATAAAATAAACAGACAAACAAAGCAATAAATCAGAGTTTGCATTGCAATTGCATTGTCACATTGTCAAACCTACAAACTATGTTTACCTTATATATTTCAATATGAGTTTTTTTTATATAAATTATGATTTATGCCGTTCCTTGGTAGTTAAAATGTAAATTCTGTATACTGAACTCAATAAGCCATGCTACCATGTAAACTGAATGTCAGCAGAATTCCTGGACATGCAACTTGGCGAATTAGTTTCTAAGTGCTAAACCTTCAGACCATAACATTCATCGATTGTCCTTGAAACCTGTGTTTGTTTTGATTGATAGAGCTGGCTGTATGAGGACAAGCTACTGCATAGGTGTTATGCATGTCTTAGGTTTTTAGGTGAAGTATCATGGCCATGTGCTTGGGAAATAACATTTGACCTGGGAAAAAGTTAATTGCTAGTGCTGTAAGAATTTTTTGTAATGTTATAATTAAAATTATCATTTATAATGATCACTATTTTTTTTTTTTTTTTTTCACAGTTACATTATCACCATTAGTGATAGATCTTATGACATAGAAGACACTACAATGATTTGTTTATCAAAATTCCATGTAGGATAATAGAGTCGAGGAACATAATTTCCCAATAACTGTTTGATATACAGACAATAAACACAAATATATTGTTTTAATATAGTTTTAGTCTTCTTTTATTAAAGAGAGTTTATTTACATTCATTAAAAAATGGGTCCTATTTATAAGCCAGACACACTATTCTATCTATCAACCAAAAAAAAAAAAAAAAAAAAAACAGTGAAAAAGAGTGAGATAACTCAAAGATTAACCAGTCTAGGATCCCATTATAATTTATGTTACTTGAGTAGTGATTATAAAATTGGAAGATAAAGCTATTAATGTTAATATTATAAGTCAGAAATGTAAAGGGAGAGTTATACAGCATCAGCAGCTTCTTTGGGTTAAGAGCTGGACTTTATTTGATACATGAATGAAACTCTGATCAGCTGTGGATGGTGTTTAATGAAAGAGTTTAACACCAGCAAATAACGTCTTGAAGAAAACAAGTAAGAAACTCTCCCTTTACATTTCCTGATCCATAAAAATGATGTAGATGTTGTACTATAGCTGACTTCAGTATTGTTGCTGTTCAGCCGGACTGTGAATGCATTAAGAGCCCAGGACATTTGATTTACTGTACTGACTTCGTTTCTCTATCTGTCCAGCCCAGCCAAATCCTCGTTTGTAAGGGTGATGAACCTCGGCATATTGGAAGTAATCATTCTGGTTATTAATAGTTTTCAAAGCCAATAGAATTTATAAACTCATTCTAATTCATTTCAGCAGTCTTTTATTTGCATCATTATAGCATTTCTGCTTTGTTATGGCTGGCGTTGTTTCTAGGTTGTGTGTGTGTATGGTGGATTAATACTTGTGAAGCTTCGGTCAGAGTTCTGTTATTGGCACTCCTAGAACATTTCTCAGCCAATAAAATTGCGGGGTCGGAACTAACTGTGGTATAATTAAGTACATAAAGAGACAAGTCCATTTGGTGAACTGTTTTATCAGGCAGCCCTACAACATTTTACAATCAATCTATGGAGAAACATGCTTTTTGTGATCATAATAGATTTTATATCATTTGACCACTATGGATAGACAGATTCCTTTGACCTTCAAAAATGATCTGACAACAGAAAGCGTAGAGAATAAGAAAGCTCCAACAAAGTGAAACACTCCCACATACACTTTTCAGTTAACTGTCTGTCTTCTGTCAGGTGGCTCTGTGGGGACCTGAGCAGACTGAGGAAGTTTAATCAGCTGACCTGGCTGAGTGTGTTGGCCCACTTGCCACAGTAATTAGAAAACTTTTCCCAAACTGACACTTTCTGACTAGGGACAGAACAGACAGAGAGAATTGTGTTAGATCAATGGCAGATAACAACAGTAGATGTGAAGCTTGGGCACTACTTCGCACAGTGCACTATGGCTATTTATTCACCTCTCATTTGAGATATGAGTGAAGTTAAATGTAAGGCTGCTCTCTTCCATTTTTCAGTATAGTTTTATTATTTAAACCTATTTAAACCTACACAAGTTATCCCTGTGCTGCCGTTTACCAGTGGAAATTTACCCTAAAGCCCATAATATGTTTGTCTTGCTTATTTTTAACCAAACATACAGGGGTTGGACAATGAAACTGAAACACCTGTCATTTTAGTGTGGGGGGTTTCATGGCTAAATTGGACCAGTCTGGTGGCCAATCTTCATTAATTGCACATTCACTGCCAAGGACTACCGAACCATTCTGGAGGACCATGTGCATCCAATGGTTCAAACATTGTATCCTGAAGGCTGTGCCGTGTATCAGGATGACAATGCACCAATACACACAGCAAGACTGGTGAAAGATTGGTTTGATGAACATGAAAGTGAAGTTGAACATCTCCCATGGCCTGTATAGTCACTAGATCTAAATATTATTGAGCCACTTTGGGGTGTTTTGGAGAAACGAGTCAGGAAACGTTTTCCTCCACCAGCATCACAAAGTGATCTGGTCACTATCCTGCAAGAAGAATGGCTTAAAATCCCTCTAACCACTGTGCAGGACTTGTATATGTCATTTCCAAGACGGATTGACGCTGTATTGGCCGCAAAAGGAGGCATTACACCATACTAATAAATTATTGTGGTCTAAAACCAGGTGTTTCAGTTTCATTGTACAACCCCTGTATGTGTATCATTGAATTTGTTAGCAAAAACATTTAGTGAATAGGATGGTGGGTCTGCAGAAAGCACTGACATCTGAGAAACAGGGATATTAGTTGGAATTTTTTAAGTTAATGCTGCCTAATCCACTTTATGCACACCGACAAATTGAATTCCCACATGGTCCCCTGAGTACTTGTGTCTCTTACAGAACACCACATCACACCTTTTACGGTGTCCCCTCTGGCAAGTACATGAAACGGGGTTTGCCCATTTGTGTTCCTTTGCTTAGGTTCTTTCAATAGCGCTAACCTCGTTAAGTCAAGATCAAAACAGATTAAAATTTTCTTTTCATTATACACGAATAAAAAGAAGAAAATGGGAAAAACAGTTTGTAAATCAGTTTAAAATCATTATCATTCATTATACATGATATATATTAATAAATACTATTATATTTAAACAAATACAGTATTTTGTAAAATATAACATTAACCAATATCTAGCCTAACATTAATTATAAGTATTTATTATTGTTATAGTCTTAGTCAAACCTGCTGAGTGTACAATGTGGTGCGACAGAGCAAACAAACAGGCATGAGAAATGAAACCTAAACAGCCTAATTGTAAATTACACACACACACACACACACACACACACACACACACACACACACACACACACACACTTTAGACACCCACAAACTGGATTGAATTGGAATGGGAAATTAAACCAGATTACCTGGAGGAAACCCAGAGATGGAGGAAACATGTAAATTACACACTGGCCAGGAACTGAAGCTGGGTCTCTGCAGCTGTCAGGCAAAAACCCTAACTCTGCACCAACATGCTACCCTAGAATATTCATGTTTTACTATTTTTGTAAAGGATGCACATCATTCATAATGTCAGACCTTGGGAAATAATGGGAAAATGGGAAATAATGCATGGGAAAGGATGCAAGATGCCCCAAAAAAGAAAAACAGAAATACTTACAGACAAATACACTATGACCAACAGTATGTAGAATTTCCTTCTAATAAGTTATCTCTGTCTAACAAAATGCTTCATATGACAAACCTGTAATCAGTGAGTGTGGGATAAACAGTGGCAGTAGATTGGGTTTTACTGAGTCATGCAGATAGTGTCTATCAGTATGACAATTTCAGTTCTTTCATTTCAGAGTCTTGACATTAAATCCATTAGACAGTGAGGCATTATTAGGACTTCATCTTTGGGTGGGCATTTGAATTATTTGTGTGGGCAACAACAAAAATGTAGCAGGGCATATTATAACTTTTAGAAGATGGGGCAAATGGAATACAATTACAGCATCCAATTTGTAAGGGTGGTACAGGGTCTTTACACCATGAATAAGAAAGAAAAATTCAACTCTGATGAACATGAATAAAAAGTGAATAAGAAAAAAAAACTCAACTCTGAGAAGCATTACTATAAAGCAGGGTGGAAAACTTGTGAGTAAATATTGGTTTGGATCTACAGAATGCCCAGGGTTGGGCAGCAGTGCCTGTATGATGAACATTTGTGTGATGATCCTGCATAGTTCTGTCTAGAACAGAATGATGTCTAGGCCCAATATGATTAGCAGATGCAATGTAAATATACAACCCCAAATGTGAAAATGTTGGGATGGTTGGGAAAATGCAAATAGAAAATATAAAAAAATGCAGTGTTCCATACATTTCCTTTGACTTTTATGCCATTTCAGACAGTATGAACCCAAGATATTTCATGTTTTTCTGATGAACTTCATTTCATTTGTTAATAAACATCCATTCCTGCATTTCAGACCTGCAACACATTCCAAAGAACTTGGGACAGGGGCAATTTATGGCTAGTAATGAGGTAAAAAAATGAAATAATTACGTGATTTCAAACAGGTAATATCAACAGGTGATTATAATCATGAGTTGGTACAAAATTAGTATATACGGAAGGCTGAATCTGTGAGGAGTAAAGATGGACAGAGGATCTGCAGTTTATCAACAAATGTGTAAGAAAACTATTTAAATAAAAAGTTACAAGAAACTATGAATGCCATGGAAAAAAGGGGTGTAATTGTGATTTTTTCAGTTTTTATTGTGTGAGCAGAAGAGTCCTCTGGGTGGGCATTGTTAATGTTTAAAGCACTTACAATAACTTAATGTTGGCCAAAATCATTAACACAAAGCTTATAATAAAATTTAGAAAAATCTCATGTAATTTAGTGAGTAATAGATTGAAAAGTGAAAGTAAAGCAAAGGACTTACTCTTTGAGTGAACTCATGGTGAACTCAGCTAACTGCAGCCTGTGTTTCCTTTCAGTTACCTGTCATGCCTCGCCTCCAAACCCAGTTGTCTGTGCCGTCTACCTTCATTGTGAGTGGACTAAGTAATGCACTCACGGCGTTCCGGACAGCCACAGAAGTCCCACGGACCTATCCGAAAGCAACCACTTTCGGACTAATTATTGTATTCAGCTATGGGGTTTTCTATATAAGCCTCGTCGTTTTGGACATTCAGGGAGGATTATTGTTGCCGTCGGTCCCGTCCGTGCCTTTGGCACTTTCCCGTCGATTCCTCGTCCGCCTTGGAATTCCATAACTTTCCACGTCCACCTAGGATTCCGGTATTGCTCACGTCCACCTTGGAATTTCGTCTTATTTCCACATCCGCCTAGGATTCTGGTATTGCTTGTCTAGTTCACTTTATATGTTTGTGTTGCGGTCCTGCCCGCTGTGTTTATGCCTTTTCGTTGTGCACCCGTTTTCTGGCTCTGCCCGTTTTTTTGTTCTGTACCCATTGTCCGGCTTTTCATGTTCTGTTCGCTGTGTTTGCCCTCTGTTTGGTTGTTGTTTATAAATCGTGTTTCATTCGAACCTGCATGTGTCTCTCCTAGTTAGTCTGTCTAGGGAGGCGTTACAGAATAATCCACCACCATGGAGATGGCGGGTTCTGGATCTACCAGCCAGGTTCAGTGGAGATCCAGACCTTTGCTTGCAGTTCGTTTCCCAGTGTGCTGAATTTTTTTTGTTTGTATCTTTCCTGCTCGTTCCTCGCCCAGGTCTCATTCATAGTCTCACGCCTCTCCAGTAGGGCTCTGCAATGGGCCGCCAATTTTTGGGCTATGGCCCAATCTAGTACTGCGGAACAATTTTTGGAGGTTATTGTGGTCGCCTTTGGTCCTCCTTCTGATAGGGTCCAGTCTGACTCCCTGGTCCCACAGTCAGTTGCTACCTCAGCGTCAGAACCCACACTTGCTGGTCCTACTAGGGGGGAAGTTAGTTGATTTTGAGGTAGCTCAGAACCTGAGTTGGTTGGTTCTGTATCTGAATCATTAGCGCCACCTGACTTTGTATCTGAGCCATTAGTTCCATAGCCAAGCATCTTAGCTCCGCACCTGAGTTTGCTAGCTCCGTGTTTGATCCGTTAGCATTGCCCTGTTCCATATTCGAGCATGCTGCATCATGGTTTCATATCTGAGCAGGTTAGCTTTGTATCTGAGTTCGTTACTTGCCTCCTAGTTTCGTGGACGTGCCATTAGCGCCGTATAGTTTTTGTATCTGGTAGCCTAGTTGTTAAGGTACTGGACTATGAACTAAAAGGTCCAGGGTTCAAATGCCACCTCTGCCAAGCTGCCACTGTTGGGTCCTTGAGCAAGGCCCTTAACTCACAATTGCTTGGATTGTAATATTGTATCAATTGTAAGTCGCTCTGTATAAGGGCGTCTGCTAAATGCTGTAAATGTAATGTAAATGTATCTGAGCGCACTGCGCCCTTTAGTTTAGTGTCTGAGCATGTTAGCTCTGTGTCAGAGTTTGTAGACTCCATTTCCACGCACGTCGTGCCTTCTAAATCCGTTGATGCGCTGTTAGCATCAAATAGCTCTGAGCCATAGCACACCGTGTTTGTTAGTTTTGTATCTGAACATGGTAGCCCCGTACTTGAAGTTGTTAGTTCTGTTTCTGAGCCCGGTCACGCAACTTAGCCTCGTACCTGAGTCGGATGCGCTACTACATTCCGTGTCTGAGTTCGAGGCGCTGTTTGTTTCTGTACCTGAGCACATTGTGACCCTTAGTTCCTTGCTTGATTTTGTTAGCTCTGCTTCTCAATACGTTGTGTCTCTTAGTTCTGTACCTGTGCAAGACGTGACCTTCAGTGTATTATCAGAGCCAGTTGCCCCGACCCCGGTGCCACGGACATTTGCACCAAGGATATCAGTACCCGTGCTAGTGCCGAGGACGTCAGAGGACTGCACTGAGGCTGTCTTTTGTCCTGAGGTCTGCACAGAGGCCATCTGTTTCCAAAAGGATGTCCCAGAGGCTGTCTGTTTCCAAGAGGATGTCCCAGAGGCTGTCTGTTTCCAAGAGGATGTCCCAGAGGCTGTCTGTTTCCAAGAGGCCAACCCCGAGGCTGTCTGTTTCCAAGAGGCCGACCCCAAGGCTGTCTGTTTCCTAGAGGCCATTCCCAAGGCCGTCTGTTTCCAAGAGGCCATCTGTTTCCTAGAGGCCGTCTCCAAGGCCGTCTGTTCCCAAGAAGCCCACCTGGAGGCCGTCTGTTCCCGGGAGGCTCGCCAGGAGGCCGTCTGTTCCCAAAAGGCCTGCCAGGAGGCCGTCTGTTCCTGAGAGGCTCGCCAGGAGGCCGTTTATTCCCGAGAGTCCGCCTGCTCAAGTGAGGCCTTCGGAAAGGCCGCCTGCTCAAGTGAGGCCTTCCAGAGGCTGCCTGCTCAAGTGAATCCTTCTCAGAGGCCACCTGCTCAAGTGAGGCCTTCCTAGAGGCCGTCTGCTCAAGTGAGGCCTTCCTAGAGGCCGTCTGCTCAAGTAAGGCCTTCCCAGAGGCCGCCTGCTCCGGTGAGGCCTTCCCAGAGTCTGACAGGGAGACTACCCACCCAGAGTCCGACAGGGGGACTCCTGACCCAGAGTCTGACAGAGTCTGACAGAATAGTCCGACACGGGGCCCCATGTTACGGTGATAGTCCAGAGATCACCTGGCTTTAACATAGAACCAGAAAACCCCGCTCGCCAGTATCCTGTCAATGACCCTGCTTACCAGCATCCCATCAGTGAACTCCCTTGCCAGCATCCCGTCGGCGACCCCGCTCCCAGCAGCTTGACTGCTACCAGATCCTTTCTAGGGATCACCCTGCAAAAAGACCCCCAAAGACTGGACAATACCCTTAAGACCATTGTTAGAGTCCTGGCTCCATCTCGGACTCCTTTTTACTGTCACGTCTTGCCTCCAAACCCTGTTGTCTGCGATGTTTACCTTCACTGTAGCAAACTAAGCAACGGCGCTCATGGCATTCCGGACAGCCACGTGAATACCGAGGACCTATCCAAAAGCCCCACCTCTTTTGGACTAATTATTGTATTCAACTGTGGGGTTTTTTATATCAACCCCATCATTTGGGACATTCGGGGCAGATTATTGTTGCCATTGTCTGTGCCCTCCGCGTTTCCCCATCGATTCCTCGTTCGCCTTGGAATTCCATCATGTTTCCACCTTCCCCTAGGATTCCAGTATTGCTCATGTCCGTCTTGGAGTTCCGTCTTGTTTCCACGTCCGCCTAGGATTCCGGTATTGCTCACATCCGCCTAGTATTCCGGTATTGCTTGTCTAGTTCACTTTATATGTTTGGGTTGCTGCCCGCTGTGTTTATGTCTTTTCATTCTGCACCCTTTTCCTGTCTTCGTCCGTGTTTGGTTTTGCACCCGTTTTTCGTTTCCGCCCATTTTTTATTCCGCACCCGTTTTCCATGTTCTGTTTGCCCTCTGTTTGGTTGTTGTTCAATAAATCATGTTTCATTTGAACCTGCGTGCATCTCTCCTCGTTAGTCTGCCTAGGGAGGCATTACATTACCCTTCGGTTGGCTCTCATAACTAACCTTTTTAGGATCCATGGAGACTTATTTGCAGTAAGAAAGCAGTACTGTAGATGTAAAAATAAAAGTGAAATTGCTGAAGTACCACTGTATACCGTAAATGCTTGTTGTACTTGATATCTATTCAACATCAGTGGATATATTGCATTGCCTAATAAATGATTATTTAATGAGTAAAGCAAATTTTTACCAATGATGCTTGCCTCAGCCTTGGTTTTTTTAATGTTCAAATAATGTTCCTATTGTTATATTCCCACTTCTGAAGTGTTTTGTACAAAAAAAAAATGTATTGTAGACTTTTGTCCCACATGAACTCTCCATAGGTATCCCACAAGGTTCAGTGCCAGGTCATCTTGTTTTCTTTCAGTTCCCAGTGTCATGGTGATAGTCATTCTCACATGGCTTTTTCTGTCACTCATATGCTAATGACAGCCAACTCCTCTCCTTCCTTTCATCACATACTCAGATCTCCACTCATCTCATGTCAGCATGTCTGGAGGACATCTCATCACGAATGTCAGCTCATCACTTGATGCCAAACCTGACAAGACTGAGCTGCTTTATATTTCTAGAGACATGTCCACATGTCAGGAGCTTGAAATTTCTAATAGTATTTGATGCAGAGTGTCATCACTACCTGCATGAATTTGGAAAGAATAAGTTGGTATATGGATTGATATTTGTTCATTTCAATCAAAACTTAACCAGTTTAGCTCCTCAGTCAAGCAGTTAACTTTAAATCAGTGACACAGATAATTCTAAAGACAAAGCATTCAGGAATATTAATGTTTTTCTCAAATTTGTTGAGAAATTGCTAAGATGCAAAACATAATTTACAAGGTCTGTATTGTGTTGTAGCAGCGATGCTACAGAACTCACTGTGTGTGGACTGCCATCTTGGGAAATCTAAACAAAATAGCACAAGGCAGGCTGAAAAATTTAGTATTACTACAGCACATGGAATGAAAACAGCCCAGGATGTCCAAAACTTCCATGAACTACAACCCCAAATAAGATAAAAAGTTGGGACGGTATTGGAAAAAATGCAGGGCTTTTTACATTTGCTATGAATTTTATTTAGTTACAGACAGTATGAACCCAAGATATTTAATGTCTTTTCTGGTCAACTTTCATTTCATTTATTAATAATCATCTCATTCCTGCAGTTCAGGCCTGCAACACATTCCAGAAAATTGGGATGGGGCAATTCAGGGCTAGTAATAAGTAATAAAAATAAATAAATAAATAAATAAAAATGATGTGATTTTAAACAGGTGATGTCAACAGGTGATTATAGTTTGGTACAAAAGCAGTATTCATAAAAGTCTGAGTATTTGAGGAGCAAAGATGGGTATATGGATAATCTCCAGTTTGGCAACAAATAAGTGGGAAAATAATTGAAATGTTTAAACAAATGAGACAAAGATATTATACTTGGTCATTTATTTATTGAGGAAAATGATCCAATATTACATATTACTGAGTGGCAAAAGTATGTGAACCTTTGCTTTCAGTATCTGCTGTGACCCCCCTGTGCAGCAATAACTGCATCTAAACGTTTCCTGTAACTGTTGATCAGTCCTGCACACCGACTTGGAGGAATTTTAGCCCATTCCTCCGTATAGAACAGCTTCAGCTCTGGGATGTTGGTGGGTTTCCTCACATTAACTGCTCACTTCAGGTCCTTCCACAGCATTTCATTTGGATTAAGGTGAGGACTTTGACTTGGCCATTCCAAAACATTAACTTTATTCTTTTTTAACCATTCTTTAGTAGAACGACTTGTGTGCTTAGGGTCGTTGTCTTGCTGCACATGACCCACCTTCTATTGAGATTCAGTTCATGGACAGATGTCCTGACATTTTCCTTTAGAATTATCTGATATCATTCAGAATTCATTGTTTCATAAATAATGGCAAGCCGTCCTGGCCCAGATGCAGCAAAACAGGCACAAACCATGATACTACCACCACCATGTTTCACAGATGGGATAAGGTTCTTATGCTGGAATGCAGTGTTTTCCTTTCTCCAAACATAACACAACGCTTTTACATCAAAAAGTTCTGTTTTGTTCTCATCCGTCCACAAAACATTCTTCCAATAGCTTTCTGGCTTGTCCACATGATCTTTAGCAAACTTCAGACAAGCAGCAATGTTCTTTTTGGAGAGCAGTGGCTTTCTCCTTACAACCCTGCAATCCACACCATTGTTGTTCAGTGTTCTTCTGATGGTGGACTCATGACCATTAACATTAGCCAATGTGAGAGAGGCCTTCAGTTGCTTAGAAGTTACCCTGGGGTCCTTTTTGACCTCACCAACTATTACACGCTTGCTCTTGGAGTGATATTTGTTGGTCAACCACTCCTGGGGAGGGTAACAATGGTCTTGAATGTCCTCCATTTGTACACAATCTGTCTGACTGTGGATTGGTGGAGGCCAAACTCTTAAGAGATGGTTTTGTAACCTTTTCCAGCCTGATGAGCATCAAAAACTCTTTTTCTGAGGTCCTCAGAAATCTCCTTTGCTCGTGCCATGATACACTTCCATAAACGTGTTGTGAAGAGCAGACTTTGATAGATCCGTGTTCTTTAAATTAAACATGGTGCCCACTCACACCTGATTATCATCTCAGTGATTGAAAACACCTGACTCTAATTTCATCTTTAAATTAACTGCTGTACCCAGAGATTCACATACTTTTGCCACTCACTAATATTTAATATTAGTGACAATAATTTTCCTCCATAAATAAATGACCAAGTATAATATTTTTGTCTCATTTGTTTGTCAATCTGCTTTTAGGACTTGTGTTAATATCTGATGATGTTTTAGGTCATGTTCATGCAGAAATATAGAAAATTCTAAAGGGTTCACAAACTTTCAAGCACGACTGTAAATAAGTCTAACAACTTCCTTGTTCTGTTAGGCTCCTGCCCTGCTCCCTTCCTGCTTCTTTATGATGTGTTCTTGTTTATATGTGATTCCCTATGAGCTTGCTGTCTTGTTAGCCCTTAGTCCTGTTCTTGGTGTTCCTTGTCTGATCATCTGCCTGTGTGTTTGTTCTGCCTTTGTTTACCCTGCACCATGTCCTGCACTGTGAATAAAGTCCCTTCACTTGAAGAGACATCAGCCTCTGTCCTTGTTCCTATAGCCAAGCTTGACAGCAGTAATGTGTTAATATTTATATAATGCAGCCCCAGTGGCTCAATGGTAAAAAGCTAGCTGCTGGAAACAGCAGTGTTGAGGGCATGGGCTCAAATCCTGAGTGGAGCTTGCAACATGAGTGCCTGCAAGGGTTAAGAGAATGGCTAATAATATTTGGAACAAAGTATGTCAGTCTAAAGTCGTTATCTCGCCCACATCTGATGCGCGACAAACATTAGACAAAGTGACATTCATACCTGATGCTGACATAATGTGTTTTACTGAGCAGCGTGATCGTACAATAACATTTACAATGTTTCTGTTCATTTATGCAAATTTGAGAAATAGTGATTGATGATTGTTTTTGTGATGTGAAGTCCAGTCTGCGATGAATAACAGCAAAGATATCATAAATCTGTTCACTCTGCTGCTATCTTGGTAATGTCACTGGGCAGTTATTTATCTTTTTGAATGGAGAGAGAACTATATATCCGAAACCAAAAGAGACATTTAATGTTGAAAATACAAAAATGATACAACTTACCTGCATTGTTGGGTTCAAACAACACAGAAAAATAAGATTTTTAAGGGTATTCCAAGGTTATACTACGCATGTGCATCCCGCCACTACAAAGGGGCCAAGACTTGACAAATCCCTCTCCAACTAATGTGCTGATTGGTTCTTTCTAATGATGGTGTGGTGCTTCTGTACTACAGCCCCATTCATATTTCAACCAGTGACCAGTCTCCTCCTGCACAACGTCCGACATTGCAAGTTTAAAGTAGGATTATAGTGCCATCTATCGACGGTCCGTAACATGGTGGCTTAGCAGGGTAGAATTTCGTGACTGGCTAGACATTTCTCACATCTTAAGCTTGGCAAGGCAAGGCAAGGTTGGCTAAAGCTGAAATGCAATAAAAGGTGATGGAAAAGGGTCTTTCAGTCATCTAAAGTTTATTCACATTGCGTAGTGGATGGAAACTATACTTAATTCGCATTTTATTCTGCTGAAATTTAGTAAAATTGGATATAACATTTGCAAAACCTTTGCATGGAAACCCGGTTACATTAACCCTGTCTTGGTGCAAATCCAATGGAATGTGTATTTTCAAGGTTTTCTAAACTAAAAATATTAGTGTTTTGTAATGAAACAGCTCGATTTGAATCTTGAATGTCTTGTATATCAGAGACACTCATTGATTTTTGTGAGTGTGTGTGGGTGTTTGAAAGCAAAAACTATTCACTATGTATGTAAAGAAAAGGACTGAATTCATATGGCCTTGTAGTCAGTTAGAAATGTTCCACACTTTATAATAGTGTTCTGTTGTTTTGAATAAAAACATAGTATTAAGTACTTGGATACATTTGGAAAAATGAAAGGCAGGTGTGTGTGTGTGTGTGTGTGTGTGTGTGTGTGTTCGAGCTTCACTTGTTTGACTTGCAGCCTGAAATCAAAACCCATTGAAACATACCATTTCCAGCCTGATTTTTTTTTACTACATTTGACACATTTTGCCTTCAACATTCAAGTAACTAGAAAAAAGTCTAAAGGCCTAAAATAAAAAAAGAACTAGAATAACACTGGTAAAAAAGAAATAAGACCCCTTCCTTGCAAAATTATTTGAGTTCAGTCATATTTCACATTGTGTGACATTGGACTGCTTTCTTAAGTCCAGCCACAGATTTTCTCTTGGATTTAGGTTAGAGGTTTGACTTGGTCACTCAAAGACATTCATTGTCATAACCCTTAGCTGTGTGTTTAAGGGTAATGTGTGCTGAAAAGCAAACCACCTACCCATTTTCACCTGTTTCCACAGGCTTTCCTCAAGATCATAGGTATACATGGCAGCATCCATTTTCTCTACAATCCAAAACAGCTATCTGGAAATGGCAAAGACAGGGGTGTGTAGTGAAGGTGCCACCTGTGTCTGGATAGTGGACATCAAAACAGTGCGAGCTGCTTGTGCTTATCACTGATCTCAACACCTCTTAACAGCAAGGTCAGAGTGGCCTAGATACCATCAATTCATTTACATTTACATTTACAGCATTTAGCAGACGCCCTTATCCAGAGGGACTTACAATTGATACTTACAATCCAAGCCATCTTACAATCCAAGCAATTGTGGGTTAGGGGTCTTGCTCAAGGACCCAACAGTGGCAGCTTGGCAGAGGTGGGATTTGAACCCTGGACTTTGTGGTCCATAGTCCAGTATCATACTTGCTTGTCCACCACAGTCTCATTGAAATGACAATTCATCAAAATTCATCCTGCTTCTCTTTGACCAATGATGCGCCCCCTCTCAAAGTCTGTCAACTGGGCAAAATGTCTTCAAGTGCATAGTAGAGGCTTGTAAAGCAGTCGGTGCTCTCACCAAGAGGTACACTTGTCAAAAGTAGCCTCTGAGAGCCTTTTTATAGAGCAGTGAGGGAAGCACTTTTATGCATTCTTGTGGCAAGACCCAGTGTCTAATCAGACCACAATTGTAATCATGTGTAACTGGATGCCAAGTTTTGCAGTAATCCGACAGTTCTGTGAAATAGAAAGTGGAAAAAGTTAGAGGAGAAAGTTCATTTCATTTAATTTTCAACTGTGCAGTGACAAAATGTTTTTCATGGTATAATGATTTCCTGTATGTACTGTATTTGTATAATCGGAACTTTCCTTAGCTCCATATCTGGCTTTATGGCGACATTACATACTGTATGGTGCTTGAAAGTGAATATATACAATATGCATTTTTAAAGCACTCAATAACTGGATACAATATGGATCTACAATTTGGAGTCTGGGAGGGGCATGGATAAAAAGAAATATGTTGAGGAAATGACTACACACAAGAAAAATAGTAGACAATATATAGTTTTATTTGTCCTAAGCTTAAATAAGTTAATAGTTCTCCCAACTATCTGGTGGTTTTTGATGTGGTTAGTTTTAAGAGGTAATGGACAGAGATTTGAGTTATTTTTACTTGGGTATGCATTATGAGACACTGTAGTGCAACAGGGCTTCAAAATCAGCAAGTGGCAGTTAACAATGGTTCTAGGGTCATGATAACATAGACAGTGATCACGCAATTTGAAGAAAATGAGAGAACAGCTTTGTAATGTTTCCCAGAGTGCTCTGGCATTAATTAATATGCTCAGATGCCATCAGTAATGGTTTTGTCATCATGTGTGTGCATGTGCACTATGAAATAAATAAAATATAATTTTCTCTGACAGACAAAGAGAACCTAATAATCAAGACAGAAATATGAATGAAAACCTATCTGTCTCAGAACATAGGAGAAGGCTAAAAGACAGTAAGGCTCAAAAAGAGATACAGAGAATCAGTTAAGAGTTAAAGGAAGAAAGCTGGAAAGAGAGCTGGCAATAAAGTGTTAGTCATGTTCAAAGCGAAGAGAAAGAAAGCAGGGAGTAAGAATCTGGGGCGTAATGAATATTAAAGAAGATTAACAATCAGTTGTTTAAAACCAGCTGTGTTTGATTTGCTTGCTGAAAGAAAGACATTTTGAAACAAATGTTTTACGTATAATTATAATGCTGCTGCTTTGTTGTGGCTGGCATCGTTGCTAGGTTACTTGTGCATGTGGCGGTGAAATACTTAAAGAGCTTCAGTCTGAGTGCCATTACCGTGCAATATTGGCACTCCTAGATCGTCTCTCATCCAATCAGATTGTGGGGTCAGAACTAACTGTGGTTTAATTCCGGATTAATATGACCTAAACATAATCCGATTCTTACACAAGTAAAAAAAAGAAGATAAACCAGTTAAACACATTCAGGTCCCACCTAGAGCTGCTTAAAAAGCTTGTCTAAAGATCCAACTTGTTAATAATGGCAAATAACTAAAAGATAAATATGGACATGGCAAATTATCAATAGCCCATCGATATGCATTTAACTACACTCTAAATACAGTCCATTGTAAAGTGCACAATATAAGAGGCTATATGTAAATCTACAGTGTGTACAACAAGGTGGTGTTTAAATTAGCACAAGCCCACTAACATGTTACTGACATATCAGTATCACACAGTTAGAAACATCCACAGCCCAAGCACGATCTGCCCAGTTGTGGTTCCTTTCCATCGATACATTACGATATATGCACCTGTTAAAACAATGAATGTATGTACAAAGTAGGTATACTTGTAGATGTTCTTGTATATAAATGTCACAATCAATGAACATGAGCAATTCTTGCCTCCAACAGGAACAAGAAGCCTTGAGTCTCTTCTGGATATTAGGAGAATTTAATTACTTTATTCAACAGGTGTTTCCACAGCAACCATCAAATTATTTTCCCTCTAGAGATTCATTAACCCACACATCTCATTTCCTTTATGCTACACTGGCAGCACAAGGTGAAAATATCAATACAAGACAGAATGAAAATAGGTTAAAAAGAGGAAAACACTGACAGATCTGAAGCTAGTGAAGACCGGCAGATCTGACCTGCATATAAACACCAAAATGCCTGAGAGGATCTCATCTACTCTTTCTCTTTTTCTGGCATATTAATGTTTCACCAGCATGTCAGGCACACTAAATACTCTCTCACTGAAACATGGGAAGACAGGAATGCTTTAAGGAGGGAAAAAATAGACCAAACAATCGCGCCAAAGTCATTTTCACAGCTCAACAGCTATAGAGGTTGAAGGCATTGTGTAGGGTCTGTATAGAACACAAAAACTTGGAGTGCTCTCTGTCATGTCAGTTTAAAGCACATGCCTATAGTCAGTGCTTAATTGGAGCCAGATCCTTCTGGAACGAGATTGGGTACCTCTCATATTTGGAGTACATGCATTCCGTTACCTATGTGTGTGGATCCAGAACCTCTGTATTTATTTATATTTATTCAACCTCTATAGGGCAAATTTCATTTTCCCACCTTTTACACAGCCCCTCCTACTACATACTAGTATTCAATCCCAAATTGAGCAAGCCTAGGGCGACAGTGGAAAGGAAAAACTCCCTAAGTGTTATGAGGAAGAAACCTTGGGAGGACCAAGACTCAAAAAGGGACCCAACCTCCTTGGGCGGCATAGATGATAAATGTAAGAATGAAACTAAAGTCATGGAGTCATAGTTCAAATAAAACATAAAATATGCACATCGGCATTAAGTGGTCTGAGTATGATGGGGCTGGAGCTTATGAAGGAAGCAGCTTGAGTGAAGCTGCAGCGAATGAACATCATGTGTGGGGCTGGAACCGGTACCGGAGCACAGCTCGGAGAGAAAACAGAAAATGTACTGATCAGCGGTACAGCTGTAGAATCCTTGGAGTCCTATGATCCCAAGATCAAATCTGCAGTTAAACACACACCCTCTCATGTGAACCATTTACCCTTGTGTGATGGATATTGCTTTAACTCATATCCCCTTAAACAAATGTTTGACTACCTAGTAGTATCTTGGTGTTAATTTACAATGACAGTAATAAGTATTCTTCAACATGTCAAGTATACTGAATGCGTCATTGGTGCTTCTGCTGTAGGCTTATAAACAAAACAAACCTGCACTACAATTTAGAAACTCAAAACTGACAGTGCATCACAGAAAATACTTATTAACCTGCATTAGTGTAATTCCAATAATTTAAGGCATCACGCCAAAATAGGTGTGTATGCTTGTGTAAAGCAAGTCTGTATGCAAATAACTCCTTTCTTCCTATAAGTAGATGTATATTAAAACATTGTTTATAGCCCAGTGTATGTTAATCTTCCTCTGGATATTCACTTTTGATCCGGTTGGTCGTCAGATAACAGGATGCTACCAGTGCAATCATTTTGATATTTCTATTTTTAGGAACTGACATTATGTGAAAATTCCCAGCTATTCTACTGCACCTAATACCATACATTCCAGCATCGCTACTGTGTCATTTATCATCTGATCATTAACGGTAATGATATTAACACTTGAAAACCACATCTTACTTCATAGCTTGTTCAACCAATCAATCCAGTCAATATATTCATTCAGACAGTATACTGGCCAGTGCTATTCCTTATACAGATAAATTGAAGCACTTTGCTCAGCATTATAAGCTGGAGGAGGATCGAGGACCGTTCTGGGCCAGTGGATCACACAGGATTTCATTTCATTTCATTTCATCCCCCCTATTAAAGCATTTGCCTTGTGTTGCTAATGGCAACACCCCATTAGCAACTTCACAGACCCTCTGCAGCCATGGAAGATCAGCAGATGGTGGTACTAATGGTCATTATCAGAGAGATTTCAGGTTTTATTTATATATTTCTTTATTTGGCTTGAAATAATTCCAATGAACAAGCTCCATTACTCTCACAAACGGATAATTTGGCCCACGTCAATGCATATTTTACCATACTTCAATGACTCAGATACTACTGCCGAATGCTGGATTTAATCTATAAACATGACATACGTTTGCACTTAAATGGTGTGTATTTCAAGGTGTTATCATAAGGATTAGAGGGCAGAGCCAGCTATTGTTTACTAGTGTCATTTTCAGCTAAAACTCTACTTTAGTTTTTTTTTATTGTTTACTAGTGTCATTTTCAGCTAAAACTCTTTAAAATAATGTTGTTTTTAAACTGTTTTTAATCAGTAATTGGCAATACATTGGCGTATTTTTCGGACCATAAGGCGCACTTAAAATCCTTTAACTTTTTCAAAAATCGACAGTGCACCTAAAAATGCAGTGCGTCTAATGTATTAATTAATTCTGGTTGTGCTTTCTGACCTAGAACCGATTGTAGATGGTACACGGCGCTCATAAATCTGTCAAAATGTTTTAGCACGGTCTTGGTTAGTTACGAAGCTTATGGCAACCGTAGTGCGCAGCATCGCGGAGTAATACGGTATGTGCTTCAGCATTAGGGTGTGTGCATCCATTCATTTATTTTCGAAGCGGATTTCAAACACAACGCTATCAGTCACGCAGTACAACATGGACATAGAGCAGCTGCGAGAGAATTCAACATTAACGAATCAATGGTACGGAAGTGGAGGAAGCAAGAAGACGCCCTGCGCCAGGTAAAGACCAAACTGAGCTTAAGAGTTTTGTTTCATTTAATGCGTCTTATAACCCGGTGCGCTTTATGTATGAAAATAGATCCGTTAGCAGCCGATCGTTGATATTGCGTCTTATAATCCGGTGCACTTTATGGTCCGAAAACTACGTTACATAGATTTTGCACATTTAAACATCAAGTTATTTCAACCTTCACAAGGTACAAACTTTATGCATTTGCAGAAATGTGATATATTTTTGCAAAGAGGTTCGTCACCAGATTCAGAAATCTTGTACTAACACGTTATTATAATTTTTCACAGCATCATTGACTTTAGTTGTGCACTAAAATATGTATAGAGTCAGGAAGGACGCTACTCAAATTATTTCAAGGCCTGGGGAAGCTTGAGAGACAGTATGAATCTACACTCACTGACAAAAAAAAACCTCACCAAGAAAGTTGTTAGAATTTTAGAATGAAAGTTGTTAGAATTTAAAGAAGCTTTATATGTATGAATGTAATGATGACATATGTAAGTGATTACAATATTAGAGCTAAAGGATAAGTTTATTGGGAAAAACTGTACAAGTGAAAGGAAGCTCTAGTACCTAGCCTGGATACAAGATGAAATATGGTTGGGCATTGGAGGCAAACAGGTTCCATATGGTATCCTGTGGCATATTTGCCCATAAATGTTGCAGCTGGGCCTCTAGTTCCTGCACACTTGTAGGTTACTGAAACTGGGATCCCAGCTGGTCCCAAAAATGCTCGATTGACATTAAATCTGGCTACCAATTGAAAGCTCTGCCATGGGAATCAACATATTGTTGCAGGATGCCCTACACATATCACTGAGTTGTTAATGTCCCTCCTATCACTATTAGAGGTGTGTCACTCCACAGCAAGGCAGGATTGAAGCCCTCAGAACGTTGCCTCCATACTGAAACCCAAGCATGGTCAGATCCCAAACAGAACATGGATTCATTGCTAAAGATGATATGGTTCCAGTCCCTAGTGCCCCAGGTTTCTTGTTCATGACACCACTGGAAACGAAGGTGACGGTAACTGACTGTCAATGGCAGTACACATAATTGACAATGTGACAACAAATTTCCTTCTGCTAAGCACTTGGAAATCATCCAGGCAGATACAGGGGTGTGTAGTGAAGGTGCCACCTGTGTCTGGATGGTGAAACTGTAGGAGCTGCTCATACTTGTTGGCGGATCAAGCGATCCTCCCTACTGATGTTCTGTCTGGGCTGTCCAGAACATGTTCACCATGTGTGAGTGTACCCTCACTGAGCCACTGCTCTCAACACCTCCTAATACCTATTTGACAACAGCTTAGATGGCAGGCAATTCTTCAAAATGATCATCCTGGTTCTCTCAGTCCAGTGATTTTAAAAATCTGTCAACTGGGCAAAATATATTTGAGTGCATCGTAGAGGCATGTCTAGCAGTCAACTATCTCTCACCAAGAGGTATATTACACAAAAGTATCCTCTGAGAGCATTTTATGAGGGCAAGACCCAGCATCTAATCAGACCACCTGTAATCATTTACACATCTGCCTGAGACATAAGTGCATGCCTTTTAACTTTCTTCTCCATGGCATATTCCACTGGCCCTGATTTCAAAGTGAAAAACAAACAAGAGTATATAGAGCAACAAGATGTGATATCCAATTTGGAACAACCAACACAACCTAGGACAGTTAGTGAGGGCAAAAGACTTTAAGCTTAATACAAATTCTGGGTTCTGGCAAATCCCATTATCAAAGAGCTCTGTCTTCCTTACAACTTTCATTACCCCGGTTAGGAGATTCTTTTTAAATTGTCTGTGTCTTGGAATTTCATCAGAAACAAAACACTTTCAGAAAGAATTTTACAAATCCTAGAGTGGATGTTGTCTTTGTGTTTGGGACATGTGATTCTGTGCAGCTCCCAAAAAGCTACCACAAGACATGTATAACAAATTATAATAATAATTAAAAATCTGTCTTTTAACTGTGAATGTTGTGGCTGTAAACAGCTGGTCAAACTATAAAAGGTTTAGTATGTGTATTTAATTTATTTAATTTATTTGATTTCCATACATATTAATTACATTAACTACTTGCATAAGAAGGAACCTCGTTATGGTCTGTTGCTCATGGACACTTTTTTTGTCACAATTTTCTCTGGCAAGAAGAGACATGAAATGGAAAATGTTGTACTCTTCTTAAAGATTTAAATGTTGAAAACGGGATATTGCATTTCCTGTTCTGAATGAGTGCTTCTTCAAGTGGACTATTGGTGTGCAGCCATCAAGGTATGTTTATATATGCTTATGTTTTAGTTTTCTTGTTTTCTTGTGGTAATGTCTGGTCTATGTCCATTTCAATCAATGTCCTGTTACACAGAACATAATGTGATTACTAAACTGCACATACCTGTATATATACCATGAAGTTTCTTTATCAGATCATTAGTGGGTCAAGAAGTCAGACTCATTCAAAGTGAGAGCATTTACAAACAAGTCAGCCAGCAAACACTAGTGGGCAGAGGAGAAACGACTAACCACCTTGAAAAGGTTCTTGCAGAAAAGACACGAACATTGAGAGACCTTATGAGAAAATGCAATATGTGGTCATGGAGCAAGCACCAACAAAGTGTACTTGACAGGATTAAATGGAAACTCTGAATGCCACCAGGTCTTGCCCTCTACAACACGAAAACAGACTCTGACGTGTCACTGTGTGGATGCATCTTCATGTGGGTTGGTGCAGTGTCTGCCATAGGACCAATTAAGAGGTGTTTATAGACCTGAGTGAGGCAGATGAACCATTGGATACAAAGAGGGCCAGAGAGGGCTGATGAGGCAGGGGGAATCATGAAGGGCAAACAAGGAGAAGCCAAAGATACAGAGAGTGTGAGGCCAAAATGAAATTAACCATCGAAAGCACCATTTCTGAAGTGCAACCTGTTGAACCAGCATCTGCCGAAAGGTTTCTTCAAATTAAATCATGTAAAGCGTTATTCCCACTTGTCACAATGGCATAGGAATTGTACAGTGGACTTATTAAGCATCAACACAGATCTCTGTCATCAGATATTTAACATGACTTTGCATCAAAGAAAAGCAGGAGGGTGCCCTTGTAGCTAGACGTGGGGGGACTCTGAAGTAAAAACTTGCCTAAGGCCTCCTAAAGTGTAGGAGCCAGCCCTGGGTACAGTTCTCAGACGTGCACAGACACCAAATTAGTGTCTGGTAGTTTCACCTAAGGGTAATTAAACTGCTATCACATGGTTTCATCAGTGGTATTTCCAACAGGAAATTCTGACTGAGCGAGAGCACATTTTGAGAGGTTTCAACTGAAGATTGAATTCAAACTTTGTTCCTCAAATAGCTGTGGATGGTGAGAAGGTATTCTACCAGGGAAAGAAATTGTCCTAAGATTTGGAGGGTTTTGGATATAGATACCAGGTAATTAGTGTCAGGATGAGAGGTGCTGGATAGCAATATCATCCTACATGACCCTCATCTGTTGTTGTTTCCTGTTTTGACAGCAGGTGGAGCTGTAGCCACCCACTAACCTCTTCTATAAATACCTTACTTTGGTCCATAACGCGTACTCACACTTTAGACTAACCCAGTGGTACTTATCGTCAGATGAGTCTGACCACATACTGTGAAACTCTCAATAGGTCTTGATAGTGGTCTGGTCTTACAGTGGGGCAAAAAAGTATTTATTCAGCTACTGATTGTGCAAGTTCTCTTACTTAGAAAAATGAGAGAGGTCGGTAATTTTCATCCAATGAGAGACCCCAAAATGCGAAAACAAATCTAGGACTCATTGTAGGATTTAAAAAAAATTAATTGTCAAATTATGGTGGAAAAATAAGTATTTGGTCAATAAAATTTAGTTCAACTCAATACTTTGTAACATAACCTCTTTGTTGGCAATGACAGAGGTCAAACGTTTCCTGTAAGTCTTCACCAGGTTGGCACACACTGTAGCTGGTATTTTGGCCCATTCTTCCATGCAGATCTCCTCTAGAGCAGTGATGTTTTGGGGCAACACGGACTTTCAACTCCCTCCACAAATGTTCTATGGGGTTGAGGTCTGGAGACTGGCTAGGCCTCTCCAGGACCTTGAAATGCTTTTTACGGAGCCACTACTTCGTTGCCCGAGCAGTGTGTTTGGGATCATTGTAATGCTGGAAGACCCAGCCATGTTCCATCTCCAATGCTCTCACTGATGGAAGGAGGTTTTGGCTTAAAATCTCACGATACATGGCCCCATTTATTCTTCCATTAACACGGATCAGTCATCCTGTCCTCTTTGCAGAAAAACAGCCAAAAAGCATGATGTTTCCTCCCCATGCTTCACAGTAGGTATGGCGCAACTCAGAATTCTTCTTCCTCCAAACATGTCGAGTTAAGTTTTTACCAAAAAGTTCTATTTTGGTTTCATCTGACCACATGATATTCTCTCAGTCTTCTTCTGGATCATCCATATGCTCTCTGGCAAACTTCAGATGAGCCTGAACATGTACTGGCTTAAGCAGGGGGACACGCCTGGCACTGCAGGATTTGAGTCCCTCTTGGCGTAGTGTGTAACTGATGGTAGCCTTGTTACTTTGGTCCCAGCTCTCTACAGGTCATTCATCAGGTCCCTCTGTGTAGTTCTGTGATTTTTGCTCACCGTTTTCATGATCATTTTGACTGCACGGGATGAGATCTTGCGTGAGGCCCCAGATCGAGGAAGATTATCAGTGGTCTTGTACGTTTTCCATTGCTCCCACAGTTGATTTAATCACACCAACCTGATGGTCTATTGTAGATTCACTCTTCCCAGCCCTGGTGCAGGTCTACAATTTTCTTCCTAGTGTCCTTCGACAGCTCTTTGGTCTTGGCCATGGTTGAGTTTGGAGTTGGACTGTTTGAGGCTGTGGACAGGTGTCTTCTATACAGATAACGAGGTCAAACAGGTGCCATTAATACAGGTAACGAGTGGAGGACAGAAAAGCTTCTTAAAGAAAAATTTACAGCTCTGTGAGAGCCAGAAATCTTGCTTGTTTGTGGGTGACCAAATACTTACTTTCCACGATGATTTACAATTAAATTCCTCAAAAGTCCTTTAATGTCATTTCTTGGATTTTTTTCTCATTTTGTCTCTCATAGTTGAAGTGTACCTATGATGAAAATTACAGACCTCTCTCATCTTTCTAAGTAGGAGAACTTGCACAATCAGTGGCTGACTAAATACTTTTTTGCCCCACTGTATGTCACAATTTACACCCATAAAGCAAAATGACACTGATTTAAGTGTGAGTGTGCTTTCATTTACATTCAACATTGTGCAAACACAATGATCCTACACACACAAAATAACTAATTGAACAGATGAACAACCCTAATGACACTAGCAATCCTAAACACACATTAATCATTCTAGAACAGCCAACAGTATACTGAGAAGTGATGAATACAGCCACAGTGAAACCAACCAAGAACACACACCACACATGACAACAACAATCAATATAACATTCAGCTAATATACAAACATACTCAAAGACAAGAAGCAACATAAGACCCCTTCTTCAGAAATTGACATTACTCACAACCATACACATACATAAACGTCAACCAGAGAACGATAGCAATCATAACCTTTCATAGAAAGGGAACTTACCAGCCGTAGCGAGGAGTAGGACCCAAGCAATACCATGCACGTGACAAGACCAGGCAACCAGGTAAACCAAAAGTGAGGTATATATACTGTAGAACAGGATAGCAGTAGCAGGTGGCTACAGCTCCATCTGCTGTTGAAACAGAAAACAACAACAGGGGAGGGCTGTGTGGAATGATATTGCTCTCCAGCTCCTCTCATCCTCACTCACCTCTCATAGTATGTGAGTGACTCTCAGCAGGGCAGAATGAAAACCCACAACCAGTTGAAGAAATGGGTAATCTACCCCATTCTATGTAGTTAGTGGGGAGATATGGGGAAACCGTTAATGTTTACTTTGTGGAAATGGAACATATGCTATAGGCAATTTTTATACAAGAAATATACACGGACTGAATACTGTTTATCATAATGGTGAATTAGTGGTCACTGCACTTTGTGGTAGTCCATCTGTTTCTCCACATAGTTTTTAATCTCCTTTACTCTGTTCTGTAATGGTCAGGGCCTCAGAACCACCAGAGATCACTATTTGGGTGGTGGATCATTCTGAGAACTGCACTCTTGAACTGGTATTATTGGATCAGACACAGCAGTGCTGCTGGAGTTTTAAAACACTGTTCACTCACTGTCCACATCATTAGAGACAGTTAACGTATTGCTCCACCTTGTAGATGTAAAGTTAGAGACAGCAGCTCATCTGTTGCACAGTTTGTGTTAGTCATCCTCTAATCCTTCATCAGTGCTGACAGGATGGTAGCTACAGAATGCTGGTGACATTTTTGCCTGGTGGACTATTTTCAGTACATCATTGACACAAAGATGCTTAGACAGTTAAGAGAGGATTAAAGAATTAATAAGTGCCACATAGCTTGATAGTTGTTTGAGAATGATTCATTAGAGTCAGTTCAGTTCAATAAATGAATGGCGTGAATCCTAATTAATGTCAGCATGCAGATTATATTAACTTACAGCTTCCATTTATAACACAACTGTTTTGATTCTACTTTCATATTCTCATTTCCCCTTTGCCTGACAATTGTGGTTTGTTCACATGTGTCTGCCTGTGTGTGCCTTTGACTTTGGACTGATCATTGATTAGTATTCTGTCTTATCCTTTCCTGTGTTGAACGTCAGCGTTTTTGAAAAAAGCTCCACTAACCTTTCATCTCCACGCATTCATCTCCAATCTCTGCTCAAGTGTGACACAAAGGCACAATTTTGGAGCGTAGAGAGTTAAAAAAATTCAGCTGAGTATATTTTGACAGACACTCCATGCCATACAGATGCGTGACAACACACAATGAATCACACGCTGCTGTCACTGACTGGTCAGAGTGTTAACCATGAGTATTAAAACTGGACTTTGAAGAAAAGTGCTGTCTGGTGCGATGAGTCCCATTTCCTTTTACATTATGCATACCGGGTATATGTGCAGCTTTTACCTGGGGAAGTGATGGTGTGTGGGTGTACTGTGGTAAGAGAAATAAACCTGTGGATGGAGTATAAAGCTCTGGGCAATGTTCTGCTGGGAAACGTTTGGTCCCGGAATTCCTGTGGATGACAATTTGACAGGCACCACCTACTTAAACTTCACTGCAAACCAAGTGATTCTAATGTTTTGGCTCCTCTGTGTAAAACCAATTTGACATGGCAAAGAGCTCCAAGGGATACATTTCATTTTATAATTGTTTTTTAGGCCCTCTCACTGGAAGTCACTTGTGCACAATCGCAAATCTGGACATCGCTGTTGATGTCTCATAACAGCAGGAATCTATTTACTGCCTTGGTTCATTTATTTAAGAAGTCACAGCATTAAACAGACACATGCTGACATTTAGTTTATTTCTATTTCTTACTGTGACCACTGCTTATCATCTTTTGTTCTGCTTTCTTTGCATTTCTCACCTGAGGACAGCTTGGCATTTCATGGTGCTGCACCTTGTTAGAGGTGGAAGACGTTCACAAGTTCATTACTTAAGTAAAACTAATTTGTTAAACAAACATTGAAGTAAAAGTTGAGTGTGGCTTGTATATTTTACTCAAGTAGAAGTATAAAGAAGTATATAGTACATGGTACTAAATGTATTTAAAGTAAATTAGTAAACGTATTTCTTTAAAAAGCCTTTTTTAACTGTTATTGATTTTTTTTTATTGAGGAAAAGAGCTACAGATCCTTGACTACATGAATCATCAGCAAAAATCAAACAACTGACATTATCATCTGTCGCTAACCACAGCAAAAACAGAATTCTAAACAGTTTAAAACATGATCAACCTAATATACAAAAGATTTTTCCACCCCCATGCTTCACAGTAGGTATGGTGTTCTTGGGATGCAACTTAGCATTCTTCTTCCTCCAAACATGAGAAGTTGAGTTTTTACCAAAAAGGTTTTTTTTGGTTTTATCTGAGTCCCTCTTGGCGTAGTGTGTTACTAATGGTAGCCTTTGTTACTTTGCTCCCAGCTCTCTGCAGGTCATTCATCAGGTCCCTACGTGTAGTTCTGGGATTTTTGCCGTTCTCATGATCATTTTGACCCCACGGGATGAGATCTTGCGTGGAGCCCCAGATCGAGGGAGATTATCTAAGGTCTTGTAAGTCTTCCATTTTCTTACAATTGCTCCCACAGTTGATTTATTCACACCAACCTGCTTGCCTATTGTAGATTCACTCTTCCCAGCCCTGGTGCAGGTCTACAATTTTCTTCCTGGTGTCCTTCAATAGCTTTTTGGTCTTGGCAATGGTTGAGTTTGGAGTCTGACTGTTTGAGGTTGTGGACAGGTGTCTTCTATACAGATAACGAGGTCAAACAGGTGCCATTAATACAGGTAATGAGTGGAGGACAGAAGAGCTTCTTAAAGAAGAATTTACAGGTTTGTGAGAGCCAGAAATCTTGTTTGTTTGTGGGTGACCAAATACTTATTTGCCACCATGATTTACAATTAAATTCTTTAAAAATCCTACAATGTGATTTCCTGGATTTTTTTTTCTCATTTTGTCTCTCATAGTTGAAGTGTACCTATGATAAAAATTACAGACCTCTCTCATCTTTCTAAGTAGGAGTGGGTTCTCACACACCCTCATTATTGTGGCAGAGGTATAGGCTGCTTCTCGTGGTACTTTTTCATTGTAGTTGTATCGATAGCAACAAGCCTAAATACATTTTACATATATGTGAAATAAATGACCTACACTATTGAAGATGATGACATGCAAATAATAGGTGTACAAACAGCATATTGGTGATATTCACACAAACAGTCACAGGCACATGCTTCTTCCCCAAACACAGTTCATTTTTTATGGGATTGTGCAATCTTAGGTGAGGCAGACTTCTCAGCTTCTGCATTTTATTGTGCCTTTCTGGGAATTACAGCCAAACTCCGGAAATATGCGAATTTGACAATAATTTTTTTTTGAATCATAGAGAAATGGCATGTATAACACAGATAAAGGAGAAAAATATTTGTTTTTAAAAAATATAGTTTCACATTTCATTAAAGATGAAGCACTGCCTCTCCTGACTGCATGTCTCTGTTTAATATACAATTTATATTTATCACAGAAATAGAATTCACCGTCCCAAGGACATGGAAAACCTCTAGTGTCTGATTAATGAGAACAGTGTAAAGTGTAAACAGTTATTTTTGGGAGTAGAATGCATCATACTAAACTTTAAAAAGTGCTAGAAATACTTTCTAAGTTTTATACTTGTACTGTTTGTATGCTTAAGCATACTAGGTGCGTCCTTTTACAAACTTTTAAGTCATCTGTGTATCTCTATAATCTGTCATAGATGTATTATATAAATGGCTGTAAAAGCATCCTTGCTCTACAAAATCTTTAACCACGGTGAGAGCTTACAAAACGAAGTGGAATCATTGCTATTGTGTCATTTTTGGAGCGTGCACCCTCGTGATTGTTAAGTATAAACCTAGGATTCTGATCGGTGCGTCATTAGGTGCCATAAAAAAAGAAAAACAAATGGATAGATGAAACAGATACATAAGTAGATTCATAAAAGCTAAAGTATAACGAGCCTGGTTTGCAAATGTAATGAGTAAAAACTACAAATTTTTTCTGTTAACTATTAAGTTTTAAGAAGTTATCAAGAAGTTACAGATGCCTAAAAAGTATATTTAAATATTATAATGCAGAACTTACATCTCTGGATTCAGCAAGGTTCAGCTGCAGTGTATTTCCCTGAGAGGAGACAACCGGTGCATATAAAGTTCAAATACTGCACAGTGCACACCATATCAGAATATCCCTACTGCACATCAACATTATTCCTGGTTGGAAACCAGACCTGTCTGTTAAACAGAGCAAGTAATGTTTGATAGGTCCACTGGGAAAACAGCTCTGAACATCACTTCCATAAATTAGTGCATTTGTTTGTGTACTGAATGGGAGACCAGACCTGATACAACTCCTGTCAGCTAAGAAAAGGCAGCTGAAGCTACAATTCAGACAAGCTCACTTAAAGTGGACAATACAAGACTGAAAAATTGTTGGGTGGTCTGATGAGTCCCGATTTCTTCTGCAAATTTGGATGGTAGGGTCAGAATTTGGCCTAAACAACCTGAAAACCTGGATCCATCCTTGGTTCAACGATTCAGGCTGGTGGTGTAATGATGTAGGGAATATTTTCTTGGCAAAATGTGGACCCCTTACTACCACTTGAGCGTCATTTAAAAACCTCAGCCTACCAGAGTATTGTTGCTGACTATGTCTACCCCTTCATGACCACAGTGTACCATCTTCTGACGGCAACTGTAGAGTTCTGTTGCCCACCTGCTAAGTGATTATTTTTGATTATTATTTCTTTCCTCAAAAGGGTTTTTTTTGGTGTTATGAATACGGTGCTATGGTTGTAGAGCTTGGAAGTCTCTAAACTCTCTCAAATCTTAACTCGATACATTTCAATAGATTTAATATAGTGACCCACAGCTGTGCTTTTCTTATTAAGCAGTACCGTGTGACTCAATGGAGACATGCTCTGAAAGATTAATCATGGTCATATTTGGAAATCAGTTCAGTGACTGATGTTTCCAATAAGTGTACCCTCGCTCACTCTGATGTATGAAGGACACAGCGAGAGCCGCATTCCATTTGAAGCCATCACTTTTTATTCCTGCCATGCTTCAGGTCGTACTTAATTTATGAACCGTCGTTTTTGATGGCGATCTAGCTATTGGACAAGTTAGCTATTTTGATAATCATGAATTATGAAAGAAATATCAAAATAAGGGGTTTGACTCTGGCTATTGACCTTAATCATTTCATCACCTGTAAGAGCAATGCAGTTTGAACACATTCAGATTTTATGTTTTGCCAGGACACTTAGCTTGTCAGTGCAGCTGCATCATGGGTCATCACGATGGCCATGGCCTAACGTCAGAATTCTACAAATAGGATTATTATGCCGCCCTGTTATCCGATTCACGAGAGTATCAGTCCATGAGAGTGATATATCATATGGAGACATACGATGACAGCTGTCACTGTCTTTTGAGTTGTGTCCCCACTTTATTCAAGCTGCTGCATGTGATGCTTCAACAAGGCTGCCAAACTCCATGCACTAGGTACCTTGCATTTTTCATAGTTACATCTCTGCCCACTGGACCAATGCAAAAGCTAATAGTATGAGGGCGACCTACATGGCACCAATGAGCATAGCCTAATGGGATATGCAGTGGGTGTGAAAATGAGGCAGTGACCCAGTCCTGCTCTCGCATCACTCACAGTTGCTCTGCGCCCACCATTAGTGGTTAAAACCTGCCAGTGATTGAGTGTTTAGTGTATATTTGACGTAACTGATGAGCACACCTCTTCACGGAAATGATTCCAAAATAACATTATGATAAATGTATACATGGTTATATAATTGCTTCAGAGTGGGAAGCATATTACAAAAAATAAATATGGTGAGGACCCAGTAACATGTGGCTAGTATTTAATTTTTTCATGCCTTGTATAAGATCACTGAAGAGTTCATGTCAGTTATGTTGGTTTGTCTTGGAAATGCCTCCAAACTATACTCCTTTACACAGTCATGCCTCAGCACTCAACCACTTCTAACTCAAATTCGGGTCTTGATGCATTTAGACAAAGAAAAAATTTCTTTTTTTTGTTTGATACTTGGTGTACAGTTGTGCTTGAAAGTTTGAACCCTTTAGAATTGTTTATATTTCTGCATAAATATGACCTAAAACATCATCAGATTTTCACACAAGTCCTAAAAGTAGATAAAGAGAACCCTCTTAAACAAATGAGACAAAAATACTATACTTGGCCATTTATTTATTGAGAAAAATGATCAAATATTACATATTAGGGAGTGGCAAAAGTATGTAAACCTCTAGGATTAGCAGTTCATTTGGAGGTGAAATTAGAGTCAGGTGTTTTCAATCGCTGGGATGACAATCAGGTGTGAGTGGGCACCCTGTTTTTTGACAGGGATCCGTCAAAGTCTGCTCTTCAAAACATATGTTTGTGGAAGTGTATCATGGCACCGACAAAGGAGATTTCTGAGGACCTCAGAAAAAAAAGTTGTTGTTGCTCATCAGGCTGGAAAAGGATACAACACCATCTCTAAAGAGTTTGGACTCCACCAATCCACAGTCAGACAGATTGTGTACAAATGGAGGAAAATTCAAGACCATTGTTACCCTCCCCAGGAGTGGTCGACCAACAAAGATCACTCCAAGAGCAAGGTGTGTAATAGTTGGCGAGGTCACAAAGGACCCCAGGGTAACTTCTAAGCAACTGAAGGCCTCTCTCACATTGGCTAATGTTAATGTTCATGAGTCCACCATCAGAAGAACACTGAACAACAATGGTGTGCATGAGTTGCAAGGAGAAAGCCACTGCTCTCCAAAAAGAACATTGCTGATCGTCTGCAGTTTGCTAAAGATCACGTGGACAAGCCAGAAGGCTATTGGAAAAATGTTTTATGGATGGATGAGACCAAAATAGAACTTTTTGGATTAAAAGAAAAGCATTATGAGTTTGTTTTTGTTTTTTTTGGAAAAAGGAAAACACTGCAATCCAGCATAAGAACCTTATCCCATCTGTGAAACATGGTGGTGGTAGTATCATGGTTTGTGCCTGTTTTTCTGCATCTGGGCCAGGACGGCTTGCCATCATTGATTGAACAATGGATTCTGAATTATATCAGAGAATTCTAAAGAAAAATGTCAGGACATCTGTCCATGAACTGAATCTCAAGAGAAAGTTAATTATAAAGTTAAGATAATTATTCTTGAAAAAGTTGAAAGGAAACAAAAATGAGGAAGACCAGCAATAAGATGGGTGGATATAATCAAAGGAGTCACGAACAAGCCATTAAGAAGCCAGAAGACCAAACAAAAGACAGAATATTCTGGAGAAACACTATACATGTGGTCACCAGGAGTCAGAATTTGTCTACAGTTAATTATCTATGATCAAGTGGAAGAATTATGTCTTCTCAAGACTCTTAAGGAGGTGCCAGACTCTGTGGCCAGTTTTAAACAATTACATTAACCTTCATTAGCCCAAAGCTTATTTTATAATAAAGTGCTGAAAAATCTCATGTAATTTAGTGAGTAAAGGATTGAAAGTCAAAAGTAAAAGTAAAAATGGTTCAATTGTGCGAAAACAGAAATGTTCCGAAATGACTTCACTGTTTTTATTGCACTGGATGTGTGACGAGTTCCTTAATTGTATTCAAAACTACAAGAAAGGGCTATCACCTAGTACCAAGCAATAGATGCATAATATCCTTATATTTCACATTTTATTAACTCACTATATTACTTTTAATAAAGTAACGTATGCCAGAATGGCTTGGATATACATCATTTAGAATTTTATTAGGAGCACCTGTTCACCCACTCCTGGGATCTCCTGGGATTTTCAGTCTTAACTGTCTATACAGTTTACTTGTTAGATAAAGAAAGGTTAAATAAAGAAAACAACATGTTGTTGATGAGAGAGGTCAACGGACAATGGCCTGGCTGGCTTGAGATGCAGAAGAAGATAATGAGTGCGTTTACATGCACTTAATAAAACAATCACAGTCAGATTTCTGCAGTTATCTGATTATACAAGAGCCATGTATACAGCATACTCCAATCTGGAAATCATCAGATTAAGAAATCAGATTGTTGCCACTTATTCTTTGAGATTTCGCTTCTTTTTTGGGCTTATTTACACAGACCAGGTAAGGGGTTTCTCTCGTGGGATCTGGCAACCGTGGAATTAAACGCTAAACGGCTATCGGAACACTCTGTGGACAGGCTGAAACAAAACATATACACAATCAAATTAAGAAAATTGGTTATTTAATATTAAAAATTTAAGTTTAGAACATTTTTCTGTGAGATTATTGGCTGCTTGCAAAGTAGAAATCCGATTATTGCCTGGGTCATGTAAACCTGGAGGTTTCCCGTTATCTGATTACTCAAGTGCATGTGTACTCCTTGATCGGATTACTGACAAAATCTGATTTTCTGCAGTTATCGGATTATTAAGTGCATGTAAACACACTCATTATCTTCACTTCCATCAGCCAAGAGCAGAAAGCTGTAGCTGAAGTGGGAACACGATCATCAAAACTGAACAATTGAAGACTTGAAAATGTGGCCTGGTCTGATGAATCTCTTTCTGCTGAGGCACACTGTAGCACATGGTACGGTCAAAACTTGGTGTGATGAATGTCAAGGGTGGCACACCTTGGACCAGTAAATACCAAACAACATCGCTTGAACTCCACAGCCTGTTTTATTATTGCTGCTGGCCAGGTGCATCTCTTGCATGGCGTGCACAATGTGGGCCCAACAGTGGTAGCTTAATGGTGTTTTCAGTTGATGGTCCAGTACTGTATATGCTGGTATGATAATGTACAAATTCTACTGCAGGAATTAGAGGTTTTGTTTCATTGGAGCCATTCAACTTTATCAGTTATACAAGGTTTGAACTGGAAAATAAAACAAACACACTAGACATCTATTGTTTATTGGCAGCAAAACATCTGTCAACCCAATATGATTAGATTTAATTGTTCAGCAAAATTTAGGTAGCCATCCAACACCTTAATATCACAACAAAAAGCATGTGTATTGATATTGAGTTGGTCTGTCCCCCTCTGCACGATTTACTTCCATAACAGCCTTTAAAAGACACCGCTTCAGAAAAAGCAAGACAAATCAAAGTGCTGTGAGATTCACTGGGGCACGTCTCAGAAATGCAGAAATATGACACTCTCAGAGAAGCCTTTGGCTGTCAAGCGTGGTGTAATCACGCATGCCTTTGTGAGCATGCCACAAATTATCCACACTAGGAGATCCTTCAACATTAACAGAAGGTTTGAAGATAAGGCTCTACTACAGAGCTAAGAGATCTTCACTTCTCTCACATCTCCACAGGAACGCTGCTCTCATCCCATATAAACCTTGAGGAGGTCCTTAAGCCTCGCCAGCAGTTCATTATGTCATGAGCGATGTTCTTAAGGTTAGTAGAAATCATTCAAGAGGTTGAAGAGTTGTGCTGGGTAGAAGAGTGTTAATGATTGTAATGAATGTAATGTTATTTGCCTGTTTGGTAGCTCACCTATCACATGGTATGTTAATGTGGTATGTTAATGTATCCCAAAATGATACTGAATAATTTCAGGGTACGTTCAAAAGTTTGATGTGTGATTCATGATTTTGGCCGTGAGCCATCTGTCGAAGTCTGTCATACAATCATTGTACCCAAATACCATGACATCTGGTTCAACTGCACTGTAATCAACCATGATATATGCTTGAAATATGGTTGGCTGAAAACCAAGACCTTGAACCTATCATTTTGACCTTCTCTTTTAATCAGTGTTCCAACACACACCAGGTTTAGCACTGAGAGATGTTACAAAATAACAGAGCCAATATATTTTTTGCAGGTGTATTGTTTCTGTGATTTAGCCATGATCAATCAGTTTTTATGGCTTCTATTAAATCCTTGGCCCAGACTATACCCTCTGCTGTATGTGCCTGTTAGGACCCCATGTAGTGTGAGCAGTTCAGCAATTTTCCATACCACCATGGCTCCTGTGCTGTACGTTTTGCAATCAGTGATGAAGCTCATCTACAAAACCCAGTCATAAGCAAGAGTCACACATTCAAAAATAAGCAAGATAAAAAAAACCCTCTTCAACATGACTGCCTGTCTGTAGACCCCAAACATGCAGAAGTTCTGCCTTATGTTTCCATCCTGTGTGTCCCATTTCCAGCTCTAACTACTTTAGTTTCACCGCCAGCATGGGATCTACCATTTGGCCAGTCCACAGAGCCTCCCACATCCTCCACTGTGTCCTCACCCTATGCCACGCTTGCTGCAACGCCTAGAGAATCAACCCAGAATCGCACGCTACACCTGCACAAATGGGTAGTGTTAATAGACCATGTGTTCTTAACAACAGCTAATTACATACAGTGGTACCTTGGTTTTCGACCACCTCAGAACTCGTCGAATTCGGTTCTTAACGCATTTTGACAAAAAAAAATTGTCCTGGTCCACATTGGTTGCTAGGCGCACTTGCTTAAACTTGTAGGAGTCAAGCCGTGTGACTCGGTTCAGCCAAAATGTGATTCATGAATCACGATTCTCAATTTCATACACAGCGATTCTGTGATTCAGGTTCACAGTAGCTCTTGCTCAGAGAAGATCTGCACTGTGGTTATCATGTTGTATCTACAGTGTTAGTGCAAATAAGTTGCTCTCTCTCTTTTCATATATATATTTATTTGGCTTCTGTTTAATATAAACTTATTAATTTAATTTAAACTTATATAAACTTATACTATAAACGTATTAATTAAGCAACTTAGTTTAATTCTTATATATAACATCTAGGCTGCCCAAAGAAGTTTGGTCCATTTTTAACCCTTGGTCCTTCTAAGGTTTCTTCCTTATAACTTTTAATGAGATTTTTCTTGGTACTATCATCCCAGGCTTGCTCAGTTAGAGCGTTGGGCCTAGATATCTGTAAAGCTGCTTTGAAACAATGCTCTGATGTAAAAAGTGCTATCAAAGTGCTCGATTTTGACTTTAACCCTCTCAGAGAGAATCCCATGCTTGACAAAGCAAGCCTCTAACAACCCCTTAATCTCTCACTTAGTAGCAGACTGAGACCCGGCCACATCAAAGAAATCTGCGCTTAACAGCAAATGTGCCTTCCGACGTTTGTCAAACTGCTTGAGCGTTGGACACACAGTAAACTCAGTGAGATCAAAACCATGTTGCACAACACACAGCACAACCATAACACAGCTCCCCCAAGCCCAAACACCCCTTCTGCATAAAAAACCAGGGAAAGTAAACCAAACACCGGCACAAGTCCCCAAACTGCCAAGGGGATCGGACAAGCCCCTAGGCAGTGAGGTCACAACAGGGGTGGTTGAGGTAAATGGCAAGTGCAAACGTAAAACCTCAGGAAAGTATGGACATGGAATAAATGCAGGTTTATTATACAGACTCTATACAAATACATACAAACTGGAGTACCTTCAGGAGTGGCCAGTAGAACAAACAAAAACTATAGTAAAAAGTCATGTAGTATGAAAGGATTTTGAAAGTCATGTTGTGTATTGTAGTTCAGACTACAGACTATTTGGATGCACTCAGGTGTAGCCACATGTCCTCTGCTTGAACCTAATTAATTTTAGCCTTTTGTCATTAATCAATATGTGGTTATCATTTAAAGTAATTGAAGTAAGGATTGTTCCTGGATGGCTTAAAAAGGTATTTTATCTTTCGCTTTATCAACCCCTCATAAGTGACACTGATAAGTGATTGCAGGTGGGTGTAATGTATTCATGCTTCATTATGTTGTACAGGAGAAATATGGCTTTGAGGACTAGGTGATATTCTTGTCCTTGTATCTTCTCATTGACAGCATCTTGCTTTCAGGTAAGTACTGGTTTGTATTGTGTTGTGTCTAAATAATGGATTTTCAGTGCATAAATACAGCACAATTGCACGGTCTCCACCTGTGGACAGTGGAGTCTCATTATGACAAACTCTACTGAGCAATGGTCTGCTTCACATTTCTCTGTTTCTTATCACAGACCTTACATTTGTCTGAAATAATCCATCTCTTCACACAGGTGAACTGAGGCAGCAGTTTATGCTGAAACCATACCTCGAATCTCAAATGAGTAGTTAGCCTTATATGTGGGGTAAAAAACTAGAAAAAGAGAAATGCTCACCAGAATCCGATTGAGATGTGTCCCTCATTGAAGATTTATTAGGCTAAATGGCAAGGTTGATTGGATTTCCAGATTGACTAGGCAGAGATTAAATCCAGGCTTCTTATAGCAGATGGCATTGCCCTTCTTCTCAACCCCTGCCTGCTGTCACTGTAATGAATTCATAACACAGTGCCAATAAGATGTTTATTACCTCTTCACTGAAGGAAAGGAAAGTGGACTCATCAGGATGTATGTCAGAGCTGATTCCCTGCAAGGCATCGACAAGAGGAGAGGCCACTCATTACAGTCACAGAAAAATCACTGGCTTAGCTCCTGCCTAATAATTGCATGGCTACGAGAGCATAATGATAACACACATTTCATCATGCCCTATATTAAAAATACTTTGCATCACAGTTCTATCTGTACTGTCTTGCAAGTAAATTATAATTTATATTCACAATGAATATTACGTTGAAATAGGTTGAACTTTTCATATGCAGTTTTCATCTGTACAGGTATCCCTGGCATGTTCCCAAATGACATGTTTTGCTTATTAATTCAATAAAAAATTAACACTCCCCTTACAATGCACATTTTAATACATACCTATTCAAAAAGGTATGATCATTTTTGTAAGGTCGACATTTAATTGGTTTGTTAAGGGTGTCTTTTATTCAGCAAAAATTTTCATATTCAAGTTTGTTCCCAAACAGAGCTCTGAGGTTCTAATCATTTTGAATATGATTAGCATTCCCCCACAAATACCCATTTTGGCCTCTGTTCATTAGTGACTGGCCCCTAACGGTTTTTGGTTATTTTTTTAAGCTTGGTAAGACCTTTCAGTGAGCGCAATTAGTTTAATTTGCTTGCCCAAATGATTCATACTATCTCTACTGCTAATATTCTAGATCCTCGAGTCCAATTTTGACTTGAATTGGGCAAAGTAAAAATATGATCTTGTTTTTTTCTCTACTTTTTTCAGTTAAGATTTAAGAGTATAACAGTTCAGATATTTATTTGTCTTCCTATTCATAAAGAAATGGATATAGTGTGAATGAACCTTGCACATACAGTACTGGGCAAAAGTCTTAGGCCACCATTAGATTTGTTGTTTTTCAAATGGTATGATGACTATATACAACCCCAAATCAGAAAAAAATGCAGTGTGTCTAATATTTACTTTGGCCTTCATTAATTGCAGACAGTCTATACCAATATTTCATGTTTTGTCTGGTCAACTTCATTTAATTTGTTAATAAACATCCATTCTTGCATTTCAGGCATGTAACACATTGCAAAAAAAGTTGGGACAGGGGCAATTTATGGCTAGTAATGAGGTGAAAAAAACATAATGATTTGATTTCTAACAGGTGATCATAAGAGTCTCTGAGGAGTAAAGATGGGCAGAGGATCTCCAGTTTGTGCACAAATGCTTGAGAAAATTAATGAATTGTTTAAAACCAGTGTTCCTCAAAGAAAGATTGGAAGTGATTTATAAATATCTCCATCTAAAGTACATAATATCATTAATTCATGAATCTGGAAGAATTTCAGAACAAAAAGGACAACGGCACAAGCCTAAGCTGAAAACCTGTGGTCTGTTATATCATCAATAGCTGATATAACCACATGGGCAAGGGATTACTTTGGCAAACCTTTGTCAAGCACTACAGTACAGATTTACATTCACAAATGCCACTTAAAATGTTACTGTGCAAAAACGAAAGCCTTATCTTAACTATGTCCAGAAGTGACATTGACTTCTCTTGGCTCGGATGCATCTACATCTACAGTGGAAATGTTTATTGTGGTCAGACCAATCAGTATTCCAGATCTTTTTGTGTAAATGTAAGTTTTTTGTGTTTTGTCTTTTAATCTGCATTTTCCATATTGTCCCAACCTCTTCTTATTTGGGGTTGTAATACACAAGGGCATTTATTGCTATTGCAGAAGCTTGTTGATAAATAATTGAAATGCTTACTACACTAAAAGGAATCACACTGCATGCATGTGTATTACTCATTGATCAATTACTGGATCAATATAATGAGGCCTCATTGTATTCATCGTAATAAATACGTGATACAAGCAAAGGACAAGTCAGGGCTATATGAAGGACATTTGTATCATTCCCCACACTAGACTATAATAAAACCATATTAATCTGTGTATAGTAGAATGCACAGGGACCACACAGTCATAACACATTCATGCATAGATCTTCCTCGCTTGAGCTGCTGTAGCTGTTTGTAGAGCTGTCATGATAATGATCCTTTATTTCTGCTGCTAACGACGATAATGTCTGTCCCTTCTGATTAATTCTGTCTTCCACCAATTGAGCAGAGCTGGATTATTCCAATTGTTCGCATTATCCAAAAGAGTCGGTAGGAGGCTGGGGAATCAATGTACCATGTAAAATACATTTTGGAAGGCTTGTCAAGTCTTTGATGACAGAATTTTCCTCAAATAACACAGAAGATGCCTGAACCTTCTATTTCCCTTTTGCTGTTCAGTTACAAAACTTAAGTAAATCCACTGCCACCCTCTCAGCAGCCTTCTTGTGACATGGCATTGCTTGCTTTATGTAAGCATGAGTGCTCTTTATTGTAAAAGAATTGCAAATAATTGACCTGATAATGCAGGGATCTACAGGCATTCTGACTACAGTAGGAACCATATCTCTATAAATGCACACACAGTATAAGCTTTGCTCTAATTCATCTAATTCATTACATTATGAAACAGTGATCCGCAGCAAGCAGCACTGTAGTATAATTAATTAATGATCCATCTGTCTAGCTCCTCACATGATTACCCTAGCCTCCATATCGCATTCAAGGGGCCTTTCAAGAGGCCATACTCCTGTCTGTGTAATTAACTAGATCCAGATGAATTCACATAATATAGATATGTACAATGATATACAGTACACTCTGTGAGAGAAAAAACACAAGGCTAACCTACAGGCTTTAATTATCCTTTATACCTCAAGTAGTTGACTTTGCATGTTTTCAATTTGGGTTGTAATTTGCAGCAATTTAATTAGACTGTGTATGTCAGTAATGTGTGATTTAGGCATTAGTAAGATTTCCTTTGAATGTGGTTGTAATCGATAGTTCCTTGTTTTACTATAGAAATGAAGATGACAGAGCATGATGTATAGCCTCTCTGAGCCAAGCAGGGTGTAGATGTCATCCATTAAAGGTGCAATAGATAAGATTTTGCTCTAGTGATTACCAGATTAGCTACAAAAACCCTGGAATGGTTAATTTACCTCTAGAAAATACATCCCATCCATGTATGTAACCTCAAAGCCCCACATTCAAAGTCAAATTCAGCAAGCCTAGGGCAACAGTGGCAAGGAAGAACTCCCTAAACGGTGTAAGAAAGAAACAATGGGAGGTCCAAGACTCAAAAAATGACCCCTCCTTGGGTGGCCTAGATGTTATATGTAAGAATTAAATTAAGTTATCTAATTAATAAGTGTATACTAGCTTAAATAACCAGAAGCTAAATCTTAACAGAGAGAGAGCGCATATTAAAATATAAAAAAAAATCACTGTGGCTGGTGGAGTTGGTAGAGTCCAAATGGATGATGTAAACACAACTGTAAGTCCAGCCATAGCCTGTGTGTTTCACTTTTTACACACATATTACACACTTGTTTTGATCACATTGCTTAACCATTATGTATCATCACGTTCTCCACATTTCCCCATGATTGTTTATAGAATCGTTTCATTCGAATGGGTCATTACAACACAAAAGTTGCATTTTCCTTTAAAACACACTACAGTACAGTACAGTTTAAACCATATGTACTTACCAGAAGTAGTTACAGAGGTACCTCTGGTCTGCCAAAATTCTCCAGCATTAACTGACGTTTCCTGTTCCTCCTGTTTTATGTGCTGCAGTAAAATCTACATGATTTGCTTTTGTTAATTTAGTTTAGTCTTAGACCGTGTAATTGCAAACTAATCTGTTACATTTGATTACTGCAATAAATAACCACATGCTTACATAGTTTGTGTAAGCATGTGGTTAGAAATATGATTGTTGACCACATTTACATTCAAAATCTAGCCATTCAGAAATGAAAATTCTCAGTGGTCATTGTACAACACTTTAAAAAGTGTTCAAATATACAGTTTTGTGCAATAGTCTTGGAACACCATTAGATTTGTTGTTTTACTAATGCCATAATAACCATATATAACACATTGAAGATTGGATCCAAAACTTTCTTGGGTTTGTTACTCCATAACACTCTTTTTCACTGATCTCCATTCCAGTCTTTGTGAGGTTTAGCATTTCTTAGTCTTTTCACTGTTCCCCTTATGAAAAAGTGGTTTCTTGGCTGCTGGCCTTCCGAAAAGACCATTTCTATTCAAGCTTCTTTGGACTCTAGAACAATCAAATTGGCATTCCGATGGAGCAGCCAGATGCTCCTATTGCGTAAGTGTAAGGGGAGGTCACACTAAATACTTGCCACGGTAGCCTATAGTGGTTTTTCTGATTTTGTTTTCCAGTTTTTTAATACTGCATGCAAATTTCCTCCGTTTTCTGTTTGTATTCTAATAAATGGATGGAGAAATAGCTATATATGGTAATTACTACACAGTCCTGTATAGTAAAGACTTCAAATTTACTACAAAGAATTGTATGTTTGTATGTACTATTAGAGTGTTTGTAATAGTACATATTTTCCACTGAAATAATTTATTGATAATTTTCTTAAAGCCATTTTTTCCATGTTTACATCCTCATTCTGTACTATTCTAAACCTGAGCATTCATCAGTAGCTTTTATTAAAAAGCTGTGTCTTTTTTTGTAAACCTACTGGATGACTCTACATCTCCTAGATGATTCTGCTGTAATAGTTCTAATTAAGCATGTCCTGCTGCATTAGGCTCATTTGCATTTTCCTCACCTTCAAAAACCCATAGTCCTTTGCCATCATCTTGGGTAATTGAAGCCACACCTCCACAATGCAGCCTAGTCCTTTCTACTGAGGGAAGAGCATTCCTGGTGGTCTCAGTCAAGAAGAGTAATTAATGAACTGCCTTTAGCACAGTAACGGTAATTATTTATTGCTAGATAATGAAGTATGGAGACTTATTCCACAAAAGAGAACTGTCCATTGTGTGGATTTATTGTTGTGGGAGATGTGATTAAATATCTGTTCTTGCATAGGAAATTACAGCCATGAACAAATTACAAACTGTGTTATGTCATAAAGCCATAGGTGGCTTCTAATTACTGGTTTTATTTATTTAAGAAATAGCCTTTGTTGCTTGGTGCATATCATTAAACATAGACCCATGTTGGCTGTATAATTTGTCACAGAGTGGAGCTCAGTGAATTTCATGTCGTACTCTCATATGACACAAGCACTTACATAACTTTTAAACAAGACTTGATATGTAAGTGATGTTATAATAAAACTACACTATGAAAATTTTCACTGAACTACCTGTGTCGTATTGTGTTTTGGATACTGTGTATGGTTTTACATATCCTATACTTTGGCTCTTTCTACTTTGTAACACTGAGTATGTTTACATGCACTTAATAATCCGATCAGATGTCTGCAGTTATCTGGTTATTCAAGTGGTCATGTATACAGCATACACTAGAAATCAGATTAAGAAATTTGATAAAAAGAGCTGGATTTTACTCCAGTTATTGGATTACTCATAGCATGTATACCAGTAACCTGATTATAATTGGTGTTTTTAGTCTGCGCATGTGCGTGAGTCTTCCACCATGGCTGCCAAATCAGTTTAATAATATGGCCTACACATTTCCTGTATCTTCTGGTTGTATGTGTGATAAGTCTTGGTGTGAAAGACTTATAATAATAATACATTTTATTTTCAGCAAGGACACTTTACAGATAAAAATATCTAGCATAAAATCTTAGATACAAAAAGAAAAAAAAATTGCGATTTAACATACAGAAAAGACTTGGAAATTTTTCCATTGACTTTAGCGGATTTTTCTATATCATGAAATTGAAGGCAGCAAAATGGCTGTCGAACACTTTGTGTAGACTGAAACGCAGTATATGAAGAAAATGAGGAATTTGATTATTTATTATTAAAGTTTATGTCACATATTTCTAGGAGATTATTGGCTGATTGCAATGTAGTCATGTAAACTCAGAGGTTTCCCATTATCTAATTACTCAAGTGCATGTATACTCTTTGATTGGGTCAATTACAAAATCTGATTTTCTGCAGTTATCAGATAATTAAGTGAATGTAAGGACACTCATTGTCTGCTTTTATTGATTGTGGGCACACAGATTGTCATGGTGTGAGCTGCAGTACATTGTGTTATTATAAAAGAAAAAAAAACATATAAGACTAGCAACAGCTGATCAGCTCAGAATCAGTCAGACTGTGGTGGCCTAGCGGTTAAGGTATTGGACTGTCTACCAGAAGGTCCAGAGTTCCAATTCCACCTCTGCCAAACTGCATCTGTTGGGTCCTTGAACAATACCCTTAACCCACAATTGATTGGATTGTAATAGATGCAATACTCTGGACAAATGTAGATGTAGAGCCACACATATTGAAAGAATTGAATTTCTGAAGCAAGTTTGTCCTCAGCTGCAATAATCACTGCTGAATTCCAAACTGCCTGTCAATGCAGCATTTCTCAGGAGTTTCATGGGTTTCTTGGGTTTCAATAGCAAAATACGATCTCTACTTCTCAGAGTAATTCCAGTACCCACCTGGAATGCTGTAGTTCACACTTCCATTAATTCATTTTGGTAGCCTAAACATTGAATACACCATGAAGGATGCCAAAAGTATGCTACAGTTTGCTACCAACTGCCAATACCAACTGTAAAGCTTTGTGTGTAACATTTCCCTAAAGCAGTAAACACAACCAGTCATCACTCGTCTTCTTGTTACAGACACTCCAGGTGGACATACAGTGGTGCTTGAAAGTTTGTGAACCCTTTAGAATTTTTAATATTTCTGCAGGGTTGTAAGGAGAAAGCCACTGCTCTCCAAAAAGAACATTGCTGCTCGTCTGCAGTTTGCTAAAGATCACGGGAACAAGCAAGAAGGCTATTGGAAGAATGTTTTGTAGACGGATGAGACCAAAATAGAACTTTTTGGTTTAAAAGAAAAGTGTTATGTTTGGAGAAAGGAAAACACTGCATTCCAGCATAAGAACCTTATCCCATCTGTGAAACATGGTGGTGGTAGTATCATGGTTTGGGCCTGTTTTGATGCATCTGGGCCAGGACGGCTTGCCATCATTGATGGAACAATGAATTCTGAATTATATCAGAGAATTCTAAAGGAAAATGTCAGGACATCTGTCCATGAACTGAACCTTAAGAGAAGGTGGGTCATGCAGCAAGACAACGGCTCTAAGCACACAAGTTGTTCTACCAAAAAATGGTTAAAGAAGAATAATGTAGCAAACCTAAGACTACACTTTAGAATTATTAATTTTTAATTAACAAACGGCACAGTAATTACCCAGAGGCAACATTATGAACTAGTTATTATGGCGCAGTGAGTTACTAGTAACACAAATTATGGTGAAGCGTGAATAATATGGTGCAAATTACTGAGGCGTGGATGAGTCTGTGTTGAAGCGTGGTTTGAAATTAAACACAAGGTTCAAGAATCAGGGACCCAGATAAGATGCACCAAGTGGTACTTGCCTGTTTCTTTGCGAGGGCTCACGCGAAGGAGATGGAACGGAACCGGGCCTCTGCCTGTCGTCAGAAGTCACATGGGGGAACGGTAGCGGTCCTATCTTCAGATATGACGACGACTGTTCGGCGGACTTCTGGATGATATCGGCTACTAGCTTTCGGTTCGTGCCGACACGCGGCCCTTGGAGCCACAGATGTGTTGTGGGACTCGCTTTGGTTTGGCTCTCTTCCCAGCTTTGGTGGTCGTGGTCTTCCAGATCTCGACTTGCGGGCATACAACTCAGATTTCCACCCTGGCCAGCGGTGAAGATAGAGTTGCAGCGTTTTAGTACCACGAGCTTCAACAGACTTTGAAAAAACTAGAATCTACGAGGGTAGTCGAGAGTGAAGGAGATCTTGGCTGGTTGGTATTTAACTACTTTCTAATTCGGCGATACCGAACTCCTAAGACTGCTGGACACAGAAAACGTAGAGTAAAATAAAACGCAAAAAAAAAAAAAAACTTGAACGCAGATGAGCAACTAGCAGACAGACGAAGACTAGAACTTAAAAGAACAAAAGAACTGCACATTGTTAGCTCGCGCTCATTTTTGTATGTTCCGGATGCAAGCGATTAGAGGCGGGGCAACAGAGGTTTGTCCTAGACTTAGCCAGTGAGAGGCTGATTTGTCATTAAATCCCTCCTCTCGTGGATATGTCTGCTAATTTCACCATAGGTCGGTAGTGGCCGCTACAAGCTATAACTTGGGTTAATATATTTCTACATATCTAGGACGTCTAAAAGCATCACATAAAAACCAAAAATCCTCGAAGTTACAAGTCTGGTCAAGGTATCTTGAATTTATAAACTAGGACATCGTTCTAACTACAGTACATGCATTCGCTATTCCTTAAGTAGACAATAATACGATCAATACAAGATGTAGGAAACAGTACATTCTAAATAACAACTTCATTTCTGTTCTTTTATAATTATGAACAAGTATTAAACCCAAGCGAGCAATACATATAGATAAAACAGCTGTATTTCTAATCATAACCAAACCGGACCCTATGACATATAAAATGGTCATTGAACTAAAACACTAACCAAATAGATATGAAAATACATGACGAATCAGTAACATGCATATATATATGACTACATAATAGGGGTACGATGAATATCCCCGATCAATTCTTTCATGGGATTGATAGTTACGTATGGGTGTGTTTGGACTCATTATGAAGCAGTCCTTGTGCGTTTCCTAACTGAGTGTTCCCGGTGAAGATAATCTGTTCCCAACAAAAATGTAATACTCTTATTAAAAAGTGTGTCTTTAGAACAAAAGCTGGAATCCTTCTGTCGTAAATTTCCAGGGGTGTCCTCCTGGCGCCGGGCTGAGAAAGAAGTCGTAAAAGTAACCAGAGAGAGAGCATGTATATTTGTTTTTCCTTTGAAGAAATTAGGGCCGATTTCTCTTGGGAGAGGGTGAGTCTGGGGTGAAGACTTGTCAGAAGTCCTTATAAGGCTACACATTGGATTATTTTATGGTGGCGGGATGCACAGGTTATCTGACCCGTTAAGCTAGAACCCCAATTTAGTGGGTTCGAGAAGAGGTTGGGGTTGATGGGCCATCATTCAGTGAGGAGATTCTGTCCAGATGGTGGCCATTTACATTCCAAAAGTCACAAAGTTTATGACTTGACAACCGTTCGAAAAAAAAGGGTGTAGAGAGCTGAAGGACTGTAATTCAGCTTTTAACGCTACAATAAAATTAATGTTTTGGAATGGCCAAGTCAAAGTCCTGACCTTAATCCAATCGAAATGTTGTGGAAGGACCTGAAGTGAGCAGTTAATGCGAGGAAACCCACCAACATCCCAAAGTTGAAGCTGTTCTGTATGGAGGAATGGGCTAAAATTCCTCCAAGCCGGTGTGCAGGACTGATCAACAGTTACAGGAGACGTTTAGTTGCAGTTATTGCTGCACAAAAGGGTCACACCAGATACTGAGAACAAAGGTTCACATACTTTTGCCACTCACTAATATGTAATATTGGATCATTTTCCTCAATAAATAAATGACCAAGTAAAATATTTTTGTCTCATTTGTTTAACTCGTTTCTCATTATCTACTTTTAGGACTTGTGTGAAAATCTGATGATGTTTTAGGTCATATTTATGCAGAAATATAGAAAATTCTAAAGGGTTGACAAACTTTCAAGCACTACTGTAACAATATAAAATCCTATGCATGCCCAAGCAAGTAGTTGCAGTTTTGCCATCTACAAACCTCAGACTCAATTGAATTACCAGATGGTGAAGTTTGATTCAACCCTCAGCATGGTTATACTTCTTTAAAGAGTCAATAATATGTTTTTGTTAGCCTAACCTATTCCTAACCTCACTTGTGAATGCAATATCCTGCACTGCACAATGTCCTCCGCTCTTGCCTTTTTACGGACTGTCCCCAAAATCAAGGGTAATTTTTAATCACTTGGATAATGAAAGTTTTAAAGGCAATCTCAGTGATAGATATATGAGTTTATAGGAGCTGACAAGGGACATTACAACAGCAGTATTAGAACTGGCAGACTGTCAAACTGCACACTGGACAATGATCAAGAAGTTAAGTAGAATACAGAGGAGCTGCTTATTAGTTTCTGGCTGCTCTGGGAATATCTAAGGAATATATTGCTCTATTGGAATATATTGGAATATATAAGGAATATATTGCTCTAGTGGATTAAAATCTGTTGACTGTTGAGGCCAGTTGAGTACAGTGAACTCCTTTGAGAACAGTGAGTCATCAGTGCTGTGGTGTATAAACAATGCTCATTTGGTATTAAGGGGTCCAAGGTGTGCCAAGACACCATTTACTCCAGCTTGAACTGTTAATACAAGGCAGGATGGATTCATGCTTTCATGTTGCTTACAGTGGTGCATGAAAGTTTGTGAACCTTGTAGAATGTTCTATATTTCTGCACAAATATGACCTAAAACATCATCAGATTTTCACACAAGTCCTAAAAGTAGACAAAGAGAACCCAGTTAAACAAATGAGACAAAAATATTATACTTGGTCATTTATTTATTGAGGAAAATGATCCACATGATGGAGGAATTTTTTCCCATTCCTCTGTACAGAACAGCTTCAGCTCTGGGATGTTGGTGAGTTTCCTCACATTAACTGCTTGCGTCAGGACTTTGACTTTTCAATTCCAAAACATTAACTTTATTCTTCTTTAACCATTCTTTAGTAAAACGACTTGTGTGCTTAGGGTCGTTGTCTTGCTGCATGACCCACCTTCTCTTGAGAGTCAGTTTATGGACAGATGTCCTGACATTTTCATTTAGAATTCTCTGATATAATTCAGAATCCATTGTTCCATCAATGATGGCAAGCCGTCCTGGCCCAGATGCAGCAAAACAGGCCCAAACCATGATACCACCACCACCATGTTTCATAGATGGGATAAGGTTCTTATGCTGGAATGCAGTGTTTTCCTTTCTCCAAACATAACGCTTTTCATTTAAAGCAAAAAGTCCTATTTTGGTTTCATCCATCTACAAAACATTCTTCCAATAGCCTTCTGGCTTGTCCATGTGATTCTTAGCAAACTACAGATGAGCAGCAATGTTCTTTTTGGAGAGCAGTGGCTTTCTCCTTGCAACTCTGCCATGCACACTATTGTTGTTCAATGTTCTTCTGATGGTGAACTCATGTACATTAACATTAGCAAATGTGAGAGAGGCCTTCAGTTGCTTAGAAGATACCCTGGGGTCCTCTGTGACTTCGCCAACTATTACACGCCTTGCTCTTTGAGTGATCTTTGTTGGTCGACCACTCCTGGGGAGGGTAACAATGGTCTTAAATTCATTTAGATTCATTATAGCCATTGCTCAGTGAAGATCTCCACTATTTTAATCATGTTTTTCTTTATTTTTACATCTGCAGTACTGTATGATGTAAAAATACAGACCAAACATGTCTCCATGGGTCCTAAAAAGGGGTTGTATTGACTGCCAACCGAAAGGGAAACAGGAACTTAATGCTCCAGAACACAGGCTGCAGTTAGCATTAGCAGCTATGCTAGCACCATAGGCTCACCAATAGGGTAAGTGTTTTGCTTTTACTTTTCACTTTAAATCCATTACTCACTAAATTACATGAGATTTTCAACACTTTATTATAAACTAAACTTTGTGTCAATGATTTGGCCAACTGTAGGTTAATGTAAGTGTTTTAAACAACTCCATTAATGCATATAATGCCTTATGCTGTGTGGATTTTCTGGGGGTATGGAATGGATTAAAAATTTGTTCTGTGCTCGTCATTTTTGGTTCTTGACAAGCTTTCTGTAGCGAATTAATATTGTATTACTGCACAATATAGTAGTATATCCAAGTTTTCACACTATGCACTTCTCAAGAACAGTCATATATATATATATATATATATATATATATATATATATATATAAATGAGAGAGAGAGAGAGAGAGAGAGAGAGAGAGGCATTTTCAGTAATATGAACTGCTGATAAATCTTTAAACCTCATAAAAATGCATTATGTAAATATTCATGAAAATGCAATTTAGAATTGCACCCAGCCTGCCACCTTATAATAGCAGTCTTGCTAGCTAACTACTGGTGCTTCTATATCACATTGATAATTGATAAGTAGACATGGACTCTTGTTTTGCATCCTTACACATTTTTTTTGCAATAAAGGCTTATATATAGTACTTAACACTATAATATTTATGAAAGTCAAACAGTTTAAAATTTGCCATAATAGCAACTTAAAATGTGGCAGTTAGCAAGCTGCCTAACTAACTGCTAATAAGCTGGCTTGCAAATTTCTACAGACCTTTCATTATTTAAACATCAGATGTTACTGGCTCAAATTTGAGCAGCTTAAAAAAGTAATAAGCTCAAATGTCACATTATTTTAAGAAGTAAAAAGTTTAAGTTTTTGTTTTATATTGAATCACAATTTTTATGCAGTTATTGACCCCAAAACAAACCATTATGCAAACTCAAATGTTAGCTATTGCAAAAAGATCCCGTTAAAGCATGCTAAGATGAAAGCAAGATGGATCTCGATGTGTTTCAATCTTTTTATCGTAACGAGTAACTTGAGGTCTTTTCCTTTATAGCAACTTTAAAAGATGCTGCATATTTTAAATTTAGAAATGAATTCAGAACACAATACATCAGAGTGGTAATTTGTGATCCGTACTTTAGTTAATTGCAGGGGAAGATACAGCTCCTCAATCATTGACTTCTCCCCCTCCGATTTCTTCTTTCCTCGGCCTCTTATTTATGACACCCTGCCAATTTGCAAAGTAATCTAATGAACCATGAATTAACCTGGCCAGATAGCCGTTACCTTTTTCCCCCTTGACTGTCTCAATAATTAAGAAGTATCAACACCCAAGAGCTGTTGATTTCAAACTGTGATGCCTGCAACTCTGCTGCGAAATAAAAAAGAGGGATGACAACCAAATTACAAGTGATTACAATCAGGTAATCACATTGTCGGCATGTCCATTTTCCCCCATTGTGCTGGAGGGTAATTGAAGCAGGGTTCATTAGAATGGCTAGTCACAGGATCTCATTGAACAAAAGAGGCGCACATTCCATTAGCGCCCTGCTTTATCTCAGTCTCCTCTGTATCAGGCCTTCCGCCTTAAAATGCACACATTAAAATTGCACCCCGTTTAAAAAATTGTCATATGTGGTAACATGTATAAATGAAAGAACAGATGAGCAGATGGTTGAAAGTCCATTTTCAACTCAAGTACTCTACAGAGTATCTTAGGGAAACAAGCCCTGAAAGAGACTCATTTTAAAATTTCATTTGTCAGCACTAGACATTAGGCACTTAATCCAAATGGTATGATGACAAGCGTCCATTTCAGACAAAACCCACTTGTCCAAGTTCTTCTATGTAATGTCGTATACTGACATCATTGCTGCCACTCTGTTGCCTCCATTCTTTATCTCTCTTGACTAATCAAACCACTGTTGTAAAAGTATAATTCTTTTATTGAATTATATTGAAAATACTGTATGTTTTATCTCTCCTTTGATTTACTGTTTCTTATTTAATGTTAATACTCCTACACATGAAAAAAGTCTGTTAAAAGCACTATATGGCCAAAAGTATGCAGACTCTGGACTAGTTCCCTTTTTCACTTCTAAAACAGACTGCATTCTACTAGGAAGACTTTCATCACGATTTGGAATGTGACTAGTTGGCACCATTTACTAATAGCAGAGACTACGATTAGGCAGTGGCATAATATCTCAGCTTTGGGGGGGACACTATCTCAACTTTTGAGGTCAATAATTATGATGACCACAACCAACTCTAACAGCCAAGGATGCTGCCAGAAGAAATTATTCTGAGGGGGAGAGGGGGGGTTGGTGGAAGGGCATTTCTTCCTCCTCCAACCTTTGAGGAGGACACTCCCCAATAGCACCCCCATCCTTCAAAACTATGCCTATGAGATTAGGAGATTGGACACTTCGTTAGGTTTCCATGTTCTCAATAAATTAGCTTCCCAATTGTCTGACCTGCCCTCCTAAGCCAAAGTCTATAAAAAAATGGTCTGAATAGTTCTGGTTTCTGGAGGTTAGTTTATAATTTTATGAATCTTCCTTAGGTTTCCCTCTCCTCAACAAGTTAGTTTCTCAACTGTCTTTCCTGCCCTCGTAAGCCAAAGTCTATAAAGAAATGGGCTTCTTGTTTCTGGGGGCTAATTCATCATTTTGAGCTCTGAAATAGAAAATAAACAACCTCTATGTGGTACAGCACTCAACATTCCCAGTCTGTTGGCTATGAAGATTACATGACTAGGTGCACAACTGAGGAACTGGTGTCATTGAAGCAGATACATGTATTAGATACATACCTTTGGGCATACATACTACACAGACAAAAGTTTGTGGACACCCCTTCCAGTTAGTGAGGTCTGTTATTTCAGAAACACTCATTTGTAACACTTTCATGACAGTACAATGGGTTGTACTGACACAATTATAGGTTCTGCTTCAATCAAGTCTTCCAACTTTCAGCCTTGCTGTCCTCAAACAAAAACCATAGAGATCTGGTTTGTCAACTTTGATTGAGAACTTGGCTGGCTTGCACAGAACCTTAAACTCAGCTGGAATGGCAAAAGTGAGCCAGGACTTACTGTCTAACATCGGAATCTGACCTCACAGTCATGATCAGAAGAACAAAGGCTGTTGTAGCACCAAAGTTACTAAAACTGATGATTTGAATGTAATTTTTCAGTGTTTACAAGTTTTTGTCTATGTACTGTGCATTGCAAGTCTTAATTAGAAAACAGATTTAAATAGGTTTAGGGGGAAGTAGTGAACATGACAGACCCCCTTATAAGTACATGACACCAACTAACACCAGATACACACTGTTAAGAAGAAGGAAAAGAAGTTGTACAATTCATTATGATACTGGAACAATCAGTTTTTTAACACAGTGGGCTGGAATCACAACTCACATACACTCACAAATATACAATGAACAAGAAGTTCTGAGCCCTTAAACGTGTTTCACATTTTTCACCAGTCTGGATTCATTCATTTATTTACTGATACTTTGGGATAGCTCTTACTTAACTTAATACATGTCCAGTTAAGAATTTTCAACAAAGTGTCCAGTTTTTTTTTTGCTGTAATGTGGATACTGTTTGACCTTACAGTAAGAGGATGTTTCGTTCTATCGCTTTACTGTAAATTGATTTATAAAAGAAGGAAATGTGCACCGGAAAGACAACCGCCTGAACCAGACAGTGGCAGGAGCGATAAGAGTGACTTTATTAGTGTCTCACCCTTTCATTTTCAGATGGTTAGTAGATAAGCTATCTTTGGTGTTGATCTGTTGTGTAAGGGACAGTGCAGGTTCTGGAAGTCAGTATTCGGACTGCTAGAGAGTATCTTTGCCAGGGTACAGCAAGACACTATTGAGGTGGAGGATGAGATGGTTGATGGATGATAGAGAGACTGCTTGGGTTGCCCACTTTTGGGACCGGGTCTCTTCAACCATATGGTCAAAACCAATGTGTCTCTCTGGCTCTGGCTTTCACTAGATGGCAGTGATGGCTTGGTCTGATCATAAAAAGCAGCATGACTTGCCTCTGCTTTACCTCTGCAGATCACAGAGGAGTTAGTGTCTTTGAAAAACAAATAAACTCTGTTGTAAAGAATAGCTTTTTAACAGAGACACATTGCCGAGTTGAAAACGGTCTTCACATTTAAAGATATTGAGACACTTGTACATGCTTTTATTTCTACGCACCTAGATTACTGTAATTCATTTCATACCTGACTCAGTTTGTCTTCTCTGTCCTGACTGGAGCTTGTCCAAAATGCCATTGCTAGACTTCTTACTGGTACAAGAACATGAGGCAGTATCTCACCAGTCATGGTGTCTCTACATTGGGTCCCTGTCAGATATAGAATTCATTTTAAATGACTTGTTTTTAAGGCACTGCATAGTCTTGCTCTACACTGTATTAGTGACATGATCAGTCCTTTAAGGGCACTCTGGTTCTCCAAAAAGTTAATGTTAACTGTCCCGCGATCACGATTAAAACAGAAAGGTGAACATAAATTTTCTATAGCTATAAATGCATTAGTTTATGCCAGTTAAAACTACTGATGATGTTAAATCTTGCCTCAAGACTTTTTTGGTATGTACGTATGTGTGTATGATTGTGCTTATATTTTTGAATTTCTTTCAAAAGTTTTAACTTGTTCATTTTATTGACTTTCATGCAGCATGTTTTGCACATTGTTTATTGGGTAGTTTGTGTTTATGTTGTTCTATCCTTTTCATTTTTGGTAGACATTTGTGGTGTCTAATATCTGTTTTTGAATAGATAATTTTACAACCCCAAATTAGAATACGTTGGGACAGTATGGAAAATGCATATAAAAAACACAGTGTTTCTTACATTTATTTTGATTTTTATTTCATTGCAGAAAGGATGAACCTGAGATATTTCATGTTTTGTCTGGTCAACTTCATTTCATTTGTTACTAGACATCCAGTCTAGTCCTGCAGTCCTGCATTTCAAGTCTGCAACACATTCCAAAAAAGTTGGGATGGTAAAGCATTTACACTTTGTAATGTTGCCATTCTTCCACTGCCATGCCTTTGTAATGTTTTGCAGCATGTGGTTTTGCATTCTCTTGTTGAAAAAAGCAGGGGCATCCTTGGAAAAGATGACATCTTGAAAGGCAGCATATGTTGCTCTAAGATGTCAATGTACTTTTCTGCATTAATGCTGCCATCACAAAAGTGTAAATGACCTTTGCCAAGGGCACTGACACAACCCCATACCATGACAGAGCATGACTTTTGGACTTGTTGCTGATAGCCATCTGGATGGTCCTTTTCGTCTTTTTCCAAAAAACATCTGGATCACTGATTCATCTGACCACAATACACATTCTCCTGTACAATGGTCCATCCCACATGCCTCCGAGCACAGAGAAGTTGATGCAGCTTCTGGACATGGTTAACATATGGCTTCTTTTTTGCATGGTACAGTTTTAAGTGTAATTTGTGAATGTAACTGTATTTGAGTGATTGACAAATATTTACTATGTAATCCCTTGCCCATCTGGGTCTATCAACTATTGTTTAATGGCAGTTATTGATGCAATATCGTCTGAGGGATCGAAGATGTACTGAAACTCCTCCAGATTCTATTAGGAGTCATGCTTCCCGATGCTAGAAGGTAGCGATGACTCATTTTTTGGCCTGGGCATGCAATTTTTGGTGCGATCACGCTCATTTAATGCTGATTGCGCGATTAGCGGTACCTGCTGGCTCGTGTTTTTAAGAGCACCTTTGAGCCCAGTCAGGCGTCGCATCCTCGATTCACTCACGCATTGTCGGAGACCTCACCCGTGTCATTTTGGTTTAGGGAAAATGGTAGACTATGATTTTATAGAATCGTAACCAGGGTAGGGCTAGGAGGCCGGAGGTGACGTCAGGGTTTAGTTTGATAGAGTAGCGATAGATCCTGCCACTTATCTCCAGCGCCCCCGTTTCCGGCTCTCCCCGTCTCCCCTGGGAACGTTCCCCTGCTCTGTGTGCCTGGTTGCGTGCCTCTTTGGGCCTATTCTAAGCACCCCTCTTCTCCGTGATCGGGGAATTGGCGCCTCCCCCTGCTTCTTGAGAGGAGGCTGTGCTGGCCCAAGTTATGCTGAGTGCATACGCCGATTGCGTAAGGTTCAGCACTTCTTTCTTTGTTCATTTTATTTTCGCCCGCCATCGGTGCTTTGAAGCACGCACGTGAAGTGCCTCCTCCTCCTTTCATTTTTGTATATAAAGGAATGGTTTTGTTTTTGAATCTGCACCGTGCGGCGCTTGTTTCTCATCCTTTTAGTTTGTTTTCAGCTCACATTTATTCAGCCCTCTCTTGGCGAGACGCTAGAGCAATGGACCCTGAAGTGAGCAGTCAGGGTTCGATCCGCAGCTGTGCACCTTATCAGGTGCAGCTATATTTTTGCTGTTTGTTTAAATTTATTATTATTTAGTTATATTTTGGTTCACCATCTCCATCTGGGGCTAACTGCATTTGGGTCCAACAAAGCCTTAGAGGAGAACCATAACAGATTCCTTAAATCTTTTAATGATATTATGCACTGTAGAGTGAGAAATCTGTAAATCCCTTCCAGGCTTTCTTTGAGAAACCTTGTTTTTTAAACATTTCAATATTTTTCTCACGCATTTCTTGACAAACTGGAGATCCTCTGTCCATCTTTGCTAATCAAAGACTTAGCCTTTCCTGGATGCTGCTTTTGTACCAAATCATGATTCCAATCACCTGTTGACATGACCTGTGTGAAATCACACCATTATTTAGTTTTTTTAATTCGTTACTACCTCTAAGTTGCCCCCCTCCCAACTTTTTTTGGAGTGTGTTGCAGGCCTGAAATTCAGGAATGGATGATTATTAAAAAATGACATGAAGTTGACCAGAGAAAATATGAAATGTTTCAGAGTTCATACTGTCTGCAATAAACTAAAAGTCACAGTAAATGTAAGAAGCACTGTATAAGTGTTTTTAAAATGCATTTTTCTTACTGTCCCAACTTTTTCTGATTTGGGGTTGTAGTATTTCAACTACTAATTCGTTTCTGTATTGTTATTCAAAAGTTCACCCTGGCAACAATCTGTGGCAATTATACTGCACTTAAAACACTAATATGCAATACTAGAGAGGTGCATTTCCTGAAGAAAATGCGAGTGTGGTTGCCACTCGGCAATGGCCCCATGGGCATCACATATCACCTCAGATTGCACCCGTGACCAAGCCTGCCGAATTTCATGGCCGTACATCGAAAACTGTCTGAGTTACAGTCATTGGCCCACCCAGGGGCCCAGTGCCCACCCGGGGTTCATAGGGGCCATATGGGCATCATGTCACCTCAGATTGCACCCGGGACCAAGCTTGAAAAATTCCGTGGCCGTAGGTCAAAAACTGACCAAGTTACAGTCATTGACCCACCCAGGGGCCCCAGTGCCCACCCGGGGTCCATAGGGGACCCATGGGCATCACATATCACCTCGGATTGCACCCGGGACCAAGCTTGATGAATTTCGTGGCCGTAGGTCGAAAACTGTCTGAGTTACAGTCAATGGCCCATCCAGGGGCCCCAGTGCCCACCCGGGGCCCATAGGGGCCCCATGGGCATCACATATCTCAGATTGCACACCCGGGATCAAAGCTTGGGCAAATTTCATGGCCGTAAGGTCGAAAACTGACTGAGTTACAGTCATTGGGCCCACCCAGGGGCCCCAGTGCCCACCCGGGGTTTTCCATAGGGGCCCTAATGGGCATGACATGTCACCTCAGATTGGCACCCTGGACCAAGCTTGCCGAATTTGATAGCCGTAGGTCGAAAACTGAGTTAGTCATTGGGCCCACCCAGGGGCCCCAGTGCCCACCTGGGGTCTTCAATGGGCCCAATGGGCATGACATCCCCTCCTCCCACCCGTCAGATTGCTCCCGGGAAATCAAGCTTGCCCGAATTTGGTAGCCGTAGGTCGAAAAAACTGACTGAGTTTAGTCATTGGCCCACCCAGGGGCCACAAGTGCCCCACACCGGGGAACATAAGGGCCCAATGGACATCACACATGTCACCCTCAGATTGCACCCGGGTCCAAGCTTGACGAATTTTTCGTGGGCCGTATGTCGAAAACTGACTGAGTTTAGAGACAATTGGCCCACCCAGGGGGCCCCCCCCCCATGGGCCCCAGTGTCCCCCTCTCCGGGGTCCATAGGGGACCCCATGGGCATCACATATCATCACATATCACCCACCCACCAAATCGGATTGCACCGGGATGAAGCTTGCCGAAATTTTCGTGGCCGTAGGTTGAAAACTGTCCTGAGTTAACAGTAATTGTTGGCCCCCCCAGGGGCACCAGTTTGCCCACCCGGGGTCCTCAACATGGGAGACTCCATGGCATCACACATATCAATAAAATCCAGATTTGCAACCTGGGACCAAGCTTTCCTTTTGCTGTGCCGAATTTCGTGGCCGTAAGGGTCGAAAACTCGACTGAAGTTTACAGTAATTGGCCAACCCAGGGGCCCCATGTGCCCAGCCGGGGGTTCAGAGGGGTCCAATGGGCATCACATATCACCACCCTCAGATTGCACCCGGGACCCAAGCTTGCCCGAACTTCGTGGCCTGTAGGTCGAAAACTGACTGAGTTTTTACGGTCATTGGGCCCAGCCAGGGGCCCCCAGTGCCCACAAAACCGGGGTCCCAGAGGGGTCCAATGGGCATCCACATGTCAACCTCAGATTGCACTATCCGATTGGCACCCGGGACCAAGCTTTTTTTGCCAAATTTCGTGGCTGTAGGTCAAAAACTGACTGAGTTATGATTCATTAACTTTTGGCCCATTCATTTCCATAATCGGAAAATTTTATTTCGGATTTTGCGGGGCCGCCTATGGGGCCCCCCAAAGTCCGACCGGTTACAAGCAACCCTATACAAGCACAAACACCCACATTCCCGACCAGACCCAACGCACTGACGCTGGAACGGGGTCGATATCTCGAAAGCTGCGGCAGTTGAAACGTGCCGAAAATCGTGGAATAATAATAATAAACGGAATAATAATACTTTCGGATTTCAATAGTGTGGTTGCCTATATAGACAATAAACAACTAACAGAGGAACTGGTGTTATTTAATCCACCCAGTTCCCCTGTGTTATTATTGAGCGTAATATTTTAACTGTGTTTAACAATAGAGATGTGACAGGATTGCATACACATGTACCCATTACTTGTTAATTTACCAGCAAATATTTAAGTAAAAGAGTGTGAAAGGAGTACCGAGACTGATCTTATATGATTTACATTTAGAGTACTGCCATCGAGGTGACAACAGGTGCCAGACAAATGTATTAACCTAAGAAATATTCCTGCATGACTTTACAATTGTGTATAAAAGAAATGTAACCTATTTTCAGTAGGAGCTGTGACTCTTTGTCTTGTAATAAGTGACTGTGGCTGCTGTGGTTGTGCCTACTGTAAATGCAGTCTGTTATTCCTCACTTCTCTAGATTTTCTTTTGCTCTTTTTCATACAAACATTCACATATTTCCCAGAGATATACTGCTGTGACTCTTGAAGGACCTCCTAGAGATTTATGGAGCTGGGTGGATACTTTTCTCAAACCTTTGATCTACTCCTCTTACAGCAGCTCAGTTCAGGTTAAAGTTGGGTGACTGGGCTTCTACTATTAAAAACTGCTATTTCTGCTTCTTCCTTTCCAACTTTGCGTTTGGTGTTGCTGAAAAAACATTACTTAAAAAGATTGTCAGACCATCCCCATTCTGAAAAAGAAAGACAGAGGTAGTTGCGAATGTTTTTACATATTTCCCCCCTCCTGTGTCATCTGCGTGACCTGAGAAGAGGGTTATAAATTGCCAGTTATGGCCTCCAAACCTGTAGTATCTAATAGCAAACAGAATTTGTCTTACAGGAATGCATGAGTAGTGTATGAGAGGACTGAAGCGAGGTGAGTTTTAATGGGAAGTCCCACTCATTGTGTTTATAAGGTGAACATAAATAAATTAAAAGTGCTAAGACATTCAGCATGAATAGCTAATGTAAGGATGGAGTCAAGGCTGCCTCAGATTTTTTACACATTTATAACTTTTACACGTTAGGTCAGCTGACTTTTAGAAAATAATATATTCATTCATTCATTTTCATACCTGCATAATCCATTTCAAGATCGCGGGTAGCATAGAGCATAAGTACAGATGGAGCAGAACCAGTTTTTTCTGTTATAAAACTGATTCCAATTCCTGTTTGTTTTGGTCTTTCTTTGTTTCTCAGGTATGTTGCGTTGTAAAGATGCAGTACATCTTACTCCAGTTGTTTCTAGACCCATGCCATGTGTCAAAATTCCACCCCAAGTAGAAGCTAATTCTCAAATAAAAACTAATACTTTCAACTTTCAAATGAAGTTAACCAAATTACTTAGAATGACAACATTTATCACTTTATCACTGGGAAAAGAGACATTACTCCAACAGGCAGATGTGACAGCCGACCTCTAACTGTTACCACTGCCATTACTGCGATCATATAATTGATCATAATCAATAGTTTCCTATTATTAATGTCCTAGTATTAACAAGGCAGGTTAACTTTTACTAACAATTGTGCATTGTTGACCAATAGCAGAACCACTTTGCTGCACTAGTGTCATTCGGGGATGGAGATGGAGCCAGACGTACTGTAGACGTATTTATTTATTTACAGGGCTGCACATCATGAAACACTCAATACTTTTCAACGCAGGCTGGGGAACGGAGACAGGCAGGGTAGCCAGACATGGGCCAAACAAAGGTACTAGAGAAGAAAAAGGAACGCAAAACTAGACGACGATGCGGACAGACGCGAGTAGAAGGCAGGGACCAGAAACTAAACGCAAAACAAACTGGCTAAGGTTAACAGGAATGTGGCTGAATGTTTTCCTAGACAGGACTAACATACGAAGAAAGGCAGAGAGAATGGAGAACACAGTGGACGCTAGGAGGGATAACAAATACAAAGCACAATGGAGGAACGCAACATCCAACAAAGACAACAGACAACTTGCAATGCTAACAAAATCTAACAGATAGGTGCTTACACAACAAGAACAAGCAGGACAGCAGTGACAATACAGTGGTAACTTGGTTCTCGACCATCTCGGAAGTCGTCGCATTCGGTCTTGATGAATTTTGAATAGAAAAAATTGTGTTGGCTCTCCTCATTTGGTCAATACTCTGCGTGCTTGCTAAACTTGTATGAGTCGAGCCATGGCTCGTTTTAGCCGAAACTTGATTCACGATTCAGTACACAGTGTTTCAATGTTTCAGATTCCCAATAGCTTTTGCTCAGTGCAGATCTCCGCTGTGTTTATTGAGTTTTTCTTTATTTTTACATCTACAGTACGTTATTCTTGGTGAAAATAAGTCTCCATTATCAGGAGATGTGCTCCTACGTGGCCCTGAGGCCGGCAGCTTGACCACATGCTCTGTCTACGTACCTCCACCACACGGTCCCATTAATGTTATTATGGGCACCTGTTCACCTGACCCTCTAAGACATCCCTAAAGCGCCGCTCGCTGTCGCACCCACGGCTTATTTCTACCAGCGATGCTGCTGGTTAGGTGGTGGTTATAGTATCCGCTTCACTTACCTCCTTCTCCGGTGACCGTATCCAGGCAGGGAGAGTGGTCAGGCTTGCCCTTTGAAGAGGGTCACCCAGGTAGAGTCGCAGGGCTCGGGCTACGCCAGAGCTGCAGTTTGTCAGGACAGGTACAGGCTTTTTCGCTCACCCAATCTGAGGCGGTTCCCTCGCTCCTCTTCTCTTGCGGTTTAGCGGCTTTTCGGGTCTCGATCGCAACATTTGACAGTCGCCACTCCTTCTAGTCTTTCGGGGATTTTTCCGAGACCTTAGGGTTCCGGGTTCGGCGAGAAAACACTCCTTAACAGTTCTGTTTGTCTGCCATTGTCCAACTCCTAGCTCTCTGAGCTTCCTCCTTTAAGCGCTTCCATGTTTCGGAGCGCTTTTGGTTTTGTTCCCGAAATGTGCCACTGATTTAGCACACTCCCAGATCCGTGCATGCGCATCCCCAAGCTTGCTTCGGGTATATTTGGCTCGCAGCCAAGTTTTTGCGAAGCGCTTCCTTTATCAGGACGCTTCTTGCCCTGCCTTTCGCTCGCCACGGTGCTTTAAGTGCAATTAGTGGTATTCTATTGTAGTTCTTTTGTCCCTCTTCCTTAATTCATATCCACTTAGTTGTTCCGGTTAAGATGTATATGTTTATAGAGGTATATGCATGTATGTGTGTATGTGTTTAAATTCACATACACATCTATTTTGCTGCAGCCTTAGTCTGTTCAACGTTCAGCGCGGTGCCTTGGTTTGTTGTTTGAACCCCGTTTAGCTCGCACTTGCATCTGCCCTCTGGTGGCTCAGCGCTAGAGCTCGGGACCCTGACGTCAATTCCTTGCTTCATGGTGAAGCTTCTTTAATTTGTGTAATTCCTTCTTATATCCTTCTTCTATCACCTGTACAATATTACTCTATTAATGTATATAGTACCTTATACAGCATGGATTTTCTTGGAGTCTGGAACAGATTAATTCACAGGAATAGTAAAAATTTACTTGGTACTCAATGTTTCTGGTACTCGACAAGCCTTCAGGAAAGAATTAATGATGAGAACCAAGGTACCTCTGTACTAAACAACAAAAAGAAAAGTACATAAGCTGACTTAACCTTAATTAAGTTGTAATTAAGACTTAATATGAGTTTAATAGTGACAACATATAAAGCCATATCTATAAAGATCATGCTAATGTTCTTTCCTGGAAGAAAAGACCAAAACATTAAATGCACTCTGCACATTTTTTGTAACTTATTTAACTTCAGTATGATTGCAAATATGACCACTGCCCTCAAAACATAACATTTTATTACCAGCATTACAAAGCAGCGAGCAGCGTTAGTGTACTCCAGTTCTTCCTGTACACTAATCACTCGGCTCAGCGATTAGACCTCATGGCTTCTTGTATCACTGCTCTGCAGACGATACTGAACTTTACTTTCATTTACCGCCTCAAAGGGTTCACAACAGGTACCTTTCTTATACAGACTTTTCTGACCACAGAAAGTGCTTAGATTTTCATGCAGGTTCATTTCTTCTCTAGCTTCACTACATTCACAGTGCCTTTGCTCACATGGTTCACAACCAGCCAAGGTTTTCTCATGTATCTCCTTTACTAAGATCACTCCACTGACTTCCTTTTGCAGCCAAGATTTAAGTTAAAATTCTTGGCATAGCAGAAGGTTCTGCTCCATGTTATGTTTTTTACATTGCCTGATTTAGAACTACACACCTGCACAGTAACTCAGCTTCCAAGGTGCCTGCAAGGCCAGATCTTGATGTTTCAGTGTACTGGCTCATCATTACTGGATTGAGTTTCTCAAGTCTGGCAACTCATATCTTGTAAAAATATCTATGTTGTACTTCATCTGGTATTTGTATACAGGTATGGACCATTTAATGACCACATTACATTCTGTAAAACAGGTTGTTGAAGAAAAGGGCATTGAACAGGCGTTATCAAAGTCTTTTTATGCTACTGTAATGTAAAATATACAGGGAATTTTCACAAGAAAACTGTGTGCAGACAATATGTAAATGTGTCAGAGATACCTGAAACATGAGTGGAAGCCTAAAATGTTACTGACATTCTAAACCTTTTGTAATTTATGGAAATTCACAATAATTATTAAAAATACAGTAATGTACTGTTATGACCCTCTGTAAAGCAAAGCTATAATACTTAAGAGGATAGTATGATGGATGTGATACTTTTGTTTGACGGAAGCTTAAAATGCATTAATAGACACTATTACAAACAACGCAGAAGATCAGCCAGATGAGACAGAGACTCAAGGAGTGAATGTGAACCAGTTTATATACAGTAGTTATAGTTTAGAAAGAATATACGGTAGTAGGGGAGCAAACAAAGCAGTACTACCTACAAGAGGACAGGCACATACACCAACAAACACCATTTGTAGGTTGTTACAAATAAGCAGCACAAATGTATACATACAAACACAAGTAACTTTCATAGAAATGTGTCTAAACATACCAAGCAAGTTATAAGAGTCTCTAGTCCAGACTTATCAGCAAGCAAGAACACACACACACCACTTCTGCTCATAAACTCCCACCTCTGCTTGTGGATCCAGAGCATTGATTGGCTGTTGAGGTGGCCACATTGATTGGCCACAACATACGGAGTTAAAAGACAGATTTTTATCCCCTATTATAATTTATTGTACTGTAAGACCTTGGTTGTTAAAGAAACGCACATTAATCGGATGGTCGTTAAACGGCCCATAACTGTATTGTGCATTGTGTATTTAATGACGAATCAGCTTCTCACTGGCTAAGTCTAGGGCAGACCCCTTTTGCCCCGCCTCTGGTCGCTTGTGTCTGGGACATACAAAAACGATGTGGGCTAACCGCGTGGTAGCTTGGAGTCTTTTGTTCTCGTCTTTTGTCCTTTGTTCTTTGTAAGTCCAGTCTTTAGTTGTTCGTCTTTGTTAAAGTTCTTTCAAGTTTTTGCGTTTATTTTTACGTTTAAGTTTTCTGTGTCCAGCAGTCTTAGTAGTTCGGTATCGCCGAATTAGAAAGTAGTTAAAAGAACCAACCAGCCAAGATCTCCCACTATGCTCATATATCCTACTTTTTCAAGTCTTTTTGAAACTCGTGGTGCTAGAACGCATTCGACTCCACCTTTATCTGTGGCCAAGATAAAATCTGAGTTGTACGCCCGCAAGTCGAGATCAGAGACCACGACCACCAAAGCTGGGAAGAAAGCCAAACTAAGGCAAGGCCTGCAACACATCTGTGGCTCCACGGGCCGCATGTCGGCGCGAACCGAGAGGCTAATAGCCGAGATCATCCAGAAGTCTGCCGAACAGTGGCATCAGATCTGAAGATTGGACCGCTACCGTTCCCCCGTGTGACTTCTGACGATAGGCAGAGGCCCGGTTCTGTTCCATCTCCTTCGCGTGAGCCCTCGCAAAGAAACAGGCAAGTCCCGCTTGGTGTGACTTATCTGGGTCCCTGATTCTCAAACCTTGCGTTTCATCTTAAACCACGCTTCAACGTAGACTCATCCACGTCTAAGTAGCTTCTACCATACTATTCACATTCAACGTAATTTGTGTTACTAGTAACTCACTGCTTCGTAACAAACTAGTTCATAACATTGCCTCTGGGTAATTACTGTGCGATTGATAAGTTATACATACAATCGTCTTGTTTTCTGGTTTTAATACTGTGATATATGTACGTTTGCCATCATTTTCTCATTTTAATACTGTGATGCATATGTTATTACATCAGATAGTCTGTTGGAATTGCCTTGTTTGTAGTTAATAAACTTGTTATAACTTTTCAAATTTACCGCTTTGTGTGAGAGAGTTTCATTCAAACAAAGGTTGAGAAAAATGACTTTGAATTCACCATTCAGACCTAGACTGATCGATTTCGCTGTTCCCTTTCAACTGGTTTTCTGGATCTACCAGTCCCCAAACGATCTGGTGGTGCCCCGTTTGTTCATTAAAAATTAATCATTTAAAAGTGTAGTCTTAGGTTTGCTACAATAGGTTAAATGTATCATGAACCGAGGAGCTTGACAAGTATTTAGTAGAGTGGTGTATACTGTATCATAGCGGAGATATGGAAAGAATACTATGATGAGTAAGTTAATGTTTGAAGGATCCAGAGAGATTTATTTATTTGCACTAAAAATACAGTACTGTAGATGTAAAATAAAGAAAAACAGAATAAAAATAGCATCTTTAGCAAACTGAAGATGAGCAGCAATGTTCTTTTTGGAGAGCAGTGGCTTTCTCCTTGTAACACTGCCATGTACACCATTGTTGTTCAGTGTTCTTCTGATGATCTCAAGAACATTAACATTAGCCAATGTGAGAGAGGCCTTCAGTTGTTTAGAAGTTACCCTTGCTCTTGGAGTGATCTTTGTTGGTCGACCACTCCTGGGGAGGGTAACAATGGTCTTGAATTTCTCCAAACTCTTTAGAGATGGTTTTGTAACCTTTTCCAGCCTGATGAGTGTCAACAACTCTTTTTCTGAGGTCTTCAGAAATCTCCTTTGTTCGTGTCATGATACACTTCCACAAACGTGTTGTGAAGAGCAGACTTTGATAGATCCCTGTTCTTTAAATAAAACAGGGTGCCCACTCACCTGATTGTCATCATATTGATTGAAAACACCTGACTCTAATTTCACTGTCAAATTATACTCAGTAATATGTAATATTGAATCATTTTCCTCAATAAATAAATGACCAAGTATGATATTATTGTCTCATTTCTTAACTGGGTTCTCGTTATGTACTTTTTGGACTTGTGTAAAAATCTGATGATATTTTAGGTCATATTTATGCAGAAATATAGAAAATTCTAAGGCGTTCACAAACTTTCAAGCACCACTGTACGAAATATTAATGTAAAGAATGATTGGGTATGTGTTCCTGGATGGCTGTATTAAGGTCAACTCTCTATTACTGAATAGTTTGTATAACAACAATTTACTGAAGAGTATTATGTGTTAAGTTTGGAAAATCATCTCCCTCTGTATGATCCGAGGATTGTGATGAATAATCTGAAAAGTGGCTCTAGGAGTGGGAGCTGGAGAATAATAAAGCTGATTTAGAGAACATCACTGACAGCGGCTGCAATTCTGGCCTCATTCCTGCAGTTTTTGGCTCCTCCATTGTCTGCCTGACTGTACCGGAGTGGCTGGGCCAGATTTGGTGGTTCACAGCTTGAAAGCCATTCCGACGTCAAAATGGAAGATGAGTCCGTTTGTAATCCAGAGTTGCTTCACTTATTACGCTTGCTGTCTGAAGTTTTAATTAGCATTAGAATTATCTTACACCCTTGCATTTCGTTGACTTTCATCATTCACTGTGCTAGTGTACATAAGGGTACTTCAAGATTTTGTTTATACCTCATTTTCATAAGAGAGGCCTAACATTTGAATATTTATGGGATGTTCAAAAGGTTAGTTATTTATTGCTGTGTACTTATTGCAATAACATATCATTAAAAGTGTTTAAACCATTGGTCTGCATCAAAGGTTGCTCTGTTAAGGCACGATTGAGCTGTACCGTCTTTGAGCATTACACAAAATCACACTTTAATTGCTGAAATCCAAGTGAAGACATTTCTCTACTGTTCATCATGCCCACAACCATTTCAGATTTTTTTCAGTACAAGCAGACTTACTGAAAACTCACATGATTAGAGGTGGATTTACTGGGTGATTTCTTTATTTGCCATGAGATATGTTTGGAAGCATGAGAGATAAACACAGGACCCAAAAGATCGAGTCTCCTCTGTACTGTAAACTCTTAACACTACTGAGCTAAGAGGTGTTTACAGAAATAATAAAAATCCCCTGTAGTTTGATCACACAATTTGTGTCCTGCTGCAGATTGATCTGATACTTCAGGACCAAACTGGCCCTGTGCAGTGCTGGTTACCATCAACATTTGTAACATTTGCAACTGTATGGCTCTAGCAGAGTCAGCTTTGAACCATTTCTCAGTTTTAAAGAATCCTTTAATTAGGCAAAATTCAACAGAGAGCCCCCACGATTTCCAACCCTGGATTATACAGGGCGCTAATGTGTGACTGCTCGCTGATCTGGTATGCCCCACATCTGTGTCAAATTCCATTGTTAAAATGCAAAGCGTTAAAAGATCAAAGCCTCCGCGCTTGGCTGGTTGGAAATGAACAAGCTTAGATCAAGCAATGCAAGACATGTACATAATGCATCAATTCAGAGCTTGTATTATTCCACCTGAATGAATATTAACCCTCAGAAGTCTCTGGTCATGCCCCACTTGATTAAGTTGTATGTTCAAAGTGCTAAAAAGTTAATCATGGCTTTTTTAAATTTGGTGTTGATAGGGCACATATAAATTGATACATAGTAAATAAAATATAAAATTATAAATACTGAATTATATTGATTTGAATTTACTGAATATACAATCCCAAATCAGAAAAAGTTGCAACAATACGGAAAATGCTGAAAAAAAAAGAAAAAGAAAATTACAGCATGTCTTACATTCACTTTGACTTTTATTTCATTGCAGACAGTATGAACCCAAAATATTCTATGTTTTGCCTGGTCAACTTCATTTCATTTGTTAATAAACATCCATTCCTGCATTTGAGGCCTGTGATTCATTCCACAAAAGTTCTGATAGGAGTAATTTTGGCTAGAAATGAGGTTAAAAAACTTAATAACAATGTTCAAACAGGTGCTGTCAACATGAATGGCTGAATTTTTCAGGAGCAAAGATAGGCAGAGGATCTCCAGTTTGTCAACAAATGTATGAGAAAATTATTGAAATACTTGAAAGCAGTGTTTCTCCAAGAAAGATTTGCATTTCTCCTTCTACAGTGCATAATATCATTAAATGATTCAAGGAAGGGCAAGAGCACAAGCCTTAACTGAAGACCCATGTATCAACTTTTCCTTAACACAACTTGGTAATCTAGTGCATTACAGTCATTTATTGTCATTTATGCATTTCTGGTCATATACATGGAAAAAAAAAACCTTCTACAGAACCTTCTACAGGTGGGTGATGAAATCAACATGAAGTCGAGAAAATGAAAATTGCTGGCATGAGCTCCGATGCAAATCATATGCTGTGGACATAGACGAGCATCAGTGTTGATTAACATGCAAAATATTGTATATAATTAGTTTTTTCCAGTGGCATTGCCAAGCCATTTTACCGGTGCTCATGCCCCGATTTTTTTTGAGTATAGCCCCAGTTATTATTTCCAACATTATATCTAATATTATACCTAACATTTAACATTAAAGTCTTTATATACATTTTCAAACAACAGCCAAAATCAGAGAAAGTCTCTGTCAGGTCCGTGTGCACGCTTATGTCCATGTTTGTGGGCGTGGCCATGGGCATAACAGAGTCCGATAGCGGGAGAATTCAAAAGAAGTGATGTATATTCTGGCTCTTTGTAGTAAGTCGACTCTTTCGGCTCCCAAACGGCTCTTCATTTCATGAAGGCATCTCCAGTTGTTCACTTAAGAATCAACTCCGTCACACATTTAGTAGGAGAGAGTGCAGAATGTAAGGAAAAAACAAAACAACCACAAAAAATATATAAATGAATCTTTTTGGATTCCTCCAAAACAGAAGTAATAGTAAGCATTAAGCCTGCTTAGTAACCCCTCAGAGATGGTTTTGATTCGTGATATGAATTGGCACTGCAGTCAAACATGATGAGGATTTGATATTGATTACAGGTGCCATCATGCTATTAAGCTACCAGTCCCGGCCACAGTTGTCTGAGGTCCCTTTTAAAAATTTCAGTGAATAGATGTATCAAAATTGTGTTTTAAATTAAAAAATGGTGGAAAACCTCCCTGAACACCCCTACATGTGTTTGGGCTAAGCCCCCAATCTTCTGAAACCCTAGAAACATCCCCCCCTGGTTGTATCCTTTAACTACTTGGTTGTTTGTATGTTGCATTCATTCTTAAACACAAACAAGTTTTGTTTTGTATGTTTGTGGTTTTCAAGTTCAATCCAGTTTTCTGATTTTTAGGATTGATTGTGTTGTTAGTGTGTAAGTGAGAAAAATATCATGCCATGTTGTTTAGATTGTGCTGAAAAAAGCAAGTAACAAAAACAAACAAAGATGCTTTAAAGGGTTTATATATGGGTACATCAAAAGCATTAAAACTTGCAAAAATAGTCTCAGACTTCTAAGGATTAATGCATATTACTATTTTTTCATCAGTGCTGACTAATCCGAAGATTAATGTTTGAAGTAAAGAGCAAATGGATCTTAATGTAGCTGCTGCTTATGACACTGAGGATTGATTTCAGAATGGTAACTGAACCCCAGTAGTGAGCCATCTTCAATGGTAAGTCTTACAATAGGTCAAGGAAGACAGGTTTGTCCAACAAAAATAACTGAAAATACAAGCTAGTGCTGCAAAGTGCAAAGGGGCAGTGAAGAACAGCAAGTTTTAGGAACAAAATCATTGATTTAGCAGCTTGAAAAAGTTTTATTCTATCTAAAAGAGAGCCATAGCTGTGCATGAAGTCACTTGACTCCTTATTGGTCATAGAACATTGCTGTGTAAGTAGATGTAATGCTGCCTGTATTTTAGCCAACCATGTCGTATGTAGTAACAAATCAAACCGTAAAAGAATCTCCTAATTCAAAATGTGATTTTAAACCTGAATATCAAAAACCTGTGAGATAATGAGTTTTTCCCTGACACAGCATACAGTTCTCATAAAGAACACCAGAAAATAGATTTTCCTGACAATATTATCCATGCCTCTAAATTTATGAGCTATGTTTGCACACAGCTCTGCGTTTGTTGAATTTGGGAAGAGCTAGTCTATTAGCCTGAGACACACAGAAAAAATTAATTTGTAGCCCCAAGAAGAACCACTGCGGAATGCATAAGCACACTGCAGAATAAGGAGGGTGTTGGATATTATATATATAATTTATATACATACATACAGTACATACAGTGGGGCAAAAAAAGTATTTAGTCAGCCTCTGATTGTCCAAGTTCTCCTACTTAGAATGATGAGAGAGGTCTGTCATTTTCATCATAGATACACTTCAGCTATGAGAGATAAAATGAGAAAAAAAATCAAAGAAATCACATTGTAGGATTTTTAAAGAATTTAAATTATGATGGAAAAAAGTACTTGGTCAATAACAAAAGTTCAACTCAATACTTTGTAACATAACCTTTGTTGGCAATGACAGAGATCAAACGTTTTCTGTAAGTCTTGACCAGGTTTGCACACACTGTAGCTGGTATTTTGGCCCATTCCTCCATGCAGATCTCCTCTAGAGCAGTGATCTGCAGGATCTGAGTCCCTCTCGGCGTAGTGTGTTACTGATGGTAGCCTTGTTACTTTGGTCCCAGCTCTCTGCAGGTCATTCATCAGGTCCCTCCGTGTAGTTCTGGGATTTTTGCTCACCGTTTTCATGATCATTTTGACCCCACAGGATGAGTCTTGCGTGGGGCCCCAGATCGAGGGAGATTATCAATGTTCTTGTATGTCCATTTTTTTACAATTGCTCCCACAGCTGATTCATTCACACCAACCTGCTTGCCTAAAATCCGACAATTTGATTTCCTGGAATATTTTTTTCTCATTTTTGTCTCTCATACTTGAAGTGTACCTTGGATGAAAATTACACACCTCTCTCATCTTTCTAAGTAGGAAAACTTGCAGAACCAGCAGGTGACTAAATACTTCTTTGCAATAAATTACAATACAACATACAATATACAATATATATATATATTGTATGTTGTATTGTAATTTACGTATATATACACGTGTATATATATATATATATATATATATATATATATATATATATATATATATATATATATATATATGTGTGTGTGTGTAACTACTTGTCTCATACATATTAATTTCCACAGCTTATCCTAAATGTACCTCTAAAATGTTGAAGTTACTAAAATGGCTTTAGAAGCTTGTGGCTTGTGAGACATACTATAAGCTTGGAGAATACCCAGAGGTGATATTTTACTAAATCTCTTCAGATCGTTAACGGTCCCAGGTCCTCTCTTGTGCACTCTCCTCTTTAGCTGACCCCAGAGGTTTTCTATGGACCATGGCAGGAGCTTGATTATGTGTTCAGTAAACCAGTTTTGTGGTTATGTAGATATTTGTTCTGGATCGAAGATCCAATTCTAACATTTTTAGTTTCTTGGCTAGGGGTGTAACGATAGCACTATGCTCATGATTCGATTCGATTCGAGTTCACAATTGGATTTTCTCACAATTATTGATTTTACATTTAACAAAACACATTCCTTTTTTATTTCTATAATGTAAACAGTGAAAACAATTCACAGTTTCTTGTATAAGTTTATTTAAACAACAAAACTTTAGTCCCTTTCAATTAAAAGAAATTACTATAAACATTAGGTTTATAATTGTAAACAAAATGCCCTATTCCATCAGTGCAATACCTCTATACAATATTTCGTATATTCAATGTTTCTTTTTATTATATCAGTGCAATACTAATCTTGAAGTGCAAAGTTTTTGTGTTTGACTGACTTAATCTGTTTGTGTGCCTGTATTTTTTATGTAGAGTTGCACTGTTCTGGAGTAGCAATCCTAATTTCATTGTACAGTACAATTGTACAATGACAATAACGGCATTATCTTCTCTTACTTACTGTAGCTTCACCAAATCTTAAATAACCGGGGGAAAACATTCCATTTTATTTCTGAATAATAACAATTCAAAATAGTGTACTTTTGTTTATAAAAACTGTAAACAAAACGAAACTTTAGTCCCCTGCAATTAAAAGAAATTAGGATTCTCACTGAGAATGGGATATGTGTCTGAGTATCAATGCGGCAACTTGTGTTCAAAACTGGAATTGCATAAAATGGCAGCAAAATCAAGAAAAAATAACTAAACGATGGACACCGTCCCATTTTTGCATTGTTACACCCCTTGTTATTGGCACAAGAAAAGAATACAAGAGATGTAATCTCCACACAGTCCATGGTCGGGATAAAACCAGGAATCTCTGGATCAATGTAACATGTGTGCTAATCACTTGCACCAGCCTGAATGATAAACTGCTTCTGGTCACCTTGCTTGCTCAGTATTGCATTGACTGTCTTCATAAGCACAACACCCTGTTCCAAAGAGTTGTATAACTCCTGTATAAGAACTGTATAGAGTTTGTTTTTGTTATTTACAGAAAGCGTTTGTCTGGGTCCTGTGTACTGAGCACCTTTTCACTCATATTTAAGTATTTATATGGACAGTTATTTTCACTTAAGACATTTTAAAAAGCAGCTGCTCTAAAAAACTAAATTGATTTAGCTTATAAAGTAAAATAGATGTTTTTATAATTTGTGCAGGAGCAGATTCAATTATTTGTACATTACAATGACAAATCACTTTTCAAGAAACTCAGTGGTGTGTAAGCAAAGGTGTAAATGATATCGCAGAATTGTGTTAAACCTCCACTCTGCTACATAATGTATTACCTCATAAAGTAAATGCTATCCACTATGATACATGATACAAACACTGAACATGATAGTGGATTGAGTATTCTTTTTATAAGATGAAGCAGGACAATTAGAAAATCCTTGAAATATGCTAGCGCTTTGTGTCTTGCTGCTGTTAATCCAGCCCAAACATTTCTTCCACTATTTACCTTCCTTACTTTCTTTTTTTCCAATTCCCTATCTATCTTATATTCTCTGGGCATGTATGGGTCTTTATTAATTTAGCATCACATCAGTGGCTATTCGTGACAGGAGCAAGGTTATAACGACTAGTCAAACACACTCACACTGGTGGCAATTTGGAGCGACCAGTTAACCTATCAAACATCTTTGGAATGACAGGGAATTGTAGTATCCAGAGAAACCCACATGGCTATGAGGAGGATATGCAAACTCCACGTAGATGCAGCCTGCATGTTAAGATCAAACATGCCTAACATCCCTAACATCCCCATCTTCTACTAAATGCGGTTAACGCTACTACATCCCTAAATGCTACTGTGCCATCCCCTGTTGGTCAAGTAAAACAGGAAACAAATCACTGACTGTTTTCAGAACTTAAAGTTATTAAAACACTGATTTCAGTAACTTTTCTCAAAAATAAAATAGTATAGCAGCATTTTAATTTTGTATGAGTTTTTATATGACAATTAAGTCCTGGGTCACCCAAATACATTGCTAAATTTATAGTATATCCTTTCCTTAGATATGTTTCCTGTACATCAATTAGCACCATTTGTAAGGATCTGTGACCAAAACGATGCCAAAACATTGCCCCATTCACAAAGAAACCTGACAAAAATGAGGTCTTATCTTATTAATTGAATTCAGGTTGTATGTTGGAAAAAAATTTAAAAAGAAATTCCCAAGCCAAGCCTGATCACCCACTGACCTCAATCTTCTGTAGAATAATGTCTTGAGTAATATCATTTTTCTTTCCTGCCCTTTTCTGTAGAAGTGAATTCAAACTAGTTCTTTAGTTGAGCTGCTTCGTGCATTTCCTCAATTAATTCCCTTGAGGGCATTTACTGAAAAACCAAAGCAAGTTGCCAATGTAATGCCAAGCAATGTACCATACCAGTCTCACTGAAAGTATGTTTAGCTCCTGTGTTATGAAACTAAACATGTCAGTGATCTTTAATACTGGAGCTTCCTCTCATGTCTTTCTGAGTTAAAATTCATCAACACACCATGACTATAAATTCCCATTTATATTACATGTAATTTGCTGGCCTTCTTTAGAAGGCAAAAGTGTGTCGACATTCATAAATCAGAAAAATGCCTAAAATGCTCATATTCACTGTTAGGTATAATTAAAGGTTCACCTCAGGGATATAGTTAGAGCACTGTAATCAGCCTGCATGGAAGTGAACCCAAGTGTATTTTGCCTCCTTTCATAATTAAAGGGATGTCGGGATGGTTAGAGTGGGAAAGATCACAGTTGGAGATTTGCAAACACCAAGGACCGTATTCATAAAAATTCTTAGTACTAAGAGTAGCTCCTAGTGATGAAATTCTAAGAAAAATCTTAGAATTGTTGGTGTTTACCTCTTAAAGATACAAATAGATCTTAGTAAAGAGTTATGTATAAAGCATCTTAACCCCTAAAAGAGCTCCTAAGGCGAAAAACTATTAGGAGTAGGGAGGACCAGGCTTAGGAGTTCTCTTATTAAGAGGAAAAACATCCAGAAACCCAACAAAGCAGAAGAAATGTCTTCCAAACACTGAATAACAGTGAGATAATCACACAAATAATCACACGATTTTGATCTATCAGAAATATAATAGATTTTGATGGACAAAAGGAAAGATGTTCCTACATAAAAGAACCTAGGCTCTACTGTTATATATGGTGAAGAAACTGTTTTAAAGGAAGGTTTAATTGCATTTTGTCCAAATGCCTCAGGATACATTAGGATACATGAACTCTATGAAGTACCAGGAAAATCTGAAGATTTAGCCTTGGCCAAATAGTTTCAACTCCAGTGGTACCTCAGAAATATTCATTTATTTGTTAATTACTACCAATAAGAATGTACTGTATGTTAAAAAAATGAGAGGGCTATTGTTTTGGGCTCTAAAGGGCATACGATTCATGCATCTCGACTCCTACAAGTTCAAGCGAGTGTGCTGAGTGCAGAACAAATGATGAGGGCCAAGAAGAGAACCGTATTCGACAAGTTGTGAAGCGGTCGAGTGATGAGGTATGACTGGACATCATGCTTGAATGTTTCAGAAAGGGAATGATTCAAAACGTACATTCAAATTCATACAACAAACTTTAACTGACATTAGTCACTTTTTCTTGGATACTACTGATATACAGTGGGGCAAGAATGTATTTGGTTAGCCACTGATTGCGCAAGTTCTCCTAGTTAGAAAGATGAGAAAGGTCTGTAATTTTCATCATAGGTACACTTCAACTATGAGAGACAAAATGAGAAAAAAATCCAGGAAATCACATTGTAGGATTTTTAAAAAATTTAATTGTAAATCATGGTGGAAAATAAGTATTTGGTCACCCACAAACAAGCAAGATTTCTGGCTCTCACAGACCTGTAACTTCTTCTTTAGGAAGCTCTTCTGTCCTCCACTCGTTACCTGTATTAATGGCACCTGTTTGACCTCTTTATCTGTATAAAAGTCACCTGTCCAGAGGCTCAAACAGTCAGACTTCAAACTCAACCATGGCCAAGACCAAAGAGCTGTTGAAGGACACCAGGAAGAAAATTGTAGACCCACACCAGGCTGGGAAGAGTGAATCTACAATAGGCAAGCAGGTTGGTGTGAATAAATCAACTGTGGGAAAATTGTAAGAAAATGGAAGCCATACAAGACCATTGATAATCTCCCTCGATCTGGGGTCAAAATGATCATGAGAAGAATGAGCAAAAATCCCAGAACTACACGGACGGACCGGATGAATGACCTGCAGAGAGCTGGGACCAAAGTAACAAAGGCTACCATCAGTAACATACTACGCCGAGAGGGACTCGGATCCTGCAGTGCCAGGCGTGCCCCCCTGCTTAAGCCAGTACATGTCCAGGCCCACCTGAAGTTTGCCAGAGAGCATATGGATGATCCAGAAAAAAATTGGGAGAATATCAAGTGGTCAGATGAAACCAAAATAAAACTTTTTGGTAAAAGCTCAACGCATCCGTGTTAGGGGAAGAATGAACGGAGCCATGTATCGTTAGATTTTAAGCCAAAACTTCCTTCCATCAGTGAGAGCATTGAAGATGGAACATGGCTGGGTCTTCCAGCATGACAATGATCCCAACACACCGCTCAGGCAATGAAAGAGTGGCTCCATAAAAAGCATTTCAAGGTCCTGGAGTGACCTAGCCAGTCTCCAGACCTCAACCCCATAGAAAATTTGTGAAGGGAGTTGAAAGTCCGTGTTGCCCCAAAACATCACTGCTCTAGAGAAGATCTGCATGGAGGAATGGGCCAACATACCAGCTACAGTGTGTGCCAACCTGGTGAAGACTTACAGGAAATGTTTGACCTCTGTCATTGCCAACAAAGGTTATGTTACAAAGTATTGAGTTGAACTTTTGTTATTGACCAAATACTTATTGTCCATCATAATTTACAATTAAATTCTTTAAAAATCCTCCATGTGATTCCCTGATTTTTTTTTTCTTTCTTTCTTCTCATTGTTGTCTCTCATAGTTGAAGTGTACCTATGAGAAAATTACAGACTCTCTCATCTTTATAAGTAGAGAACTTGCAAATCGTGGCTGACTACAAATACTTTTTTGCCCCACTGTAATAGAGTGTGGGATATGATGTGATGCATACAAGGCAAAGTGTATGCAGACACTGAAAAGAGCAGAGAAGCTGGAATGCAACCATTTATTATTAAAGGTGGATTGAACCTCAAGTCCAGTGAAGGATGGACTTGCTTCTGAGGTAGCTTTTATATTCAGGCTACTTAAGGAGAAAAGTCATGCCAGACCATTAAGGCAGCATCATACTCTGTAGAGTAGCAAGCGGCTCTAAATAAAGAAGAAATTCCAGAAGAATTCACAAAAGCAGGTCAGTGCTGGACATTTTTTAAAGAATATTTAAATGAACAGTTGAGAGAAGCTAAAAGGACAAACGTCAAACTAACACACAAAATGTTCTGTATTTGTGCGTGGGAAGGAATTTGGGGAAATGTGCGTGAGGGTGGCCTACTAAGCTTTACTGTGTTGAAATTCAGGTTGGTCTCATTACTGAGGCAATTCCTTCAGCACATTCCTTGAATAATGAGAGATGATGGTAATGATGTTTTAATAGCCCACACACTGCCCAGTGGCAAGATTCTAATACTCCGATTTGCCTCTGTCGCTTGGTGAGAGGGAAGATTAATAGAAAACGAAAAGCCATTATATCAACGCAAGAAATCAAATCAGTCCACAGTACTAATCTTGGCTTTCTTTCTCTCTTTCTGTCATCCACATGCTCCTCACTCTCTTTGTTCATTTCTCTTCCTCTGAGACATTTGCTCTCTCTTTGGGGCTTTTCTCTGGTACTTCTCCAGTCTTTGTCCTGGGTCCATATTGCAATTCACATTTCCAGTAGATCTGGCAAATTGGATTTTACTTATTGGCATTTTGAGTTAATGGGAAAATCAGAAAGATGAGCAGGAGCAACTTTGTTTTGTTTAACAGAAACCAGATTATTTAAGAGAGCAAAAAGCAGATCTGCAATATGTATTAAGTATATACAGTACTATGCAAAAGTCTTAGTCTACCATTAGATTTGCTGTTTTACTAATGGGGCAATGGCCATATATAACATATGGGCTGGACCCAAAAAATTCAAACTTGTACACTTTTCCACTAATCTTAATTCCAATCTTTGACACGGCTTAGCCTTTTCACCATGTTTTCATTAAAAAAAAAAGTGGTTTCTTGCTGGCTACCTGATGAGAAACTGCCATACAACTTTCTTGTATTTTCTGGCTGTGTTTTAATAAAGAGACAGATAAATAATTCTGTATGGTCATTATACCACTGCTAAAAAACTTATCTTACCTAATAGTGACCTAAGACTTTTACACAGTACCTCACATACAATTTTGTTTCTACAGGATCCATATATATAATGGATCAGAAATGCAGAAGTTTATATTTCTCCACTTGGATTTCCTTCGGGTGCTCTGATTTCCTCCCACAGTCCATATACATGTGTGTCAGGTTAATTGATAATGATAAATTGGCAGATACTGAAAACAAAGATTCACATACTTTTGCCACTTGAGATATGTACTTTTTTTGGACATTTTCCTCAATATATGTCCAAATAAAAATGGAATAGTATAATATTTTATCTCATTTGTTCAACTGGGTTTTCTGTATCTTCTTTTAACACTTAACAAAATATAATGTATAAAAATATCTGATGATGTTCTATCCAGAAATACAGAATGTTCTAAATGTAATGTTCTGGTTCCATGAAATATGCTTTTTGGGCTACTTCTGTTTCCTAGCTGCTGGCCATGTTGCTGTGCAATTTCAAGCACTTGGGAAAGGACACATACAGCATACAAACCAAAGTCAGATCAAGATTCAAAAGCTGTCTTATCACAGAGTGGAGTATTTAAAGGGAACAGATAGAACCTTCAGCTGTCAGCAGTATTGAAACTCCGCCTTGACTGCAGAAGGAAACAGGACATCAGGTTCCCATTGTGCTCAAACACGGGAGTGACGATAGTGCTGAGGCTGTCACATAACGTTCTGTACAAGAAGCCCACAGCTGCATTCTTACAGCAATTTTGGTCTAACACTAAAGGGGGCACAAACTTTGAAGCGCCATTGTATTTGTAGGGACCTATATTTTAGACACAGACTAGTTCATTTCTAATTAAATTTGACTTTACTTAAAATTTTAAATGCTTCTGGTTAGATAGAGATGCTTCTATCTCTATCTGAAGTCAGGTGTTTTTCATTTTTCATGTAAGACTGTTTAGTGGTTTTGTCACTTAAAAAGCCACAATCCTTGCACAAATCTGCTCAATTTGTCATGAAGGCACTGGTGTTTGATGTTTTAAGATGTAAAATGAAGGGGTTTCTCTGTTTGTAATGGAATGGCAGGAAAGCTGATATCAATTAGTGTAATTGCTGATCACAGCCATAAATACTGAACACAGTAATTTGTAAGTGACTAACTTTATGAAGAACACACTACAAAAAAACATTTATGAGCAACCAAAACTTGATCCATGATTCAGTACACAGTTATTCAGTGATTCACATTCACAATAGTCCTTAGTAAGTGAAGATCCCAGCTATGTTTATTGTGTTTTTCTTTAATTTACATCTACAGTACTGTATTCTTAGTTCAAATAAGTCTCTAGGGGTCATAAAAAAGGTTAGTTATAAGAGCCAACATATGATGTCTTATACAGTGTGGATTTTTTGGGGTCTGGAACGGATTAATTCAATTTACATTATTAATTATGGGGAAAATTCTCAGCACTCGCCATTTTCAGTTGTTCTTCTGGAACAGAGTAACAATGAGAACCGAGGCACCACTGTATTCATAAATTATTGTTCCATGCTCTACTGTTTGACTTACAAAATGTTGAACCTCAGGAATGAGATGTTAAAAGCCATTTTAAAACATAAAAAATCCACTTGGAGTTAAGTGAAACATTTACTGTGTAAACAGACAGTGGTAAATATTTTAAAGTTTAAGTTAAAGTATACTGCTTATTAGTAACTTATTCATAAAAATGGACAGTCTTTTACTTATTTCAGTCAAATTGAGACGTTTCTGAAATGCAAAATTAATCAATTATTACTTAAAAATATTGAAGCACTACTTAAAAGCCTGTGCTTACCACTGTTAGCCTTCATAAGAACCATTATAAATCAAACCAAATATCTAGTACATCACTATCTGGCAAAATGTGAATGCAAACTGAAGATATGTTTTATGTTCAAGCAGTGCAGAAAAGTTGCCTCTAGGCTGTTCAACAGTGAGTCAAGTGACATCAATCTTGCCTTATTCGTCTGTGCTAAATTAAACATGGTGGTCTCAGATGAGCACCTATTCCTATTGTTAGAACAGTTTGTTGTAATTAAAGCATGCATGTGATTTTGAGAGCTCTACCTGAATGACTGATTCTTGAAGTAATTATGCTTTTATCTTCAAGACCTTTGGCATGACAATAATGGATGTAAAAGAAGTAGCATTCTGGAGGCACTTAATTTATTCCATATATACAACCCCAAATCAGATACAGTTGGGGCAGTATGGGCCAGTTCCAAGAACAGTTGGAACGATAAAGCATTTACTACTTTGTAATGTTTCCATTCTTTCTCACAACACTTAAAATATGTTTTGGCACTGGAGACCAAGTGATGAAGTGCTCCAGGTGTTATTTTGTCCTGTTCTTCATGCAAAAAACGTCTTAAGTTGTGCAACATTGCAGGGTTGTCTTTGTTGCATTTTTCTTTTCAAAATTCAGTACCCATACCCTCTTCTTCTGCAGTCATGCCATTGCAATGTGTGCAGTATGTGGTTTTGCATTGACTTCAAGAAAATGCATAGGCGCCCCTGGAAAAGATGCATATGTTGCTCTAGAAGTTAGTGTACCTTCTGCCTTAATGCTGGCATCACAGAAGTGTAAATTGCCTTTGCCAAGGACACCATACCATCACAGAGCCTGACTTTTGGACTTTTTCATCTTTGGTCCAGAGCATATGCCATCCGTTTCACTCCAAAATGATCTGGAATACTGGTTTGTCTGGCCACAATACACATTTCCACTGTGTAATGGTCAATCCTACAGGCCCAGAGAAGTTTACACAGCTTCGGGACATGGTTAACATAAGGCTTCTTTTTTTGCATAGTAAAGATTTAAGTGGCATTTGTGACTGTAACTCTGCATTGCAGTGCTTGACAAAGGTTTGGCAAAGTAATCATGGGGCCTGAGCCCAAAGACAGAGACGAATGCAGGAACCGGTCTTAAACATTCTTTATTTAAACAAGCCAGCAAGGTACCCAATGGCTGGAGCGAAGAGTGAGGTCAGTAGGCAATAACAAACTTAAAGTCTGTGTAGATAACATCAGGTAAGAGAGAACACTTGGTGACTTTAGCTGGGCACTGATACTTCGTACTGAATATAGGGAAGAGTGTGTATGTATATGGTGAGAGGAATGGGAAGGAATAAAGTAAAGGTGAGTCCTACAGAGGTTCAGCTTGAAGTGTGTAATAGAGGTACATTATGAGGAAAGGAGCCTTAGATGCTAGATGGCGCAGATGGCAGTGTAACAACAAGTAGGAAAGCATCAATAATTTTATGTGGGAATAAATGCGTGCTTAAAATTAGCAGACCTCTCTCAGGACATAAATATGAGAGCAGCGATAAATAAAACAGCATCCCATTATCCTATTAAAATCTCTTTTTTTTTGCTTCTGCATCTCTTCCATTTCCTGTCCATTCCAAAGCGTTTCACGTGAAATGGAGTTTGACTTTATTCGAGTCTATAAAAAGTGATCTGTTCCAATGGTTAAAATCCAGATCTCATTAAAACCATATGACCGTGATGTGTGATAGTGAAGCACAGATCATAGAATGCCTTTGCTCTATTAAATTCTACTAACCATATCAAATGTACTCCTAAAGCCTAGAGCACTCAATTAGACACAAATAAGAGGAAAACAAGGTGTCAGGAGGAGACGCCCTGCTGTTCTATTTGAACGAGAGTAGTTTCTCTCTGTGGTTTCGCCTACGTGGCGGTTGCATGTTCAACCAGTGTCTATGTGGGTTTTATCCAACCTTCCAAAGACATGCATTAGGTTAATCTCTTTTGAATCTTCTTTTTAGACATTTTGAAGGTCGAACGACCCACGCAAGACTCTTGTTTGTGGATTTCTCATCCGCTTTTCATACAGCAAAACCTCAGATCTGAATAAATAAACGTAGCACAGTTTAATATTGATTTTAGATTGGCAGCCTGGGTTATGTTTTTTTAATGTATAGACTGCAGCAAGTTAAGGTCAGTGGCTTTTTATCTCAGACCATTCTCTCTTCCACTGGCTCACCACAGGGTTGTGTTCTGTCTCCACTCTTATATATTCCATACACAAATGACTGTTAAAGTCAAAGCCCAATTAGACATATTCTTAAATTTGTAGATGATACTCTGCTACAGGATGAGGACATGGACCATGGCCCATTTGGTTGAGGACCTTGTTCAGTAGTGTATTAATATGAATTTGAAATTAAAAATTATTAAATAAAAGATATGAAGATTGATTTCATATCAATCACAGTGGGACTGTGGTAGCCTAGCGCTTAAGGTACTGGCCCAGAAGGTCCAGGGTTCAAATCCCTCCTCTGCCAAGCTGCCACTGCTGGGTCCTTGAGCAAGACCCTTAACCCACAATTGCTTGGATTGTAAGATTGTACCAATTGTAAGTCGCTCTGGATAAGGGCGTCTGCTAAATGTGGAGTGTGGTAGCCTAGCGGTTAAGGTACTGGACTATGGACCAAAAGGCCCAGAGTTCAAATCCCACCTTTGTCAAGCTGCCACTGTTGAGTCAATGAACAAGGCCCTTAATCCACAATTGCTTGGATTGTAAGATTGTACCAATTGTAAGTCGCTCTGGATAAGAGCGTCTGCTAAATGTGGAGTGTGGTAGCCTAGCGGTTAAGGTACTGGACTATGGACCAAAAGGCCCAGAGTTAAAATCCCACCTTTGTCAAGCTGCCACTGTTGGGTCCTTGAGCAAGGCCCTTAATCCACAATTGCTTGGATTGTAAAATTGTATCAATTGTAAGTCGCTCTGGATAAGGGCGTCTGCTAAATGCTGTAAATGTAAATGATATTCGTAAGGTGCCCCATAAATATCTGGGGACAGTTATTGTTGATAAGCTGACCTTTAATATGAATATGGATGTCAATTGTAGAAAAGTCAGCAGAGATTATACTTTTTAAGCAAGTTAAATACAGTCTAACTTTTCTATCTCGCCAAACTCATCTCTCACTACCTGTGACAGACCAGGATGGATTTTCCTCCATGCACTTGAAAAGAGTCCTCATACTTCCATTTTTCTCCATACCTTGAAAAGCCGTCAACCTCGCCTCTTTCCCTTGCCATTTTTTTAATTTGACAAATGTCTTGCCAGCAATGAAATTCTACCTTAAGCCACAAGGTTTTCAGGTCGGTAGGTGTCACGTTAATCCTACTGACAGGATCAAATACACAGATTGCACCATATGGTAACACTGAGCCATGCTACTAGCCACACCCCCTTCTCGCCTCCCCCATTTGTTAAAGATGCTTTTGGGCAAAAGACACAATGCAGGGAATAAAAACTGTACATGTACACGTTTATGTGCATTGTAAATGTGATTATATGAGCAGTGGGGTTCCTCAGCAGTGCTTAATTTGTAATACATGAGGAAAGGGAACAGCACAGTGATCCGGAACAGGTGTTGTACCAAATTTGGCACACCTGCCACCAGATGCATCCCACCTGCATGCTTGCAATCTCTTTTGCTCGAAAATGCAAGTAGCCCGCCTTTACTTTAGTTATATTGACTAGATCGGTGGTTTTCAAAGTGTGGGGCTTGCCCCAGAATATATAGGGAGGCTAGGAGGGAGACAAGAAAAGGAAAAAAATGTAATTATTAACACATAAGCTAAACACATTTGTTGAATCTGTTTTAACTTTTTCTTTAAATGCTTGGTTTGGGAATTTAAGTGTCCCAAACAAAAATCATCTCAGTAACATTATTAAAGTGGCAAAAAATGTAATAAAAGGTACTGTTGAATATCCCTTAAATGACATTTATTTGTCGTATTACTCAAAAAACGAGAGTAAAACAGAGGTGCCAGACTATCAACGTAAATTTGAGTTTCAGATTCTTCCTTCTGGATGCAAATTTAGGCTCCCAATTTTAAAAAGTAAAAGATGGAAGAACTCTTTTATACCCAAAGCCATATGGCTATTAAATTTGTGATTTGTATTTATTGGATTTAAGATATGAACATTATTGCGTGTTTTTGATGATGATGTTAGTGATGTGTTTTTCTCGTGTTTTATGTTTAGTATACCTGGCTGCAAAACAAATTTCCCCTTGGGGACAATAAAAGGGACCGAAGTGAACTGAACTGAACTGAACTGAACTAATCTGTATCCCTAAAGCATTTCTAGAGGGATTGTTGGTGTGTGTATGTACACATGTGCCCTGAAATTGATTGATTTCCTGTCTAGTGTTGGCTCCCACCTTGCACCCAGTGCTGCTGGTTAGGCCATGGTTCTCCCCTGATCCTGACTTGGATTAAGCAGATCTGAAACTGAATGACTGAACATATTATACGTTCTCCTTCTTTAGAAAATCCACACTATCATTACAGCTAGAGTATCTATTAAATCCATGCTTGCTAACGGTCTAATGTGCTAACCACATGCAGACATAGGCTGTGCCTAAGAGTGGGAAGGCTGGCCAGGGCTCATCCCCAGGAGTTTCAACAGCAACCCCTACTCAGCCCTGCAATGGAATGGCATCCCTCTCAAAGCACGATTATGCCTGAGTCCTGTGTTCATTAGGAATGAGCCAAACAAACAAACATGTAATTAAGTTAGAGATTAAATCAAGATATAAACCATTTACAAGTTAATGTGCCCTGACACACCTGTGTCTCTGCTTTCAGAGCTCATTCCGGATCTTTTGCTAAATTTAAACCTTTTTTTAACAATCTCACAACGGTTTAATCAAAAGAAACACAAGATTACCTTTATATTTTATGTGTTTAATTTACTTTATCTCCAGTTCTACATGATCTATGAACACCTGTTTCCACAGGCTTGCTCATTTGGGGCTGTAGGTCTAGATATTTGTAAAGCTGCTTTGAGATGCTGGTTTGTGACACTGCTCTATTAAAAAAAGTACTCTCTCTAAAAAGTGCTCTCTCTCTCTCTCTCTCTCTCTCTCTCTCTCTCTCTCTCTCTCTATATATATATATATATATATATATATATATATGCAGATCTCTTCTAGAGCAGTGACGTTTTGGGGCTGTCGCTGGGCAACACGGACTTTCAACTCATTCACATATGTTCTATGGGGTTGAAGTCTGGAGACTGGCTGGGCCACTCCAGGTCCTTGAAATCCTTTTCATGGAGCCACTCCTTTGTTGCCCGAGCGGTGTGTTTGGGATCATTGCCATGCTAGAAGACCCAGCCATGTTCCATCTGCAATGCTCTCACTGATGGAAGGAGGTTTTGGCTTAAAATCTCACAATACATGCCCCCGTTCATTCTTCCCTTAACATGGATTAGTCGTCCTGTCCCCTTTGCAGAAAAACAGCCCCAAAGCATGATGTTTCCACCCCCATGCTTCACAGTAGGTATGGTGTTCTTGGGAAGCAACTCAGCATTCTTCTTCCTCCAAACACGACAACTTGAGTTTTTACCAAAAAGTTCTATTTTTTTTTCATCTGACCACATGATATTCTTCCAATCCTCTTCTGGATCATCCATATGCTCTCTGGCAAACTTCAGACGGGCCTGGACATGTACTGGCTTAAGCAGGGGGGCACGTCTGGCACTGCAGGATCTGAGTTCCTCTCGGCGTAGTGTGTTACTGATGGTAGTCTTTGTTACTTTGGTCCCAGCTCTCTGCAGGTCATTCATCAGGTCCGTCCGTGTAGTTCTGGGATTTTTGCTCATTCTTCTCATGATCATTTTGACCCCAGATCGAGGGAGATTATCAATGGTCTTGTATGTCTTCCATTTTCTTACAATTGCTTCCACACAGTTGATTTATTCCACACTGCTGCCTATTGTAGATTCACTCTTCCCAGCCTGGCACAGTTTTCTACAATTTTCTTCCTGGTGTGCTTCGACAGCTCTTTGGTCTTGGCCATGGTTGAGTTTGGAGTCTGGCTGTTTGAGGCTGTGGACAGGTATCTATTATACAGATAACAAGCTCAAACAGGTGCCATTAATACAGGTAACGAGCGGAGGACAGAAGAGCTTCTTAAATAAGTTACAGGTCTGTAAGAGCCAAAAATCTTGCTTTTTTGTGGGTGACCAAATATTTATTTTCTACCATGATTTACAATTAAATTCATTAAAAATCCTACAATGTGATTTCCTGGATTTTTTTTTCTCATTTTGTCTCTCATAGTGTACCTATGATGAAAATTACAGACCTCTCTCATCTTTCTACGTAGGAGAACTTGCACAACCAGTGGCTGACTAAATACTTTTTGCTCCGCTATATATATATGAGCTATATATGAGACGAAGAAATGGTGTATCATGTAATCGTGTTTCAATCGAAATATTTCACATTTTCGTATGCGCATCGCATGCGGTATGTAACGGTCTCAATGCTGGTACTTTTTGAGATAATTAATCAGAGAAATGATGCAGCTTAACACTAGAAAGCCCAGGATTCCGTAACTAGAAGGGTCATCATTTTGACCGTATTAAATTTACAACCTGTTTTATGACATTTCTCATAAATAGCTTGAGTTTTATTTTGCTTACAGTGTCTAATCACTGGGCACCGCTTCCTTTTCTTCACAATCTGCTGCTGTGCCAGCCTGCGATAACAGAGTGCCGCTTGCACGTTCTTTGCTTTCATGTGATCTGCTTGAAGATTGTTTGCTCATTTTAGAATGATGTTGTCTTATTCTTTTGAATGAGAATCTTTTTTATTATATCGCTATACTTGGTAAATCAGAAACATTAAGTTTTTAGGGAGGTAAACAGTAGCTGCGTTGTCATGGTAACGACCGACACACTGGAATGGTAGTAAAAACAGGTTTCTTGGGGAGATAAGATGCTGCTCCAGCAGCTATGAATGTTTTAAGGTATAAACATAAATGCTCAAACACTTTTGTGCTTGGTAATATTAATGTCATAATATCAGTCTAAAATATTCTATAATATAATGAATGTCCCTGATTGATTAGACATTTTGATGTAAGCCATTACAAAAAAAGTGGTCAAAATGACTGTCTATGTCATTCTAGAATTAAGCAAGTGGGCGTGACCATCAGCCTAGGGATAACGTACAGTTGCCTATTGCTCAGTATTATGCGTTCAAACATATATTTAATGGAAGAGGCACCAAGGAAACCTAAACTTAAATAAAATGGAGAAATTTTCAAAGTACTTCTTGTGGTTTGATAATTATGAATGTCCCATATTCAGGGAATAAACTGAATTGCAGACTGCTGTTTAATCTACATATCTAGCACATCACATTAAATGTTTTCAACAAATAAATAATAATTTGCAATTCAAATGAGAAGAAAAGTCATGTTTAGCTTCTTCTCTAATAGAAAACGTGGTTTGAAGAGTGGCTGTCAAAATATTCTAAAAGAATGGATAGGTATATATGGAAAATAGACGTATTCTTTTTCTACTATTCGTTAGTGTAGATCTGCGAATGAGATTTTCTGTGTTTAGGAATATCATGCTGTGCTTTGGAACCCTCTAGCTGTCTGTCAAAAAGATAAAGTCGTACTACTTCTGTATAATTTGCCAAAAGATCAGGAAGGAGCAGATCTTTTAATTGGTACTAATAAAGGCCAAATTGTTTCATGAGACGTAGAATTCAACACAGTACGCATTTCTGTGAAACAAGACACCAGCGTATCGGTTCAAGTTCTGTTTCCTCTGCTCCATTTTTCTGAAACCTCCTGTACAGCATTGCAGCAGACAGGGACTTCAGAGAGCCTCCTAATCAGGGTAAACAGGATGCCAATACTCATGCACCCCTCAGGTTTTCCTTTTCATTATCTTACCGACGCAACAGCTGTCCTGTCTCCACATCATTCCCACTCCTCCCTCATCATCCTCTGTTCTCTCCTCTTTATTTCCCCTGATATTTCAGACAGGCTCAGACTGAAAAGTCAGTGTGTTTCCCACCTTAAATAGCATTAGAATTAATCTAATTAATCAAACTCTCCAGTCATTACTGTGCTTTCCATGTAGATAAATGGCACACCTGTTGATGGATCTTGCTCCTCAACTGCAAGCTTTCATAGTATTCTAATTAAATCAAATTGTGTCAAACCTTATACTATTTTACAATATAGTAGCGCTTTGCCACTAAAATAAATGTAGGTGAAGGTGCCAGAGCCAGCACTGGACCCAGGGAAACTGCAATCCCTTTATGCAATCTATTTTTAAGTTTAAGTTTTGTTTTCAGGTCCTGGCAGTTTTGAGCCAAGCTGGACAGAACTGTATCACAAAAAAAGGGAAAAATTAAAGGGATAATTTATTGGCATCTACATGTATAAAATATTACTTTATTTTTAAATATGCACAGCATATACATTACCGTGCAAAAGTCCTAGGCCACCATTAGTGTAACGCTCGTCAGGTGAATGTCAGACGCACGTGGTTAAGTAAACATAGGTAGGGCGACGGCTTTGGTATTACGTGAACTCAGGAGATACGTAATGGAGAAATTGAACCGCGAAAAAAAAAGCGACCAGCAGCCTTGACGAGCATTGAGCCGTTTAGCAGAACGTAAATACTCAAGGTTTTTGTAGTCTCTCAACATTACGAAAGGGTGCCTAGCACTCTCGAGTCAGTGCCACCATTCCTCCAGTGCTAGCTTTATAGTGAGTAGTTCCTGATCCCCTATGCCATAGTTCCTCTCCGCAGGGATGCGCTTGTGGGAATAATAAGCAACTGGATGTAATTTAGGTGGTAGCGCTAATACAGCACCTATCCCTACTACAGATGCATCTACTTCCACAATGAACGGTTGTGAGGGATCTGGGTGCGAGGGCATCGGCACAGAAATAAATTCTTGCGTTAAGGTCTGAAATGATTCTTGAACCCGTGTTGACCAGTTTAATTTAAGCGCCACCATTCCTGAGAAGAGTGGTGGCAATCTGGTGGCCTTAACTTTACTGAAAACCTCCAACAAGTCATGATATTCGTAGGGAATGGAGCTGTTGGACTCCTTACCTGTTGTGACTTGAAGACCCACTGTGGGGAACCCCAAACAGTTCATATGGCAATAATCCGCCCACATGACAACATCCCCGTCGAGCCTGGAGATGAGCAAATTGTGCATAACCACGGTAATCCAAGGATCAAATCATAGTTCAGTAAGTCTAACACAAAAAAACGAATTTCTTCCAAGTGCAGCGTATTCACTGACAGGCGTACAGCTTCAGTAATGTGGGTTATCGCTCCTTTGTTAGCTGAGTCCTCACCCACAGAAGTTAGCTTGAGCGGTGATGACAGCAAACCCACAGGGATTTGGAGCTTTATCACCACTTCTCCATGCATGAAGTTAGCTTCTGCTCCAGAATCTATTAAGGCTGAAAAGACCCAAACAGAACTATCACAGTAACGGTCACAGGTAAGAAGAGAGACTTGGAAACCCACCCTGGAAAGGGCTTACTCACTTTCTCAAGGTAGATGCTGGAGGTTTGCACAAACGCATCCTACAGTCATGAAGAGCATGACCCGCCATGCCACAGTAGAAGCATAACCCCTCCTTGATCTGGCGCTGTCTTTCTCCTTGGGACAATCTTGTTGCATCGCATTGCATGGGTTCCGGGGTATCCAGGTATGAGTTCGTTGGTTCCAGGCTGGGAAGGCTGGAAAGCAGCTTGGCTTGAAATGATCTAAGCCTGCTTCCTCTTTTAAGTTGGTCCATATGAATGGCGAGTGCGATGTATTGGTCCATCCTCTCTACACACTAGTTCGGATAGTAACTCAGGATGAAGTCCGTTGTGGGAAGCTACTAATAATGCTGGTTTGTTCCAACTACTGCCCACCTCCAACGTGCGAAACTCTAGGGTGTACTCAGAAACAGAACACGGACCTTGGCGTAAACGAGAACGGAGTTCTTCATGAGAGTAACCAGCATATGGGTGGTCAAAAATAGACTGAAATTCCACAAGAAAGGTCTCATAGGTCCACATCTCCACCTGTGACCAAAAAACAGTGACTCCCTCCAATGCTTTACCCGTGAGCCGCGAGATTATGCGTGAGCGTCCCAGCTCAGGGGTGAGTGAGAAAAATAGATTGAGCATTGTAATACAAAGCCCCATCATTGATCTGGGGAGCCAGAAAATTTTTCAGGCTTACTTACAGAGTAGATGTCGGGGGTTTGGTGGACTGGCCATGGGAGCCATCGGGGGCGGGGAGATCGTGGCTAGGGGGTCAGGCGTACGTGGTGGCGTGACTTGGGAAATGAGTGTCTGAATACTAGCCATGACCTGGGACAGCTGGGCCTGCTATTGGCCTTGCTGCATGGCAAGATCCTGAACAGTTTGAGCCAACGTGTCCAACTGTTGATGGTGTCGTCCGAGTAGCTGCCCTTTTTGGCCGATGGTGTCCAATAAAGCCTGGTTATCCGGCATCTGCATGGTGGTGAAGTCTTCTGTAATGCTCATCAGGTGAATATCAGACACATGCGGATGCAGGGATCTGTGGAGTTTATTCACAAACACAAACGCGCAGTAGAAAGACGAAGTCGAAGCCATACGAGGTCGAAGCTGGGTAATCACAAAGGTATACAGTATCCAAGGGATTAGGCAGAAACAAACATGAGAGACAGGCAAAGTCGGTACACAGGAAAAGCCAATACAGAAAATAATGCTTGGTATGCATGGGAATCCAGAGGCAATACTTTGCCACATGGACAAGAAATCGCGACGCATAAATAGTATCCCCAATGAGACTCAGGTGATGTACGTTAGAACTCCGATGACATGCTATGCAAGTATGTCCGCTGTCTTTCCTTTAATATCCATGTTTTTATAGTCAGTATATAATACAACTGAGCTCTGATTGGTTAGTTTGATTGGTTAGTTGATTAAATATTTTACACAGCGTTGCAATCCGTCAGTTTCGAACTTGGTGTGAAGGGCGGCATTAAAATACATGTTTTCTTTTTCAAAACTTGCCGTGTGTTTTTTCGTGTGTAAAAATCAGCCTTCTTGATAGAAGTCTTAGTGCAAGGTTTCAATAATTGTTCCATCTTCCCTTCTTGGCAATGTACAGATTTTGAAGTAATATGATACTGTAGCCAGGTTTTAGTGCATGGCTTCATCTTTACCATCTTCTGAGCAGAAGCTGCATCAAACCAGCTCCTAATGGCCAGCGTGATGGTGGTTTTGCAGAATTGTCTATATTGGAGTAGGTGGAACTGAGGCAGGCTGTATTGATAAACCTATACAATCATGCTAATAGCTTGCTTGGTATAAACACCTACTGACTCCCTGTTTGTCCATCAAGAACCTCTGATGTCTTCCTAATTAGCCCATTATTGGAAATATCATGTATGTCATTATGTTTCCATTACCTTAACGACCATTACTGCTTGTGTATTTGCATTTTAAAACTCCTGTTCGTTCATCTCATTTATCTAACTATTTATTGTAGGCCAGAGAGTTACGTTTACCACGAGTGCTACATTTGCTTTTACCAAGTGTAGTGCTCTTATCCTCTAAAGTATTATTGTTCATTCTTCTGAAGAGCTCCCACAAGACACTGCTAGGCACGATAACTCGGTTAATGAGCCATTATTGTATGCCGAGGACTCAGGTTTAGCCCTGAAGGCATCGGTGTGAGGTGGTGGGTCAGTTGCACACAGGCTGTAACCATTAAGTACCGTCACCCCTGATATATTTATTAAAGAGAGCCTCTACTAACAGCATTGTGTAATCAGCACACAGGACATCGCTTTCCCCCAGTGGGCACACTGTAGGCATCATGCCCATCTAATTAACACACTAATGGAGTGGGCAGCATGCCTGCTGTTAACACCACTGACCTCCGTACCCCTTGGGATTGGAGAGTCATCCTATTGTGGAATGAGAATGGCCCTGCTTTTTCATAACTCTCCTCATGAACAATATCAACATCACCGCACTGAGCCAGATTAAGCCACGCATGATACTAAGAAAGGATATCAGATTAGCATTATGTTTTTATGTACCATTATGCATTAAGCAGCTCATTAAAGGAAATGTGCTGAATTTTTAATCAAGATTGATTGGCCATTAGTTTCTGTGGCGTGACTGATTTTCCTTGCATATTATATATTTTATATCATACATCACATGCTTAGCTTGGTAGTAATTTGTAATAGAGTGTGATGTGAGAAAATTGTTCATTTCTGAAAATATGAATATCTTATAACTGTACTGTCTGGCAGTCTGTTTGTTTATTTAACGTCGCATCAGCGTCAGTGGCTATTCATAACAGGAGCAAATTTGCATTGATACTAGTCAGACACACTCAGGCCAATATAGAGGAATTAATTTAGTGCTGCTCCAGTGTTTCCAGTTTTCCCACTACACTTGCAATGAGCCACCAAAATGACATTAAGTGGTCATAGCTTGGGAATCTGTTGGCAAATGTATTACATTAACAGCAAATTAGTTATCAAATTGTCAGTGCATTGCATCTGTTGTGGTGTTTACTACAGTAATACTCCGAAATTTGCGGGGGTTACGTTCCTAGACCCCTCGCGAATTTTAAAAATTCGGGAATTTTGGATGGACAACCAACAAAGGCCTAGCTATAAATACCTATCCACATGTGTTAAACCATACATATGTGCCCAAAACAATTCAAGTTATGGATACAGTAGTGTCAGCGGTAGTCCCTATAAAAATTAATACTAATGCAAAAGGTTGTTATGTTTGTATTTTATATTAACATTAGAAATATGATAATATGCAGTATAATTAGATACAGTAAGAAAAACATTAGTTTTACAGTATTAGAAATCATATACAGGTAGTAGTCTTGATCAGCTGATGTTGGAAACGTAAACAAAACAAATGGCGCATGAACTCTGTACTTCATAATACGAAAGTAATATAATATCATAATACATGCAGTATTATTGGATACAGTAAGTAAAACATTTTTTTTTTTATTAAATCATCTATATTTATTATTATTCTTAACAATTAGTGCTAAAAATGATATATACAACTTACCGGCCACGAAAAAATCTACAGACCCGAAAAAATCTGCTGGACCCGCAAATTTTAGGTGAGTGTTAGGTGCCACGAAAAAAATACGCGACTTCGTGAAGCAGCAAATTCAGAAGCGTGAATTTTCGAGTACTGAACACGTTACCTGGTGTAAAACTGAATATCTTCTTCAGGGTCGCCAAAACGATTTATTAGTCCAAAACTCAGCTGGACGCGTAGTTCCTGTAGCTGATTTCTCAGCTCTTCCACTTCACGGCACAGATCATCATTTTCCATGGAAGACATGTCCAAAGATGACGGCTCAGGGACAGCACAGTAATCATGATCCATTGTAAGATCTGTTGATGGATCTTCCAGGAAGGCGGGTTCAGCCGGTCTTTCCCTGCACCGCGGTGTCTGAGTGCTGTAGTCGTTCCACTCAAAAAGCAGTGGCACTGCACATTTTGCCAGTCTTCTCAGACCTTCTGGTGTTTTCGGTTCAGCCAAGTGATCTGGTATGAAATGTCTGCTACAGACCTTCAAATGAGGAGAAATGATAAAGTGGTCCTGATGGTTGTTTGCCTCCTGAGGTTACACTGGGCTGGGAAGCTATGGAAACCTAAACATCCACTAAATTTTGTAGACGCTGAGCAAAGAGGGACACAACAGTGCTCTGAATATTTCTTCAGTACGTTCTGAAATTGTTCCATCTTAAAAAAAAACAATGGACACTCATGGTGATATGCGCTAGCAAAAAACACAGTTTGGAGAACATTTGGAGAACGCTAGTGCATATAAACAATGTGACCGGAAAGGTACGAGCTGTACTATTTGAAAAGTGTGTCACGGCCATGAATGCAAGGAGTCCATGGGGTGTCTCGGTGGGTAGCACTGTCACCTCACAGCGAGAAGGTCCTGGGTTCAATCTCTAGGCGAAGCAGTCTGAGTCCTTTCTGTGTGGTGTCTTCACCGTGTATATGTGTGTATACTCCGGGTACTCCGGTTTCCTCCAACAGTCCAAAGACGTGCATGTTAGGTTATTTGGTGTCTCTAAAAAGGCCCTAGTGTGTGAGTATGAGTGTATATGCCCTGGATTGGCACCCTGTCTAGGGTTGTTCCTGCAATGTGCCCTATGCCTCCAGCTAGGCAACAGCTCTTCCATGACCTTTCTAATCCAAGGTTGCTCACATAAAGGAATGAGAAAAAATAAAATAAAAAATAAATAAATGTAGTGGGCAAATACTAAACCATTGACCAGAAGGTTGAATGTTCAATTCCCAGTTCTGCCAAAGCTGTCACTGTTGGATCATTGAGCAAAGTTCTTAACTGTCAGTTGCTTGAATTGTATCTTTGTAAGATTGTATCAACTATGAACCATATATTAGGCAAGGAAGTCTAATAAATGCTATAAAATGTCGAAAAGGCAGCCACAGCAATCACTGTAATTAAGGTACCTTTTTCATATGTTCCTACTTTCTCTGTAAACATTCAACCAGCCAAAACTAGCATCAAAAGCATTCACCTGCTGCACTTAAATGTCATACCAAATCACCAGTGTAGAGCTAACAGTGAACAGCACCAAGCATCTGCTGCAATATGACAGTAAATGATTAATGTTTTCCCTTCTGGGACGTGAGTGACATAGGGCAAGCATCTCAAAAAAATCAATGCTGGTCTGCTGACGGCTCGCAGATGAGTTAAGCCCTGACGATTGCTTTAGCATTGATTCAATTCCTTTGCCTGTCCTCTGTCTGAAGCATCATTAGTTTTTGGATGGTTTAGCAGAGGTCAGAGACACATGCAAAATGTCTTCAAATACACCACTTCGAAATGTTTTTGTACCAGGATTCTACAAAAAGGTTCTTGTGCTTCTGACATTGACATCTTTAAAAGGCTAACATTTTTGAGAGTTACAAGATTCTGCATAATGGTTCCACTTAATGCCACAACCAATCACATCTGACATTCAAACTAAAGATTAGAAGGTAACTTCACACCCTCTTAGATATGTGCTTAAGACTCTTCTGCCTAGCCAATCCAGTTTGAAGAGTTACCAGTTCATAAAAGTACCCTCACACTGGTCTCACCAAGTCTCAGATATATATTGAGATATATATATATATATATATATCTCTACAGTGGGGCAAAAAAGTATTTAGTCAGCCACTGATTGTGCAAGTTCTCCTACTCAGAAAAATGAGAGAGGTCTGTAATTTTCATCAAAGGTACACTTCAACTGTGAGAGACAAAATGAGAAAAATAAAATCCAGGAGATCACATTGTAGGATTTTTAAAGAATTTAATTGTAAATTATGGTGGAAAATAAGTATTTGGTCACCAACAAAAAAGCAAGATTTCTGGCTCTCACAGACCTGTAACAACTTCTTTAAGAAGCTCTTCTGTCCTCCACTCATTACCTGTATTAATGGCACCTGTTTGACCTTGCCCCACTGTATATGTATGTATATATCGCATCTGGCATCTTCATAAGGATGCCAAGTTGACCCTTCTACAGTCTGAAAAAGCTTGATCAGGAATGGCCTTTTTGGATGAGTAGCAGCCAAGTAACCACTTTTTCAGAAGGGGAACAGGGTGAAAATGCTAAGATATGCTAAAGCTGACAAAGATTGGAAGGAAGATCAGTGGAAAAGAGTGTTATGGAATGACAATTTTGACAAGTTTTAAATTTTCGGGTCCAATCGTGGCATTATGTAATATATGGTAATTATACCACTGCTAAAACAACAAATCTAACGGTGACCTAAGACTTTTGCACAGTGCTGTATTTTAGTGCCTATTTAAAGGGTTATGATGATATTCTATATGCACTGTCTAGCCACAAAAGTCTCAATAATTACATATAATTATGTGCATAAAATTTTGTTTTACCTAGTTGTTTGTATAATCATCTTTCAGACATTACATTCACTCATTATATGCTATTTTCTATGTTTCTATTATATTCGTGTCTTTATGTTTTGGTCTGTTGCTCTGACATGTCTAAGTAAATGTATAAATTTGAAAAATGAGAAAAAAAACACAATACTAGACATTCGCAATAGACATTTTTAGATAAAGCTACTTTATTGGAAAAAAAACTAAAGCGAAAAAAGACAAAACAGGCCCAGATCTATAAAGGATGAGACCCTGTGTAATTAGTAACAACAGTTACTAGTTGCACACATCCAATCCACTAAATTAAATAGAGTAACCATGGCATAGAATGTCTCTCTCCATTGCGCCATTTAATCTTCTTCTGACTCCCTTCATCAGGTTTCATGTCGTGTAGCTATATGTGTGGGAGCTGCTGATCATCAGACGTCCTGACTCATGTCTTTGAATCTCTGAACTTTTGAACATCTTTAAAGCTTGTCAGCCCTGGGAAAACTGAAGCTCTGGATTCACTTTGATAAACATACAGTTTTAGCCTTGATTAAACCAGAGCACTGCACAGTTTCTCTGCATACAAGCCTTCTGAACAGCTTCAGCAGGGACAAAATATCTCCTCCTCAAAATTTTATAGTGCCTTTCTGAATTTGTTCTTAGAAGTTTACAGAGACATGGATAAAGTGGATGAGATGAAGTCTGAAAACAGTAGATTTCATGAAGAGCTCATGCTTATTTATGAACCGAGTCATGAATCGACTGATTGCTGCGGATATTTATGAACTAATGAATAAAGAATCACCACAACCTCTTTGTTGACTTTGATATGTTTTAGTGCATAGATTTTTATAGACTGCTACACACTGAGTGCATGGCAGACTTTGAAAGAGAAGCAGTCATATCCCTGTGTCAAATATCTGGTGTTTTGTCCCTGCATAAAAGGACCTTGCTACATTCTGAATATACAGTTCTTTCACTCACAGTATCTTCCTATATAGATAATTTAGGAAGTGTGATGTCACTGTGTTACAGGCAAGGCAAGGCTTGCAGAAAGCAAGGGATGGTGGTTGGTATCCAAAATACAGAAAGAAAGTATTTCTATTCAGGCCCATGTACAGTTTCAGACAGGCCTGGACATGTACTGGCTTAAGCATAAGACACATCTGGCACTACAGGATCTGAGTCCCTCTCGGCGTAGTGTGTTACTGATGGTAGCCTTTGTTACTTTGGTCCCAACTCTCTGCAGGTCATTCATCAGGTCCCTCCGTGTAGTTCTGAGATTTTTGCTCACCGTTCTCATGATCATTTTGACCCCACGGGATGAGATCTTGCGTGGAGCCTCAGATCGAGGGAGATTATCAATGGTCTTGTATGTCTGCCATTTTCTTACAATTGCTCCCACAGTTAATTTATTCACACCAACATCTTCCCATTCACTCTTCCCAGCCTGGCGCAGGTCTACAATTTTCTTCCTGGTGTCCTTCGACAGCTCTTTGGTCTTGGCCATGGTTGAGTTTGGAGTCTGACTGTTTGAGGCTGTGGACAGGTTTCTATTATACAGATAACAAGGTCAAACAGGTGCCATTAATACAGGAAACGAGTGGAGGACAGAAGAGCTTCTTAAAGAAGAAGTTACAGGTCTGTGAGAGCCAGAAATCTTGCTTGTTTTTGGGTGACCAAATACTTATTTTCCACCATGATTTACAATTAAATTCTTTAAAAATCCTGCAATGTGAGTTCCTGGATTTTTTTTCTCATTTTGTCTCTCATAGTTGAAGTGTATCTATGATGAAAATTACAGACCTCTCTCATCTTTCTAAGTAAGAGAACTTGCACAATCAGTGGCTGACCAAATACTTTTTTGCCCCACTGTATATTCTGAGCACTTTATTACGATCACTTATTCACCTACTCAATCATGCAATTTAATCAGCAGTGCGATGCATAAAATCATAGAGATACAGACCAGCAGCTTCAGGTAATCTGAATGGAGAAAGATGTGATTTCAACTGATTTGACAGTGACATGATTGTCAGTGCCAGACAAACTTGTTTGAGTAATTCTGTAACAGATGATCTCCTGGTATTTTCAGACACAACAGTCTCTTGGGCTTATTCAGAAGAACAGAGTTCAGAAGAGCAAAAAAAAAAAAAAGGCAGAAGACCATGTCGAGTTCCATTTCTGTCAGCCAAGAACAGAAAGCTGAGACTACAGTGGGCACAGGCTTACCAAACCTGGACAGATGAAGACTGGAAAAAACATAGTCTGGTATGATGAATCATGACTGCCAAAGCAATTCCGGTAGACTCAGAATGTGGCACCAACAGCATGAGTCTCTGGACCTAACCTGCCTGTTGTCAGCAGTCTAGGCTGATGTAATGGTGTATGGAATGTATTCTTGACAATGAGTTCAGTTTTTCTCAGTAGCTTTCATAGTCACTGGATCTGAATCCGATAGAAGAACTTTGATATGTGGTAGAACAGGGGATCTGTAGCATAAACGTGCACCTGATAGTCTGCACGAATTGTGTAATTATGTCAAAAAGTAATGTTTCCAACATCTTGTGTAACCCTGTGTTTCTGGTCTATAGATAACCCTGTACATCACTCCGAATATAGCTTCTCACATAACCAGTGGACAATATGGTTCATAATGCAATTATGAAGTTAAATAGCCTGATTGTTTTATAATTTTTCTGATATTAATAATATCACACTCTGCAGAGATGTATCCATTGTTTTAATTGTACAAAATGAATCACTCCTGCTTATAATACAACATTCTGACCTACTGTGGGTGTTTAACAGGTGTCTTTTGAAAATTTATTCTGTATTACTTATTCAATATGTTTAATTACTTAGTTTCTGTTTTATAACTATTACTACAGGCTTATTTGATTAGATAAATTAGTTTCATTCTTACATATATCATCTAAGCCACCCAAGGAGGAGTTTTTGAGTTCTGGTCCTCCCAAAGTTTCTTCCTTATAATATTTAGGGAGTTTTCCCTGCCACTGTTGCCTTATGTTTGCTCAATTTGGGATTGGCCTTAAATATTAGAAGATCATCTAAAATTGTAGGGCTACTTTGATTATACCGATTATACAACAGTTAGTTACGACTTTGCATGCATGGCTTCTTCATACCAAACCGGTATCACTCCGCTGACGACATATACAAATAACCCTAATAACTAAATTCTATCCTTTAATTCTTAATTCATTTTTTTTGTTTTAGTCTTTTCTTCCTTTCATCTTTGCTTTGTATGTCAAACTAAACTTACCTGGTAATTTTATATCAGCCATATGATTTGTGTACCATACTGTGTTAGAGCAGGTTGGGAGCTGTTGTAGTTGCATAGCAACAACTAATTTGGTTTGTAAAGGATTCAATACGATATTCAGGGCTTTTCTGATCATTTTTTCTTTATTTTATTATTAAAAAACTGTTTCATAAAAAACAACAGAACACTAGCGGTTGTACGTTATTGCGAAAAACATCACGGCTGTGATTATCTATGGCACTTGCCTTCAGCTCATCCCTGAAACGGATAACACACTCCCTCTTGAGTTATATTAATGAAATAAATTAGGATTTGTATTCAGCTGTTAATGCTATTCCCAATATTCGAACCAACACTGAGTATGTTTTCACAAGTGTAAGAACAGCTCTAGAACTAGAAGAATGAAGAACTGTATAAGCAGAAATTCCTTCTGCTTTTAAGCATTACAACTCTGTTCAAATTTAAATCTGAACAAGTTCATTTAAATATACCACTGTGAATGTAAACCCTATTTATATTCAAGACAAGCTCATTATAGGATGATACAGGATATAAAAGAAGCCATTGGAGCTGGAATGAATTTTAAAAAAAGAAATGGCACGAGCAGAAGAATAATAAAAAAAGTGAGAAAATGGCTGGGAGCGAATGGACACATTTGAAAAAGATGTCTGATGCCACTAATCCCAGTGAGCAGAAGTGAGGTGAGGCAGGGAATGACAGGGCCTGTGTAATGAGAGTCCTCTTCTTCTTTGTGTTTCTCTCACTGCTCTCGCCGCTCTCTCTTCTCCTGCTATTCAGCTTTTTTCTGTCAGACATTGCCTGATTTAGGGCCTATCAATTGGAAAAAGAGGACCAGCCTCACTAACAATAATAAGGCACCATTCGTTTCCAACATAATAATGGAGCATAACCTCAACTTTGTGTGATTGACTAAAACTTGGCAACAATCAACCGATTTTTTGCATTGAACCAAGCTCTTATTTTTTGGTTCTAATGTTACTGTGTTAAATAATTAATCTTACAAAAACCTAAGAATAGATATGACAGTGGTTGTGATTTTCACTTGTTCATGTGCCAAACACTGCTGAAGGAAGTGATGTCTGGAGGGTAGAAATTCTGGGGGATGTCTTAAACCTGTGAAATATGATTTCCAAGGCGTACTAATTGACATAAGGCACTTTCTCACCAAACAATTCTAGGGACTAATTTGGGAGGAACTACCCTCCGTGGAGCTGTACCTTGGAAAAAAAATGTGCTGTACCTCCTCCATGTTAATGGTCTATAGATCACCCTGTACATCACTCAAAATACAGCATCTCATGTATAGCAGTACACAATGTGGTTCATACAGTGGTGCTTGAAAGTTTGTGAACCCTTTAGAATTTTCTATATTTCTGCATAAAAATGACCAAAATCATCTTCAGATTTTCACACAAGTCCTAAAAGTAGATAAAGAGAACCCAGTTGAACTAATGAAACAAAAATATTATGCTTGGTCATTTATTTATTGAGGAAAATGATCCAATATTACATATTAGTAAGTGGCAAAAGTATGTGAATCTCTAGGATTAGAAGTTAATTTGAAGGTGAAATTAGAGTCAGGTGTTTTCAATCAATGGGATGACAATCAGGTGTGAGTGGGCACCCTGTTTTATTTAAAGAACAGCCTGCCATAAAAGTCTGCTCTTCACAACACCTTTGTGGAAGTGTATCATGGCACAAACAAAGGAGATTTTTGAGGACCTCAGAAAAAGAGTTGTTGATGCTCATCAGACTGGAAAAAGTTACAAAACCATCTCTAAAGAGTTTGGACTCCACCAATCCACAGTCAGACAGGATGTGTACAAATGGAGGACATTCAAAACCATTGTTTCCCTACCCAGGAGTGGTCAACCAACAAATATCACACCAAGAGCAAGGTGTGTAATACTTGGTGATGTCACAAAGGACCCCAGGGTAACTTCTAAGCAACTGAAAGCCTCTCTCACATTGGCTAATGTTAATGTTCATGAGTCCACCATCAGAAGAACACTAAACAACAATGGTGTGCATGGCAGGGTTGCAAGGAGCCACTGCTCTCCAAAAAGAACATTGCTGCTAGTCTGCAGTTTGCTAAAGATCACGTGGACAAGCCAGAAGGCTATTGGAAGAATGTTTTGTGGATGAGACCAAATGAGACCAAAAACAGAACTTTTTGGTTTAAAAGAAAAGCATTATGTTTGGAGAAAGAAATACACTGCATTCCAGCATAAGAACCTTATAACATCTGTGAAACATGGTGGTGGTAGTATCATGGTTTGGGCCTGTTTTGAGGCACCTGTGCCATGATGGTCATGCAGCATGACAATGATCCTAAGCACACAAGTCTTTCTACTAAAGAATGATTAAAGAAGAACAAAGTTAATGTTTTGGAATGACCAGGTCAAAGTCCTGACCTTAATCCAATCAAAATGTTGTGGAAGAATCCAGGGTTCAAATCCCACCTCTGCCAAGCTACCATTGTTGGGTTCTTGAGCAAGGCCCTTAACCTACATTTGCTTGGATTGTTATACTGTGTTAATTTTTCGCTCTGGATAAGAGCGTCTGCTAAATGACATAAATGTAAAAGTAAATGTTAATGTGAGGAAACCCACCAACATTCCAGAGTTGAAGCTGTTCTGTACGGAGGAATGGGCTAAAATTCCTCCAAGCCGGTGTGCAGGACTGATCAACAGTTACAGGAAGTGTTTAGTTGCAGTTATTGCTGCACAGACGGGTCACACTGGGTTCACATACTTTTTCCACTCACTAATATGTAATATTGGATCATTTCTCAATAAATAAATGACCAAGTATAATATTTTTGTCTTATTTGTTTAACTGGGGTTTTTTTAATCTACTTTTAGGATTTGTGTGAAAATGTGATGATGTTTTAGGTCATATTTATGCAGAAATATCAAAAATTCTAAAGGGTTCACAAACTTTCAAGCACCACTGTGGAAAGATTATAAAGTTAAAAAGCCTGATTTTCTGATGTTAGTCATATCACAATCTGCAGAGATGCATCCATTGTTTTAATTGTACAAAATGACTCACTTCTGCTTATAAGACTTTCATTCTGACTTACTTTAGGTGTTTAACAGGTGTCTTTTGAAAATGTATTCTATATTATTTTTTCTATATGTTTAACTACTTAGTTTAACTATTATTACAGGCTTATTTGACTAGATAAATTAATTTCATTCTTACATATATCATCTAAGCCAAGGAGGAGGATTCCCTTTTTAAGTGTTGGTCCTCTCAAGGTTTCTTCCTTATAACGTTTAGGGAGTTTTGCCTTGCCACTGTCACCCTAGGCTCAGTTTGAGATTGGCCTTAGATAATAGAAGACTTTGAGACAATGCTCTATTGTAAAAAGCACTATTTAAATACATTTGACTTGATATTATTATTATTGATGTTTATTATTCTTCTCAGAAAAATTTTAAGTTTAGTTTGCTGTTATAGTTAGTTCCGACGTTGCATGCATGGCTTCTTCACACCAAAATAGGATCACTCCACTTACCAAGGAACGACAAGCTTTAGGCACGCAAACATGTGACATATACAAATAACAGAATAACCCTAATAACTAAATTATATCATTTAATACTTAATTTATTTTTAGTTTTAGTCCTTTTTCCTTTCATCTTCACTTTGTATTTCAAAGTAATGTTACTTAGTGGTGTTATACAGTATAAACCATATGCCTTTTGTACCATACTGTGTTGGAGCAGGGTAGGGAATTGTTACCATTGCATAGCAGCAACTCATTTGTTTTGGAACTACTTTTTGGTAGTAGGTATGGTCAGTTGTGTATATATAGCCTCAGTAAAGCCTAGACTTCACTGTTGATCTGTTTGTCTGTGTTTTTTTAATTGTTGGTGTGAAGATCTGTTGTTTAGACAGATACCAGTGTACAAATATATTTAAAAATTGCAGTTGAGCTTAACACAGGCACCCAGACCATGAAACTCTGAAATTGAAAGCCTCTGGCAAGGCAGAACACATAGACATAGACAAAACAAAGGTACTGAAACTCAACCCTAACGGTAAGACAGAGACACAAGCACACTCTTAATTAGGGAAATACCGTATAGCCTATTATAAGACTTTGAAATCACAGGCATAGGCTATTTCTGCATATCTTACACTAATCACACACATGTTTTATTAGCTTAATTTTTTGACAGTGTATTTACAATACTGATTAGTCCTCCTGAAAAGTCCTCCTCCCTATTCCTAACAGTTTTTCACCTTAAAGAGGTTAAGATGTCACTTAGAATGTCGTCACTAGGAGCTTCCCTTAGCACAAAGAATCTTTATGAATATGGCACCAGGTGTGTTTAAAGGTGTGGTGTAAACATTGATAAATAGGTAGCTTTAAAGAGGCAGTAGTCAAATTAAAATACTTTCAGGAAGGACACGATGTATACTTTAAGTGGTGGTGTTGGTACAGGATTAAAAAGTTTGGCTACTATTTGATGATTTATACAAAAACTACTACAAAGGTTCAACCTGTTCAAAGGTTAGGCTTCAACACTGATGTTTTTGTGTCAAAAGATTAACTGAGAAGGTAAAAGGACACACTTTGGCTTGTGGTATTTCTAATAAGCAGACAGGAGGGAGGCATCAAGAGGTTGTGGGTTGGGAGGAATCAGAAGGAGCACTCTGGGAGTTAAGTGAGGCGTTAAGCTCAGTTCACCTTATCACTGTGCACAGCAAATAACATTTTCAAGTGGTGCTAGTGTAGTGCCTGCTGTTTTATTGATCAGCTTGAACCTGGAGTCATAAACTGCCCATAAATTCACAACCTCTTATGTAAGGCTGGATTGTGGATTTAGGGTCGTCGTAGCAGTTATTTTAACAGTAATTATAATCAGTGTGCAAAACTCAAATAAATCATAGATCACATGAATCTACTGTACTTTCAGGTGAATTATTGTGTTAGGGGTTCTCTTGTTTCTGAGGACATTTAGGAAAGATAATGAGGAAATTTGTTCAGTACTGTGCAAAAGTCTTAGACCATGTTAGATTTGTTGTTTCAGCAATGGTAAAATGACCATATATAACGTATTGTTGATGACTGGACCCAAAAATTTCAAACTTGGATTTGTCATTCCTTAATATTCCACTGATCTTCACTTTAATCTTTGTGGGCTTTAGCATGTGAGCTGCCAAGAAACCACTTTTTCAGAAGCGGACCAGGGTGAAAAGGCTTTCACCCTGCCTTTTCACCCTGGTCTCCTTCTGAAAAAGTGGTTCCTTGGCAGTTACCCTTCCAAAAAGATCCTTTCTGGTCAAGCTTCTTCAGACTCTAGAAGGGCATCCAGATGCTGCTATCGCTCAAGTGTAAGGGAAGCTTATGGAAGCTGATTTTTTTCTGTTTTTCTCCCTTTTTTAATACTGCATACAATTTTCCTGGTTCTAATACATTCTAATGGTAAATTTTAGCAATTTACAACTGCTGAAACGATGGTATATCTAATGTAGGGGTGGCTTAAGACTTTTGCACAGTACTGAACAAGATACACTTCCAAAGGCAGTTTCTGTTCTCTGTGCTAAAAATAGTGCTGATTCATGCTGTCCAAAATCATTAACATCCCTTTACACCAAATGCCTTAAGCTAACATTTTAATGGCATTGCTGATCTCTCCTGTTTTGCCACATGCTTAAATGTAATGAACCTTTTTAAACTGTGAATATTGCATATTTTCACAGTTCTGGCACATTTTCTTTTGCTGGGTCACCAAAAAGAGTCACCGGAGCACAGGAAAGCTTCTAAAATTGTATATCACACATTAATAAACTGGAAAAGTGATTCCTGGTTTCAGTAGGTGGTTGGATTTTATGGGAAACTAAATAGGTACGTGTATGTTTAGGTCATTTAGCAGATGCCCTTATCCAGAGCAACTTAAAATTGATACAGTCTTTCAATACAAGCAATTGTGGGTTAAGGGTCTTGCTCAAGGACCCAACAGTGGCAGCTTGGCAGAGGTTGGATATGAACCCTGGTCCTTCTGGTCCATAGTCCAATGCCGTAGCCACTTGGATACCATATGTTGGTGGAGGTCAACATTAAATTGTGGAAGAATTCATTTCAAGTATGATAAACAATACATTTACATGTTAAACACTGCCATGCTTAATCAAATTGTTTCATAACCATGCACCATGCCGAACAACACCCTAACACATCTTGAAATCACTATAATGCATGGCAGGAGTGCCATCAGACTCACTTTTCTGGGGTGCTTGTCCCAGTGAAATGTTGTGCCCCACTAAAATTACTGGAGGTAAAAAGCAAAGTTTTTCCAGGATTGCTGAGCAGAAGTACAGAACATGCCCCACAAATTCACTATAGGCCCCATTAAAATGGCCAAGCAACTTTAGTTAGAGCTAGTTTCTTTCAGTTTATTCTCGTGGAGTAATGGACATCTGAAAATATCTAACAGAAGTCCAGCCACGCTGTAGACAAGGTAATGATAGCTCATAGCTAAATGTTTAGTTAATTCAGTGCAATAAAAATTCTCCAGTGTTCATTTGTTTTTAATTTCTCATTCATGGCAGAGTAACGCTCACTTTAGTGCTTAAATCACTTAATCTATTTAGTGTAGCAGGCTTATTTTTAAAGATTTGTTATACCCTATGACTGATTGGTGAGCAGAAGGGTACAGCTGTGCCCCTCTAAATTCAGTGTCTGCCCCGTACAACAAGTAGTCTAGAAATGTCCTAATTCTCCATCTTTCTTTCTCCATAATTATAAAGACAAACAAAAGAAGGGAAATTTAACGCTTACAGACTATTACTTATTAACATTATGAATTACTCATTTGAATCATGAAGTCTGTTCATTATTTGTGTACTTGTTTAACTGTCATAAAATAAAAAAAGAAAAATCTAAACTTATTTCATTCACCGCCCCAGTGAACAATAATGTATCTGGCATACAATTATAATTGCGCTTTTACTGAGTCTAACTGTCTTTTGAAGTATTTCTACACACCCTGTGGAGTAGATTCTTTGCCTGTGCCAGTGAGCCAGTACAGAATAACAACGTGGGTGCCAGTCTACTAGGATGCAAAAATTTGACAACTGCCAGGGCTTCCCTCTTTCTCTTTCTCTTCCTCCCTATCTCCTTCTCTGTGGGACTTTTTTTTTTTAATAGATGGGCAAGGGGCCTCACAGGATGACAGGCTTTGAATAAATTTACACTCATTTCACTCTGTTATTGAAGTGAAATGTGACATGTTGATCCAGTCTCCGAGGTTTCAGAGAAATGCTAAAAATGCTAATATTTTCACTTTAATTATGCAAGTTGTGCAGCCTCGCTGGCTCAGTGGTAAGATCCAGCTTTCTAGAAACAGCAGTGTCTGAGGCCTGAGTTCAAATCCTCAGTGGGCTTTGCGACATGAAGGTCAGGTTGTGTGTTTCTGTAACCCTGTAGTGAACTGGCACACTGTAAAGTTTGTACCTGACTGGGATAAGTGGGGGTAAAATAAGGTGCCATTTAGCAGGTTGTTCAAGGAAAGAAGCCAAAAAATCAAAGTAAGTGATAGAAGAAAAGTATTTCACAGGTATGTCTCATGTAATGTCCATCCACGTTCAGCCATTCAGTGCCCGTTCACTTTAATGTTCGAGATTTTAAGAATTATGAAAGGAAACGAATATATATGTATAAAACAAAATTATCATTTTACTTACCGTATTTTTCGGACCATAAGGCGCACTTAAAATCCTTTCATTTTCTCAAAAATGGACAGTGCGCCTTAAAATGCGGTGCGTCTAATGTATGAATTAATTCTGGTTGTGCTTTCTGACCTAGAACCGATTGTAGATGGTACACGGCGCTCATAAATCTGTCAAAATGTTTTAGCACGGTTTTAGTAAGTCACGAAGCTCACGGCATCCGTAGTGCGCAGCATAGCGGAGTAATACGGTATGTGCCTCAACATTAGGGTACGTGCATTCATTCATTTATTTTCGGAGCGGATTTCAAACTCAACGTTATCGGTCATGCAGTACAACATGGACATAGAGCAGCTGCGAGAGAATTCAACATTAACGAATCAATGATACGGAAGTGGAGGAAGCAAGAAGACGCCCTGCGTCAGGTAAAGAAGACCAAACTGAGGTTCCGACGGAACTTAAGAGTTTTGTTTCATTTAATGCGCCTTATAACCCGGTGCGCTTTATGTATGAAAATAGATCCGTTAGCAGTCGATCATTGATATCGCGTCTTATAACCCGGTGCGCTTTATAGCCCGGAAAATACGTTATTCACATTCTTATCTGCTTATGATTAATATTATTGTTTTCAAATAAAACACTGTGCAAAATATCTAAACTACTATGTGACTGTAATGTCCAGTCAACATCCATTTCGGTCAACACCCCGTTTCATAGAATGTAATGTTAAACATTAAATGTTATGGATCATGATACAATCTAAAGCCATGCACAGTCCCACTCTAACGCAGATTAAGTTCTGTTTTACTGCAAGACGTGGGAGTCAGTTTATTTAGCCAGTCTCTAATGTCAATGTTTTTTAGGTGTTCAAGCTAGAAATTTGGAGTCCTTGGTCAAACAAAATATTGTGATAATATAGAGAGTAGGTAGGAGTAGCGAGGGTGGGGAAAGAGGTTGAGGATCATTGTGCTATATGAATGAGTTGGTAAATGGTGTGTGTCAATTCTTCCCTGTTGCGTCCCTAAGTGCCTAATGCCTCAAGAGCAAGGCTAATGCACATCACTGCTTCTGTCCCATGCCAGGAGTCATATTGTGAGAAAGGGAGGAGGAAAGGAGGGAAGGAAGAGCAGAGAAATGAACCATGGCCATCAGAAAGGGCAAGATGATCATTAATTACATGTGCTGCTGTTAATGTATGTACACTTTTTGGGCATCCATGCTGAAGACCACCTAACGGGTAGTACAATGCTCAGCATCCACTTTCCCAGTATTGTTGCATCTTAATCTTTTTTTGTTGTTGTGGATGAATAATTTACACTTCGGGTGATTTATCTTTTAGGGATGTTGCTTCAGTTAGAGAGTGTAAATCAAGAACTAGGGCACGGTGGTTAGCTATAAGGCATGGCCTACATTTATATCTACATATATCCAGTGAGTGTTTTTCTGAAATACATTTCGACAAGTATCCAAATCTATTATGAATAAAAATATACAATGAATTTGGAAAGTCTTCAGATGCTTTCACTCTTTTTTGTTTTTACATTTTATTAAATGCTGAATTACGAGTGTCAAGGGTCTGAATACTTATTTCCATGTGGAATTTTAGTTTTTTGTTTTCATTAACTTTGCACAAATTTCTCAAATTCTGTTCTCATGTTCTCATTATGGGGTATTGAGGTTTTTTATTAATTTTTTAATTATTATTTATTTTATTTTATTTATTTTTTTAGCACAAAAACTCAACAAAACGTGAAAAAGTGAAAGGGTCTGAATAATTTCTGAATGTGTGAATATTTTACTATTGTTTATGTAATATGGTTTTCATGTGTGGGGAGATGTTCAATCCTATTAATATCCCTTTTCTCCTTCACTATGAAAGTACCTTAGCTGCAAATCAGACTCTCACATCATGCACATCTGTATATCAGATAATGACAGCATCGATCTGTTTTCACAATCACGCATAAGTCCAACAAACTGATCAATTTTTTTTTTTTTTGTGGCAACATATGACTTGTGACATTCATAGGTCACAGGCAGCCACTGGAATGAAATCCTTCATCCAGTAAAGGCAAAAGAAAATAGTTTATTGATTCCCTTGGAATTCTTCATGAGTCATGAGTAATTTTATATTTCTGATCACATTATTGAAGATTGCAGATTTGCAGCTTACGTTATATATTTAGGGTATTATATACTCCTGTATAGTAGAATACACTCACACTGTAGTTATTCTGCCTGTATACCATCAAGCAGTTGGGTTTTAAACTTGAATTGTTAAAGTGTGGATTGTGCCATGCTCTGTAGCAGTGACATGCAATGATTCACCATTTTGTTTGCCAGCAAGAGGAGATAATAATGAGGCTGCTTCTATCTAAAAAGTTTTTTTAACTGTTTTTCCTCTATTTCTTAACCTCAGTGTATATGGCGTTAAATGACATTTTCGCCTTTGTTAAATGTCACTCGTTCAGCATCGAATATCTCCAACATATAAAGCGGACACTGCAGATTCTTGGTCCATATAAAAATAGACTCTTGGAACTTTCGGAGTTTGTTGTTGTAAGTAAAAAATTTATATAACTAACTATTGGCCATAAACTTTAGAGAAGGAATGAGAAAAACATGGATCCCTGCTGTTGAAATCTCTTCTTAATAAAAGGCGTGGCCACAATTTATTAAAGTGAAAAAACAAGTGAGTGAGGTGTGTGAACGAGATAGTCTTAGTATTATTAATTATTTTGTTCCTACACCTTATTAACTCGTCTCTACGCATTATGATCTCATTCCCACATCTTAATAAGTAGTGGCTATGCCTTAATACTAAGAAGGGATGTCAGCTTTATTAAGAAGGGATGATCATTTTGAATGATGATATTTTGGGTGGTGGGGGTGGTGTTTTTTTTAACATATTACATAATGAAGGAAATGAAATGAAATGTCCAAGGAAATGAAGGTATAAAGTTGTATTTTTTTTTTCAGGGAAATGCAGCAAATTGCTGTAAATAATACACCACAAAACTTCTGTGCAAGATTTATCAAAAATAGTACAAATGTAAATCCTAACAAATTTTAAGATGCCACTACAGCACTTCAAAACTTATTTTGACCCATAAACTTGCACTGAATTGCTTTCAACTGACACTGAATTGACTGACTGAAATCCTGCGATTGATAATGCAGTGTATGGGGTGAGCTTTAAATGCGAACATATAGGCCAGTGGTTCTCAAACTTTGTCTGGTGACCCCCTCCAAAAAATGGTCAAGTTTCGTGGCCTCCCTCTTTCCTAACCTACTGATTTGACAGAATACTGTCATGACTAACCTCCATAAAGCATTAAGCACGCCTCAGAAGGGAAAGCAGAAGCTAAGATGCAACCATTAAGACTTCATTTTTAACAAATACATGTATGTGTCAGGAAATCAAATCCAAATGGACCACAAGCACATCAGAGCAGTCAATCTGTGTACGGACTGAAGGGGAAAGAGGAGGAGAGGAAGAAAATGCACTTCAGTGATTTTTCAAGAGTGCATATGTGAGTAAAAATGGACCTATAGATTTTCTTTCATCAATGCCATTAATGGAAATATGCTGATGAAAGCATGCAGCATTTAAATGGGCTGCTTACAAGTGTTTTAAATTGTTGATTATGCTATTAAACATGTATAAAAGCGTCTGCATGATGTTTAAATTATTTTATATTGTTTGTAGCAATTGCATAATCACTGTCTCAGCTCTGCCATTATTCAGACTGTGAAATCTGACACGCTGTTTTACACCCTGACCAGCTGCACCGGAGGAACTTTTCATCGTTCTTAGAACTCTGCACCTCTTCTGGTGTGTTCGCACCGCAGGACCTGGGGACGATTATAGTTTTGAAAATCCAGTGTATAAGGACTTTTTTAACTCCTACTTCAACATAGGACCTTTTCTCAGCACATAGGAACCCTGAGTGATGGAAGTTATCCGGTGATTGGTCCAGAAGTAAAGGCACACCAATTGGTCCAGATGTAGTGATGCAAGTCTATATTGATATGTCCAGATGCAAATACCTGTGTTTATTTAAATATACACTCATTGAAGTGCTCACCACAAGGCCTCCATACTCAAACCCAACAATTGTCGGATCCCAAACAGAACCTGGATTCATCTCTAAAGACGATATGGTTCCAGTCCTTAACAGTCCAAGTTTCTCGTTCATGACACAACTGCAAACAAAGGTAATGGTGGCTGGCGGTCAATAGCAGGACATGTAATGGGTGCCATGACAACAAGTTTCCTTCTGCTAAACACCTGGAAATGGTCTGAGCAGAGACAGGGGTATGTAGTGAAGGTGCCACCTGTGTCTGGGCAGTGGACAACGAAACTGTTGGAGCTGGTTGTGCTTGTTAGCGGATCAAATGATCCTCCCTACTGGTTGTCTGTCTGGGCAGTCCAGAGTCTGTTTGCTGTGTGTGCCCTCACGGAACCACTGCTCTCAACACCTCCTAACAGCTAGGTCAGAACGGCCTAGATGGCGGGCAGAACCATCCTGCTTTTCTCAGTCCAATGATGCTCCCCCTCTCAAAGTTTGTCAACTGGGCAAAAAGTCCATCGCCTCTGAGAGCCTTTTAATAAGGCAGCGGGGGACGCACTTTTACACCCTCTGGCAGGATTCAGTGTCTAATCAGACCACACCTGTAATCATTTACATATCTGCCTGAGACATAAATGCATGCTGCGTTTTGCAGCAATACTATCTGGGAGCATTATTTTTTGTCAGTTCGTATATTTCTACACTGGGAGTCATATAAACAACAGATCCTTGCACTTAAAATGAAAAAACCGACAGTCCAGCCCAGGTTTTACTGAGCCTATATGCAACGGAGGAACTACAATGCGATTTTGAGCCACATTATAACTTTTTATTAATAATTTCTTAGTTTTCCCACAACTTTAATGCTAGGGACCATGCTAAAGCATTAACTGCCAACTAAGGACTTTTATTAGCTACATTAACACCATTAGGTATTACTAGCAAGTTTGCTAATTGCACTACTTCAGTGGCCTGTGTGGTACCTCCAATAAGCAGACAGCAATGGGTGACTGCAGTAGGTGACTGCAGGTTGGAAAGCATGTGAAGAATGAGCCTGAGAATTCCATAAGGCATTATCCTCAGTTCACTTCATCTCTGTGCAGAGCAATGAGGCAATTTCTGAGGTCATGTATTATTGATCAAACTCAACCAAAACTTGACTTGTTAACTCTTCACAACTAAACGTGTCCATGCACATATAGTTTGCAAGATTAGTTTGTGGATGCAAAGTAAAAATTTTAAAGGTAGCTGTAATTCTATTTTCTAATAAATGATCATCAAGCACAGACAGAACAAGATTACAATTCCCTGCAGGACCCAGTATATACAGTGGGGCCAAAAAAGTATTTAGTCAGCCACTGATTGTGCAAGTTCTCCTACTTAGAAAGATGAGAGAGGTCTGTAATTTTCATCATAGGTACACTTCAACTACGAGACACAAAATGAGAAAAAAAAATCCAGCAAATCACATTGTAGGATTTTTGAAAAAATTTATTGTAAGATATGGTGGAAAATAATTGTTTGGTCAATAAATATGGTTCAGTTCAATACTTCCTCTAAGTCCTCACCAGAACGACTTCACCACTGTGTGTATATATATATATATATATATATATATATATATATACACACATACACACACACATATATATGCACACATTGGTGTTAATTTCCCATACGGTATTCATTTTTCATATACCTCCATACTGGTGCATAGCAGAGACACAGCTCTAGCAAACAGGCAGCAAATTATATAATATTTTTCTGCAGGCACTGCTGTTTTTAAGACGTTGCAGATTGCGCATTAAAAAAAGTTTACATTCGGCAGCTGTTTCATGCAATCTGATTTGTGTAATTTTGTGGAGCAGAGTAAACCCTGTAGTAATCAAAGCTGGAATGAATGTTTAAAATGGATATTTAGAATCGCTGGTATAATCTGACAAAAATGATATAACTTGCGTTGTTCGGTTCAAATAACAATAAATGTCATTACAGGCAGGACATTTGTCACATTTTAAGCTTGGCGAGGTTGGTGGCATTTTGAGGTAAAATGTATGGCAGAAAATCCGTCCTGCCATTACGAGACGTGGTTGGCAAAATAACGGGGGACATATATATATATATATATATATATATATATACACACACACATTATATACATACGGGAGGACACATACAATGGGGCAAAAAAGCATTTAGTCAGCCACTGATTGTGTAAGTTCTCCTACTTAGAAAGATGAGAGAGGTCTGTAATTTTCATCATAGGTACACTTCAACTATGAGAGACAAAATGAGAAAAAAAATCCAGGAAATCACATTGTAGGATTTTTAAAGATTTCTGGCTCTCAATTCAATTCAAGTCAAGTCAAGTCAAGTCAAGTCAAGTCAGATCTATTTATACAGCGCTTTTTACAATGGAGCATTGTCTCAAAGCAACTTTACAAGTTTAGATTATCTCCTAATAACTACGTCCAATCCCAAATTGAGCAAGCCTAGGGCGACAGTGGCAAGGAAAAACTCCCCGAGTTATAGGAAGAAACCTTGGGAGGACCAAGACTCAAAAAGGGACCCAACCTCCTTGGGCGGCGTAGATGATAAATCTTACCAAGACGCGAACTTAACATTCCCCCCCCCTCCATGGAGCTTCCCCCAGAAAAGTTCCCGAATATACAAAATTTTGCGGGAAAAGTAAAATGGCAAAACAGCGACCCAACAATTAAAGTGGGCCTGGGTTTATGTGGGGCTTTTTGGAAGCCTTGAAAAAGTTGACGGAAAGCAACATCTTTTGGGAGTGGATCTTTTCCCAAAGCAAAAGAGAAAAAATCATGTTTGTGGGCTTTTGGAAAAAAACCCTTGCCCGAAAACAAACACAAGCTTTGGGGAAAGAGAAAAACAGAAAAAATGGTGGGGAAAATTATTAAATTTGAATTTAAAAAAGCAAAAACAAAGTGGGGGTTCCCCTATTAAACATCAACGATGCCCAAGGTGGGGTTAAAAAAAGCAAAAAAATGGAAGAGCCCCGGCCCCAAAGCAACAAATTAAAAAAGCTTAAATTAGTCAATTGGCAACAGCTAGAAAATACGTAGAACTGAGTTAGGGATAACACCATAGGCCAAGACACAATGGGTAAAATCACTGAAAGGACCAATTTGCAAAACCTCCAACGGGAAAAGGCAGAAAAGACAGCAACCCCCAAACCGTCTTTCCCCTGATCCTCAAACCATAAGCAACCCCTCCCTTTTTTTGTACGTTAAAATGAAACCCCCCCAAAGCTCTTGCCCCCCCCCCCCTAAGTTTAGCGATATTACGTAATTGAAAGAAAGCAATTCGAGTGATGCTGCTAATGTGCGCATCCAAGGAGAGATCTGAATCAAATGTGACCCCTAAGTTTTTTACAGACGGACTGGGCAATACTGGACAGCCATCTAGATTTAGGATAGATGTAGCCAACCTGTCTCTCACAGCCTTGGGTCCCACTAATAGAACCTCAGTTTTATCTGAGTTAAGTAAGAGAAAATTAAATAACAGCCAATCTTTTATTTCCTTTACACAGCCCTCAATTTTGTTGATTGTAAGGCTGTCATTAGGTTTGGTTGATATGTACAGCTGTGTATCATCTACATAGCAGTGGAAACTAATGCCATGTTTACGAATAACTGAGCCTAGTGGCAGCATGTACAGAGAGAATAAAAAGAGCTCTCATAGACCTGTAACTTCTTGTAAGCTTCCTGAAGCTCTTCTGTCCTCCACTCGTTACCTGTATTAATGGCACCTGTTTGACCTCGTTATCTGTATAATAGAAACCTGTCCACAACTCCAACCATAGCCAAAACCAAAAAGCTGTTGAAGGACACCAGGAAGAAAATTGTAGACCTGCACTAGGCTGGGAAGGGTGAATCTACAATAGGCAAGCAGGTTGAATAAATCAACTGTGGGAGCAACTATAAGACATACAAGACCATTGATAATCTCCCTCGATCTGGGGCTCCACGCAAGATCTCATGCCGTGGGGTCAAAATGATCAGAACTACACGGAGTAACCTGATGAATGACCTGCAGAGAGCTGGGACCAAAGTAACAAAGGCTACCATCAGTAACACACTACGCCGAGAGGAACTCAGATCCTGCAGTGCCAGGCGTGCCCCCTGCTTAAGCCAGTACATGTCCAGGCCCATCTGAAGTTTGCCAGAGAGCATATGGATGATCCAGAAGAGGATTGGGAGAACATCATGTGGTAAGATGAAACAAAAATAGAACTGTTTGGTAAAAACTCAACTGGAGGAAAAAGGATGCTGAGTCGTATCCCAAGAACACCAAACCTACTGTGAAGCGTGGGGGTGGAAACATCATGCTTTGGGGCTGATTTTCTGCAGAGAAGACAGGACGACTGATCCATGTTAAGGGAAGAATGAACGGGGCCATGTATCATGCCAAAAAATCCTTCCATCAGTGTGAGCATTGAAGATGGAACATGGCTGGGTTTTCCAGCATGACAATGATCCCAAACACACCGCTCACACAACGAAAGAGTGGCTCCGTAACAAGCATTTCAACGTCCTTCAGTGGCCTAGCCAGTCTCCAGACCTCAACCCCATAGAAAATGTGTGGAGTGAGTTGAAAGTCCGTGTTGCCCCAAAACATCACTGCTCTAGAGGAGATCTGCATGGAGGAATGGGCCAAAATAGCAGCTACAGTGTGGGCAAACCTGGTGAAGACTTACAGGAAATGTTTGACCTCTGTCATTGCCAACAAAGGTTAAGTTTAAGTATTAAGTTAAGGTTAAGTATTGAGTTGAACCAAATTTATTGACCAAATACTTATTTTCCACCATAATTTACAATTAAATTATTTAAAAATCCTACAATGTGATTTCCTGGATTTTATTTACTCATTTTGTCTCTCATAGTTGAAGTGTACCTATGATGAAAATTACAGACCTCTCTCATTTTTCTAAGTAGGAGAACTTGTACAATCAGTGGCTGACTAAATACGTTTTTGCCCCACTTTGTATATGTATATGTATATATATATCCAGCATTTATCCAGCATATATCCACCCATCTGTATTTTGCACCTCTGGCTATATTCCTGCCAGCTTGCGTGTTGGTGTTCCGACAAAGGGTCTCCACAGCATCCTCTGAAAAGAACAACTTGAAGAGGTTCAAAGAACTGCGGCTGTCCCCTGTGCTTAGCTGCACACCAGGCTGTCTTCCAGGAAGAAACTACAGTGGTGATGGAGCGGCATTGTCATCACTTTCTGTCTTGCCTGACAGTTTTGCTGATTGGACTGACACGTGCTTTTTTTATTTCCAGGTGCGATGTTCTCCATATTTCTGTGAAGTAATACATGGAAAACAAGTGGGTGGCCAAAAATTCTAATAACAGTAATAAAATGGGCTTCTTTTTCTTTCTCCCCAAGCTCCCATAATTTTCATTTTCACTTAATCTACTGGCCTGCTCTGAGCCTTATGCCAGCAGTCAAGCACTGGGAACATGTCTTTGACTAATACGAATGTCTACAGCTGCTATAGTGGTGCTTGCAATTTGCAAATCCTTTAGAATGTTCTTCAGAATTTCTGTATGAATATAACCTAAAACACAAAAGTTCAAACAGGAAATCCAAATAAACAAATGAGACAAAAATATTGTACTTGGTCATTTATTTATTGAGTAAAATGATCCGGTTTTACAAATCTGTGAGTGGCAAAAGTATGTGAATCTTTGCTATCAGTATCTGGTTTGACTCCTTTGTGTAGCAGTGATTATCACTGAACGTTTACACTAACTGTTGATCAGTCCTGAACGTCAGGTGGAGGAATTTTAGCCCAATCCTTCATACAGACCATGGGTATCCTCACACAAACTGCTTCATCAACATTTCTACTGGATAAACTCCAAGACATATGATGAACATATGATGAAGGGACCATATTGTGTGCAAAACACACTGAAATGCTACAATGAAGCCAACTAAATCAAGTTATTATGGGACAATTAGATTCATTATAGGCAATTGTAATGCATATGCCGGGTGTAATTGATCAAAATACTTGTAAATATGTTTCATGGTGATATGTAAATGGTAAATTAAATGTTTTAATTTGTAAATAGTTAGACATATAACAAAAATACACATTTTCCATGTATTATTTCACAGAAACTTGGAGAACATCGCACCTGCAAAGAAAAAAGCATGGCGTCAGTCCAATCAGCAAAACTGTCAGGCAAGACAGAAAGTGATGACAATGCTGCTCCATCACCACTGTAGTTTCTTCCTGGAATGGAGTCTGGTGTGCAGCTAAGCACAGGGGACAGCCGCACGCCTTTGAACCTCTTCAAGTTGTTCTTTTCAGAGGATACTGTGGAGACCCTCTGTCGGAACACCAACAACATGCAAGCTGGCAGGAATATAGCCAGAGGTGCAAATACGCATTGGATCGGACTGATATTCTACATTGGCAATATCAAGCTGAGTAACATAACTGACTATATTTGGACTATGTGTAATGTGTACGTGGACAATTTCTATACTGCCATTCCAAAACATTAGTCTTCTTTAACCATTTTTGGTAGAATGACTTCTGTTTATGTGTAGAGTTGCTGTCTGTCTGTAGATGCCCTGACATTTTCCTTTAGAATGTGCTAGTGTATTTTATAATTAATTATCCACACATGATGGCAAGTAATCCTGGCACAGATGCAGCAAAACAGGTCCACCACCATGTTTCATAAATGTCATAATGTGTATATGCAGTAATATAGTGTGTTTTTTCTGTAGACATAACATTTCTCATTAAAACCAAAAAGATATAGTTTTGTTCAAAAAATGATTGCTTGTTCATGATCTGGATGATGAGCAGCAATTTTCTTTTGAAAGTGATTGATTTCTCCCTGCAACCTTGCCATATTTTACATATGATGTTTATATTTAAACATCAGATTTGGTTAACATTAACCAATGTGAGAGATGCCTTTAGTTACTTTAGAATTTTTTTTTTTTTTTTTTATGACCTCACAGACTTTTACACACCTTATGCTACATTGGACCATTCCTCAATAAATAAAAGCTGAGCTTAATATCTTTGTCTCATTGCCTTAATTGGGTTCTCTGGGAGAAAATGTGATGATGTTTGATGTTTAAGGTCATATATACAGAAATGTTCATAAACCTTCAAGCGTTGCTGTATAGTTCCACTAGACTTGTGTACTTGCCATGATGGGCAGTTCCCAAGCCAAGGAAATTGCTAAAAATCAAATAGAAAGTCTAACAGTAAGTTACGTCTGATTTGACATTGGGAAATACAGTATGCAATGCAGTCCAATTTGCAGTTAACAGACATGCAGGAGGACCAATCTGAAAGTTCCTTGCACCATGATATTATGCTGGCATCAATAAAATTAGGTAGTGCTTTGAATATCCTGGAAGCAGGCAGGGATTTTCCCCATGGGAAATAATGGAATTAGGTCCCCAGTCTCTAAATATTTGTTATCCAAACCATTTTTAAACCATTTTACATTCGGATTATGAAGGTTGATTGTTTATTAATAATGCTGCTGTGGTAGTTATCGGATAACTAGTGGGAAAGGATGAGTTAAAGATTGATTGATTGATTTTTAAGCTGGATTAGCCTTTATAATAAAAGACTATCTAAATATAAAGCATAACATCGAAATATTAGACTCATCATTTTCAGCCTACAATGAGAACAGATTTTCAACCTGCTGTATTTCTGGGCATTTATCCAGCAGGGCTGTGAAAGAGTGAGAGCTGTAACACTGACCTTTATGAAGCCTGTATGCTGAAATTGAGAAAGTATTGGAAAACAAAGTTCCTAATCCTGTCCAAAATTGTTCCCTAGCATTTCCAGGTCCGAACTTTCAGGACCCAATAGATATGAACGAATTAATCGGTAGTAATGCTAGTTGACTTTGGCTGAATTCTGAATTCACTTTAGTCTTAGAGTTTTGTGAAAATAATGTCTGAAAGTTGTTACTCCTTTGATGTGTGCTTCCTGGAACTATCGCTCATTGGACCTATTCTGTCTACATCAAGACTGGGTCCATGGGTATTGCCATGATTTCTGCAGCCTCTGCTACCACTATGGAGTAGTCACAGTGGCTTAGTAGCTCATACAAGCTGTGCTGGAGGTCTTCTATATGACTTCCACGGTCATGGCTCAAGCCCATACAGTCTAAGGCCTTGGGTAAGGGCACAAAATGACGTCTGACCTGTCCAAAATCACACCCCTTCGCCCCCAATCTGCTCATCATTCTTGAGGAACTGTCAGTGGAGCTTTTTCTCACTTGAGCCCATCTGTGGCCCCTGAGCCCATATTCACCTCCAACTGGACACTTTGCCAGAGCCTGGCTGTTACTACATGGACCCCCATTTCTAAAGTAGGGCCTGCTTTGTTAACCCTAGGGGCTCACCTTGTTGTTTATTTGGCCATGTGTTTAACGTGTTGTTCCCCATCATGCCTAGCTTCCTCAGCCTGTTTTGTGTACTATCCACCATCTGCTTTCTCTGCTCATCTCCCCTTTGGTGATCTTGTGTCTGCCTTCTCTGTCGGTGTCCCTTTCCATCCCTTTTTTTTTTTTTTGCTTTAATTGGTCTCGAATGTATGCACAAGTGACATCAATGCATGTTACGCTAATGTCCTTGCCCCTGTCCTCTGTTATTTGGCCATTCCATGTTTAGTTAATGAAAAGATGCAAAAATTATTCAAATAAAACACGACACTTTATTTTGAATGTCCCTAAACAGGCTTTTTTGGGGAGCAAATTCATTTACATGCCTGCTTTTATATGCCTGCTCACTTTCCTCGTGCATATTGATGGCTTCCCAATTCTTGTCTTCTAATGGGTAAATAAAATCTGTGGTTGAATTACATCTGTAAAATTGTAGTTGCATATAGATAATTCTTGGTTTAAGCCATTAGAAAAAACACTTTACATCTGAAACGGCATAAACAAATAAGACTTCCTTAGTAATTTAATATTTAAAGTACTTTACATTTTTATTGAATTTAGATTTAACCATGTATTTGCATGTGATTGGTTGCTTAATTTGTTAGAAACCAGTGTTACCAGTAATATTCACACCATAAAGAAATTTGAATAAATATGCTACTCATCTAAAGTTATTTATGAAGTTAAATGGAAAAATAAAAACTGTTAAAATCCCACTCTATGTACCCAATATTGTATTTAACTCAGTTGAGTAGAATCTCTCACTGTTGATTTAGAGATGGTTTTGTAAATTTTTCAACCCAGATTAGCATCAACAACTTTTTTGTCCTCAGAAATCTTCTTTATTTGTGTCAAGATCTACTTCCACAAATGTGTCATAACAAACAACAGGCATCAACAACGCTGGTTTCATCCGTCCACAAAACATTCCTCCAATAGAATTCTGGCTTGTCCACTTGATCTTTAGCAAACTGCAGATGAGCAGCAATGTTCTTTTTGGAGAGCAGTGGCTTTCTCCTTGCAATCCTGCCATGCACACCATTGTTGTTCAGTGTTCTTCTGATGGTGGACTCATGAACATTAACATTAGCCAATGTGAGAGATGCCTTCAGTTGTTTAGAAGTTACCCTGGGGTACTTTGTGACCTCAACAAAATGGTCTTCAATTTCCTCTATTTGTACACAATCTGTCTGACTGTGGATTGGTAGAGTCCAAACTTTTTAGAGATGGTTTTGTAACCTTTTCCAGCCTGATGAACATCATCAACTCATTTTCTGAGGTCCTCAGAAATCTCCTTTGTTCATGCCATGGTACACCTCCACAAACTTTGATCAGGGTGCCCACTTTCACATGATTGTCATCCCATTGACTGAAAACACCTGACATTAATTTCACCTTCAAATTACCTGCTAATCCTAGAGGTTCACATACTTTTGCCACTCACTAATATGTAATATTGGATCATTTTCTTCAATAAATAAATGACCAAATAATATATAATGTCTCATTTGTTTAACTGGGTTGTCTTTATCTACTTTTAGGAGTTGTGTGAAAATCTGATGATGTTTTAGGTCATATTTATGCAGAAATATAGAAAATTCAAATGGTTCAGAGACTTTCAAGCACCACTGTATAGACATGCACATGGATACAGCGGACTGGTCAGATTTGTTACTTAATTTAAGTCTGAGGATTGAACGACCTTATTAACGTGTCATTGTGATTTCCTATAGGCAGTCCAAAATGGGCTCTTTACAAGCAGAAACTCGAAGGCACTTTATTGCTTGCATGTTTAAGTAGTCGCTCATTAACAGTGGTTCTGTGAAAGATTAATCAGTAGAAAAATCCATGAAAGACCTACTGCTAGGTTTAAGTAACTTCCATACCAGACAGACGGCTGGCCTGATGCTGTCATTTCAGTTACGCACAAACACAGTACAATAACAAAACACTAAATCACACTTAACTTAAACTTGTCTAACCCCAGTGGAAACTAATCCTGGTGCACATTACATCACATTTATCTGCGGTAATAGACTTTAGTGGGTCAATGAAGTACAACACATTATTGCACTGACCTAGCCTTGTGTCAATCTATGTTAAGAGATATTCACGTCCTAGAACTAAAGATTTGTATGAATGCAATATGAGGAATGGTGTAATTAAGTGATCCAGAGATCCTGCAATAAAAATGATCACCATAATTGATATAGCCTTTCTCTTATTACCACAGATAACAATTTTATGGACAGTAATTGATGGACACTGAGAATAGCTTTATGGCTATAGGCTAAAGCTATTACGGAACATAAAATACACTACACTTGAGCTCTTAAATGCCCCTGCCATCTTACGCACCTGCTCTACTGCACACCATGTACAATAAGACATTGCTGGATTTTACTCAGAACTGCCTACAGGAATGCATATTTATTTAATAGTGTAGGCTTTCCTATACTTATTTACTCTTTAATTATTAATTTGCTTTCCCTGCACTAGATACTCTCTCAAACGCATTATTGCATTCAGTCAGGTTTATTTTTCAAACGCTGGACCTATACATGCATTCACTTACATATACGCCCAGCCATAAAAAACAGGCCAAGGCCCCTGTCCTCTGCGATTTGGCCATTGTTACTATTAGTCCATGTTTAGTTAATGAAAATATGCAAAAAATTATTCAAATACAACACAGCATTTTATTTTCAATGTCCCTAAACAGGATTTTTTGGAGCAAATTCATTTCCATATTTATTTCCCTGCATATTGCTGGCTTACCTAATCTTGTCTTCTAATTTGCAATGGCTAAATAAATTCTGTAGTTGTATTATTATTGTTATTATTATTATTATTATTATCATCATTATTATTATTGGAAACAGTGGAAGGGTCAGCCATAAAAAAAAAAAAAAATAATAATTAAAAAACAGGTCAAAATGACAAAATATTAAGCTTTTAATAGAGTATTAATTGTCTTCCTGAAAAAAAATACATCTCTATAGAAAACAACCTTTTAATTATGGGAAGTAAGCCTTTCTGCAATACTCTCAGTACTCACAATGAAGAAGCTGAACTACTATATCTTTTCCTCTATGCAACCACATCTCACCAGGTCTTTGAAGACACCTCTTTGGACCATCACCTGGTACAACTGCAATCGGGATTTATCATCCCACACAACGTTGCTGAATCACTCTGAACCAAGCGTTCTATATTCTGACACAAACCTCATTCTGACTTTGCTGTTTCTTTCAGAGGCTTTTTAACATACCTTTTAGAAACAAAACCATCATGAGACGACCTTCTGGCAATTGATTTTCTTGAAAGGGCTTGTAGGCGTATGTGTACAGGTATGCGCCGTTTAACATCCTCATTCTGTGAAACAGACATGACCATATTCATGGTCTTTTTAGGCTACTCTACTGTGGGGCAAGATACCTTCAGTATCAGAGATACCACTGAAAACATGAGACCATGTCCGTTATGCTAAATGACTTGCAGAAATTGGACGCGGATGCAAGAAGCCGATGCAAAGATGTTTATTGAACACAGAACGAAGCAGATGTCTGTGTTACCAGTAATATTTACACCATAAAGAAATTGGAGTAGACTTATGATATGTATCTAAAGTTATTTATTAAGTTAACTGAAAAAAGAAAACCGTTAAAAATCCATTGTATATCATTACCTAATGTACATAATGTTGTATTATAACACATTTGCCAGTTGATTAGAATCTGTCTCACTGTGGTCTTAGAGATTTGTTTTGTAGCTTTTTCCACCCACATTAGCATCAACAACTTTTTATTCCAAGGGTCTCAGAAATCTTCTTCGTTTGTGTCAGGATATGCTTCCACAAACGTGTCATAAAAACACTTGACTCTGATTTCACCTTCAAATTAACTGCTAATCGTAGATGTTCACATACTTTTGCCATTCAGAGCTATGAGGTAGTGGATCATTTTCCTCAATAAATACATGACCAAATGTCTCACTTGTTTAATTGTGTTCTCTTTATCTACTTTTTAAAATTTCCCAGCACCCCTTAAAATAGAGTCAGCCCTTAGAATAGTGAATTTTTGTAGCTGGAAGTTTGTCTCTGTTATGCTAAAAAATAGTTTACAAAATACAGCAGTTATTTCTTGCCTTGCAAATGGTATGATCCAAATTATGGTTTTGTGGCTCACGGGCTCTGCATTAATGGAAGTTTTCTCAGATTTGTTGGTGTCTTTCCAGTCAGTGTTTCCTTCACCCAAAACTGAGATGTTCTTCCTTCATAACTATGGGAATATCAGTCCAAAATGATGTTAAAATGTACATTTAAAAAAGTAAGGGGTGTTTCATTTGTGCTCAGCACCCTTAAAGCTCTAATCCTGAAATGGCCCCGTGTGCAGAGTTTACATATTCTGTATGTGTGGTGTATTTTTTGGGTTTCCTCCCACATTCCAAAAACATGTGTTTGCTACTTGGTCAATCATCACATCTCATCACACAGTGTCCCAGTGTGAGTGCCACTGGATTCAGTGCTGGTCCCAAGCCCGATTTGCAGCAGGAATGCCATCTGGCATAAAATCTGAGAAAGGTCTAATATGCCAATCATATCCTCTGTGGTGGTCCCTAACAGGAGCAGTCAAAAGAAGGAGGAGATTAGTGTGCTGTGGGTAAGTGTGAAGGAACAGGAAAGGTTACGCATTGATTCAATAACTTCTTATAGAAGAAATGTTATTACAGTAGTAAAGCAAGCCCGCCATTTGCAGTGGGGTGTGTGGAGGTAAATAAAGTTAGAGAAAAAAAAAATCACTTCAAATCCTATTGACTAAACCCTCAGAGGCACCTTCTGGTGACAGTAACATCAAAATGAATTGCGCTTTGGGTCGTACTAATGGTGCATTAGTGATCTGATGTGAGACCTGTACAGTGTACAAAATCTAGTCAGGACACTGCTTAAAGTGCCTCTAAACTGGAGATATGAAATCATTAAAAATGAAAACTGCCTTTATTATTTTAACCTGTTAAAACACATGGAGTGCTTACACTAATTAAACTAACCACACCTTTGGGATCAAACATGCTTGGTGCAGATCGCCTGTGAGTGCAACCTTACTTAAGTGTTCTGATACTCAGGTTTTTTCTCAGCTCTGAAAACATTTGGATACTCATGATAATCTGGAGCTGAAAAAATAAGCTCATCTCTGAAAAAAAATTTCTTTGGTGAAATACTCCCCATTTTATGATGGTTCAGTTAAAAATGTTTCAACTTTTATGATGGGAATCCAGTAGGGGTGCAACGATACAGAATTTTCACGATACGATACATGTTGCTGTTTTTGCTCCATGATACAATATATTTTCAGTACAGAATTTGATTTAAAAACCCTTTTTAATGTAGAGATCAAGGGGGCCAATACAACGTCCTGCTCTGCAAGCTTGGAACATGGTTTGCTTTGCTGGGGTTACAAAAAAATCACAGAAGAGCTCTGCCATTGCTGATTTCTTTTTTGAAGGACATGGTCCAGGCACTTCAGGGTCCACTTTCTCTTCTGAAGGATGTGTCTCCATATTCTCTCTAGCTTTGCACTATAGAGATACATTATTTACTTGTTTATTATATTTCAGTTGCTATTTCCTCACATTAACAAAAACAGCATCAAGCTTACCTGTTTCTGAAGGTGCCCAATGCTTAAAATCTCTCCTTACAGTATCTAGATGGAGCACAGAACCTATTACAGAACATGCCGCTAGATGTCGCATGTGTAGAACTACAGCATGCCTGAACTGTTGGTCTAGAACTGCGGCTGGCTCTATGCAGATGACTACATCTCAGTAAATTGGCTCAGTAAACTTAAAAAAAAAAAAAAATTAATATTTATTAAAAAATACTAATGTATTCAATTCACAGCTCGTCTCGTATCAAAAAATGACTATTACTATGTGTACCTAGAGTCCAGTCTTCTTCTTCTGCTTTCGGCTTCTCCCTTTATCAGTGGTCACCACAGCAAGTTAAACGTTTCCACCTCACCCGGTCCTCCACGTCCTCTACTGTCACTCCAACTCCCTGCATGTCTTCATTTACCACTACCAAATAACTCCTCTTTGGTCTTCCTCTCCATCTCTTGCCTGGCAGCTCCATCTCCAACATCCTCCTACCAATATGTCCACTATCCCTTCTCTGCACATGTCCAAACCATCTCAGTGTTCCCTCTCGAATTTTGTCTCCCAATTTTCCAACCTGTGCTGTCCCTTTGATGATCTCATTCCTAATCCTGTCCACCCTAGACACTCCTAAAGAGAACCTCAACATCTTAAGTTCTGCCACCTCTAGAGTCCAGTAATACACATAAATACTCAGTCAGCTGTATATGTGCAAAAACCTATCCCGGCATAATTTCTCAATATTCTAAAGAACATCTTGTGATGTTATTTACTGCTTTGTTGTTTGTTTAATAGCTGAACATTTAATGTGAAGCATACCTCAAATGAATTAAATACTATTATTGCAATTAATGGCATATTTTTTTCTAGAACAGGTAGAGGAAAAACTCAGTGTTGAAGGAAAAAATTCTGGAATCATCAACCAAAAAAATCACAGTTAGTACTTTATTGCTCCTCCTTCGGGGTTTTACATTGGCCTGCATTCTTTGAGACAGGGAATTCACTGAGGAAAAACAGTATTGTACATCAAGCTGGCTGCATCAAACTTTCTCAAATGACATTTGAGGTGAAGCCTTTTCACAGACTAACTTTTTAAATTTCCATCATAAATTTCCAATTGGATTGAGATCCAGATTGTGTGATGTCCTGAGCTGATATGCCTTACCTGAAGAAAATTGGTAGCTCTGTAGCAAAAAGTGTTATCATCACTGTAGTGCTGTTTTCATTTTGTCTTTTTGTTTTTTTTTTTGGCTTTTCCCATTTCTCATTTCATTCAAGAGGTCTTTCAATTAGCCAATTGTTCTTTCAATGTTACCAATTGTACACACTCCCTTTTAACTGCAGACTAATAAAGACAAATCATTCGACTTGTCTTTGTTTTAGAATTTGCCTGCATTTGTTTTAGAAATGCAAATTGCAAGGTAATTTGATAAGTCTTTCCTCAATATTGAGTGACAAAACTAAATAATGTAGATGGATTTCTAGTGTTGTAGTCAAGTCCACTAGAACCGAGATGAGACCGAAACCAGATTAAGATTTTTTTCATCATCATACAAGAAAAAGTAGAAAATGGAAAAAATGTAATTAGTTTGAAATTCATTTTATGTGAATTATCATTCATTATGTATGGTATATTAATAAATAATAATACATTTAATCGTATATATTTTGTAAAATATAATATTATATTAGATAATGTATCCTAAAAGCATTATTAATTATCTGAACAATTGAGACACATCTTTGCCAAACACCGCGTCTCAGTGGCTTTCAAACCCCAAAACATGCTACGCCAGAAACTGGTCCACCCCAAGGATCGGGTCCCCCAGCACAAACAGAGTAATATAGTGTAAGCTGTTAAGTGCCAGAAGGATTGCCAGGAATTGTACATCGGGGAAACCAAACAGCCACTGGTGAAACGGATGGCACAACATAGAAGAGCTACCTCATCAGGTCAGGACTCTGCGGTTTACACCCACCTACAGGCCAGTAGCCACTCTTTCAAGGATGAAGACGTGCAGATCCTTGATATGGAGGAACGATGGTTTGAACGCGGAGTAAAAGAAGCCATTTTTGTAAAAAGGGTACCCCGAGGAAGGGGCCTCAGAGTACACCTCTCACCATCTTACAACAGAGCCATCGCAGCACTTCCCCAATCCTGTGTGAATGGCACACGTGGCCATTGTTGTTAAGGGCTATGTCAATCTGCATATTAAACTGCTCACCGGTCCCATTGTTATGTAATGGTGCTGGTACCAGTCGTTATGCAAAGGTGCTGTATATAAGATTGGGGAAGTTTTCCAACTGCTGAGACTAAAGAAGTCACTTAGATGAGTGACGAAACGCTTCTCCGACAAAAGCTTTGTCCAGATGAACAGATTCAACTTCTGGGATTATTAATTATTATTACTTTATAGTCTTAGTCTAACTAAGGCAATGTAACTTTTGGAGCAAATGATGGTGATGATTCTGTTTCTTTTCTTCTGAAAACAAGTTCAGTTTATAACTGACGTTACCTCAGACAGACGCATTGGACTCCACTGGTCTGGACTTAGATAGTCACCTTACCTCAAGACCAAGACAAGGCCAAGTCCAAAGGAGGCCGAGACCGAGACGAGACCTAGACCTCTCGTCTAAGATCTTGAGACCAGATTTGAGTACTATTTGAGAACACTACTGATTTTCCTTCATTACTCATGATTTTTGCTTCAAGAGGCCTAGCAATCTGTCTAATTTGACTCACCAGATTTACACCATAAGAGCTTTAAAAGTGTTCCTCAACTTTATCCCTTGATCTCCTGTTTTGAGTAATGAGTGTTGCCAGCTGCCCACCCCAAGCTGATGGGAGTCGTTGAGTTTTTGTTTAGCAAGAGCAGAGATTACAGTTATTTGTCTAAGAAATTTCAGCCTGAAAGCTCAGGAATGTGAGAACCTTTCAGTGATTCTTGATGAAGAGCAATGCCATTTCATAGTGAGCAGGAGCCTATAGCTATATTAAAGTGCTGCTCGGTGCTCCCTTTATCCGTCACTGACACATTCTTGTGATTGAAAGCACTGATTTACATCCAGATCACTGTATATTTCACTAGAACTGTGGGTGTATTATTCAGTATTAGATTTCTTGCTTATTCCCTTACGCATTGTCATATGATCAACCTGCTGGCTGATGTTTGTGTATTCAAGGTATCAGACCATCTCAGAATCTTACAAATCACAAGTGATATATTCCTCATAAGTACCTTTGTTAGTGTCAAAGCAGAATCTTGCCTTAAAGTACTGCAGATACTCTATATGGTGTTTAAATATATTAAGTCATTCATTCATACTCAGTAAATACTGTACTCTGACACTTTGGGTCTGGATCCTATAGGGAATGATAAAGTTGACCACATTGCAATTCATGACAATGCTCCATCTTCTGAAGAACACTTACTTTGTTGACAAACTCATACCATTCCAGTTGGCATTCATTCATTCATTCATTCGTCTTATGCACTTATCCTAGTCAGGGTCGCTGAAAGCCGGTGCGCAGCCGGTGACACAGGGAGCAAGGCAGGAACAATCCCAGACAGGGCGCTAATCTATCACAGGGCACATACACTGACACACTCATATGCACAATCATACACTAAGGAGCACTTTAGATACACCAATTAACCTAACGCGCATGTCTTTGGACTGTGGGAGGAAACCGGAGTACCCAGAGAAAACCCACATGAACACAGAAAGAACCAGGGATCTCAGAGCTGTGAGGCGACAGTGCTAACCACTGCACCACTGTGCCGGCCCCAGTTGGCATTTTTGTTTTGATTTTTGTTGTATTTGAAGTGATTGGTCAATGCTGTTGTGGTAAATACTGTTGCCATTACTGCAGATCACAAACTGTGTTGTAAATAGATTGTGAATTTTTGCTGTTCCTACCAAATTTTTTTTATGTTATGTACCTGGAAAACATTCAAGCATTTACCACTTTGGTGCCATTATTTACCACTAATGTTGCAATTCCTTCTCACAACACTTAAATGCCCATTCTTTCTGCAAACATGTCTTAAAGTGTCCAACAGTACAGAGGCATCATTATCGGCTTTTTGTTTAAAAATTCTCCACACATTCTCACACAGGCTGCAGTTAGCTCAGCAGCTATGCTAGCGCCCTGATCTCACCAATAGAGTTTTGTTTTAAAGTTTCAATCCGTTACTCACCAAATTACACAAGATTTTTCAACACTAATAAAATAAGCTTTTAATTAATTATTTTGGCCAACTGTAGGTTAATCTAAGTGTTTCAAGCATTGAATTATCATTACTTATCATAGGCTCTGCTATGATACAGTATAGACTACTATACCAAAGACTCATTTAACTTGTCAGTTCATGATACATCTAACTTATGATGGATTTGTCAGAACGTATCCACATTGTAAATCAGGCAGCACCTGTACAATACAGCTCCATTAATATATATAATGCCTTATACAGTGTGGATTTTCTGGATAACATTAATTAAATTTACATTATTCCTTATACAGTCGTATGAAAAAGTTTGGGCACCCTTGATAATTTTCATGATTTTTCTTTATAAATCATTGGTTGTCCAGCTCAGCAATTTCAGGTAAATATATCATATAGCAGATGAACACCGTGATATTTGAGAAGTGAAATTAAGT